>CAHIKZ030000912.1:442500-547500 GCA_903632075.3 Acanthosepion pharaonis | reverse complement strand
AGATAATAATGTCATTCAATAGAAATACACCAAAACTACAAAGACGAAATTGCAATAAATACGATAATCCATAGACATATTAAATTTGTCAATAAAAATATAAACTTGTTTACATGACTTTCTCTCTTATGATTTATCGGATGAAATTTCAAATAAAATATAATGACACTTTCTTAAAACACATTTAATTTTCTTTCTTTTACTTCACTTTACGTTTTCACACTCCTGAAGATGGCACACGTGAGTCGAAAGTTTAGACTTTGGATATCTTTTGCATCTGCAACAACCTGGTTTGCAGAACGAAATTTGCAATATAGAAAAGACGATAGATAAATTCAACAGACATAGAATATATATGTGGGTGAGGGTGTTCTGATTCCTTCATGTCAACTAACATATGTTTTATCTTCATTGGTTCAACTCGGTTTTATCTAATGCCTGTCTCTTTAAGTGTGATGCAGTTTTCATGAGAAAGCAAGATTGCAGCTTTCAGGGAAGCATTCCCTTGGGAGTTTGTTCCATAAAATAACAGTTCCGAGCAAGAAGTTTTTTCAGTGGAACTTGCTTTTTATCAAAGGAACACGAAGGAAGTAGGAATGGCCGGTCCTAAGTGCGAGAGTCTGAGTTGGTGGAACTTAGGAATTGCCGAACGTTTCAATATGTCTTTTCTTCTTTTATGCGTTGCACCTTTCAGGACGTAGGCGATCACGACTCTCCACAACTCTTGTGTTCCTCTAAGTAAATTCAATTCTTTACAAACCCTCTTCCTATTAGCTCTCTCATCCATTCAAACAATTTCGTCAAGTCGGTTACTCTCTGTTTCCTTGCTTCGCTTGCCTTCAGTAAGTCCTGTGAGTGTCATATTCTCCATGCCCTCATTCCTCATTACGCTTTCTAGAAATTTCCGCTGTTTTTTCTGGTTATAAACAAGTTTCTTTGTTATATGTAGGTGTGAACAAATTACTATATATAGATAGATATGAACAGACTGAGATAGATAGATAGAAACGAACAGACTACGATAAATAGATAGATAGATAGATAGATAAATAGATAGATATGAAAAAACTGCGATAGATAGATAGATCTGAACAGACTACGAAGATACATAGATGTATGCAGTCTGAGAAAGATAGATATATAGATAAACAGGAACAGATTGCAATAGATAGATAGATAGATAGATAGATAGATAGATAGATATGAAAATATTGAGAAGCATAAATTTTTCCTTAAGACTTCTTCGTTAATTTATGTTCTGTCTTTGGTATTCTCACTATTGTTTCACGTTTCCTCTTTATCAGCCATATTAAAGATTAAACAGTACATAGCAGTTCAACACTCTTTTCTTTGTTTGTAATTAATTTTTCGTATCTCTAATACTTTGCTTAGTTTCTGGAAACCATTTTTCACCATTGCAGTACACCTTCGGTTATCCGCGTCTGTCGTAGAGTAAATAAGACACCACCGGTAACACAAATGAACTAGGCAAGACGCCTTAAATAAAGAACTCAAAGTGAATCAATGGAGTCAGGTAGTTCGTTGGCAGGCTCGTGGCTGACTTGTCGAACGCTCTGACTTCGAGCAGACGAGGTTATGCGTACAGGCTATCTTGTCTGGAGTGATAGACAAACCAGACCGCGTGTATGCGGGGTCTATGGGGAATCTTTACCCGAGCCTACGGGCTCGGAATCGTCCCACGTAAAAACCGGCCTTGCATTGTGGGGAGATTTGGTAAATACTAGACATCGAACTCATTGCCTTCGGGCAGAGAGGAACCCAGATGAGGTTATGCCTATGGGCAGAGTCTCATCTGGGGTAGTTGTTGGTAAATAGTAGGACAAACTGGGTTTTGTAAGCCTTGGGTGGCAACCAGTCTAGGAGAAGAATATTTCTGAATTTAACATTGTATGTAGAAGAACATACTATGCGGCTAAAGGAAAGGATCATTGACTTGATGATCCCGACTACACTGGATTCCTTATATTTTGGCTGTGCACTCTTCGACCTTCTACGTATGTGTTTTTGTTCTGGAATATGATCGAATCTTCTTCTGTGAATTCCTTCCCATACACGCCGTTTCGATACTAATGCTTGTGTGTGTGCATGTGTGTGTGTTTTATATATATATAATTTATCTTAATCAAAATAAATCCAGGATAGGTGATGAAAAATTCTTGGCTTGATCCACTTATGAAAATCTGACTAAATGTCCAAATATCAGATTTTTTTTAATGTTTTTGGTGGAATTGGAAGGACTTCCTGGTCGGGTCTAGAATTTTTTTAAGCGGCACTTCGTACAATGAGAATTACTCTACGTCGCGATTTGGATCATCTGGTTGTTTAGCCAATAAATAACTCATTTTTTTTTCTCAAAACATTTTCCATCTGAACTTTAAGAAAATGCTGCTCGCCAGATGTTAGAATTCCTAGAAACACACGTGCATGACTATATAATCTAAAATCTCTCTCTCTCCGTCTTTCTCTCTATATATATATATATATATATATATATATATATATATATATATATATATATATATATATATATATATATATATATATATTAGGAATAGTGTGGCGTTCTCTATAAACAGGCAATATCTTTCGTGCGCAGTTCTCAAATTTGGTATGTATATTTATTGGACCCAGGGAAGAGTTTAATGATAAACACTTTTTGTTCGTCATTTACACACACACACACACACACACACACACACACACACACACACACACACACACACACACGCACGCACGCATGCATACACATATATATATATATATATATATATATATATATATATATATATATATATATATATATGTAGTATGTAGAAATTCGATAGTGTGGTCGATGTTATTAAGCTTTTTATGATGTTTGTTAGGTTTTTATTTTGTTGATATATTAATAAGACGTCATCTATAGATCTGAGCCAAGTGGATGTTTTAGGTAAGATATGTTTAAAAATAGATCAGATTAAATAAACTATAAGAATGAAACGTGATGCAAGAACACCGTTGATGTGGGATCCCATCGTTAAATCGAATTTGAGATGTAAAAATTGTTGTTGAAAGAAAAGAATAGTTAATATATATATTTATGAAATGGGCCAAGTCCGACAATTATTTTAACATATTGTTTGTTTATACGTTCTTTTTATAGATACAAATATTTAAGCAAATGGACTGTTTATAATAAACAGTATTAACAACATTTCGCGGTCTGAATGTCCGGGAAATTTTCATAGAAAATATGTGTTCTCCGACAGGAATCGAATCTATATCCTACACGGAACCGTCATATAGACTGACGGGCTATACCATTTACCTACAGAGGAATGCACTAATTTGACCTTGCTAACCAGACGCTTTCTCTAATAAACTCCTTCAGAGGGCGAATATTTTTCTTTATTCATATATATATATATATAGTTTTCTCATATATATATATATATATATATTTTCTTATATATATATATATATATATATATATATATATATATATATATATATATGAGAGAACGATATATCAATTTTAATATATCAAACCACAACGTGGGAAATGTTTAGTCTAACAAAACGCGTCACAAAAATATTTTCCCCACTTTGTCATAGATTTATCTCTCCCTTTCCTCTGTCAATCTGTCTGTGTCTCTCTTTGTCTCTCTGTATTTTTCTTTCTTTCTCGATATATATATATATATATATATATATATATATATATATATATATATATATATATATATAAGAACTTCTTTGTCAAGTTGAGAAATTTTTTACCACCCTCTAGTAAAATGTGAATTCTTCTTCGACATTTGAACTAATTGCTTTTTAACTTGTTTGATCTGAAATTTGGCAAATGTTGCTAGATTTGCTAGATATTATAATTTTGACTTGATTTTCTTCTTTCTCTTCCAACTACGACTTAAATAGCAGGGAAGATTTGGTTTTCTAGCCTTAGACTAGAATCATTCTAAGAGAGGGTCAAATCTTGATTCTAAATCGTCGAGTAGCCAACGGGAAACTCCAATGGCTTTCCCAAGAATGCATGGTAATTCACTGATAATAAATGATTGCGTGTAGAACTATGATTGCCCATGTCATGAAATAAAATGGCGTTAAATCACTAGTCATGACTTGAAGCCAGTCTAGGAGAAGAATAATAATTTTGGAGAGAGAACAGTGCACTAGGAATCTTGCGGTATTCTGACCTGTCCATAATCATTGCAATAGAGTTCTAGAAAATTCAATGAACAGTCAGTCCAAGGCCAAACCAAGGTTGAAAACAAAAGACTTGGTTCTGGAAAATCTCGAAATAAATTTCTCAATAGGGGCAAAGAGTTAGTTCCAACTATCATAAATACTCCTGAGGTTATTTAATCCTCATTAGACAAGGAATGGCACTTTGCAACAAACTTTACCTTTTATTGTACGTTAGATAACAATGGTCACCCCTTACATGACTTACTTCTTCTCTCAAGCACAAACTTTTTAATATCCAGACTTATCAAAAGCCTTTATAAAGGTTATCGGCCCGGATAAAACCCCCAGTGATTGTCCTTAAAAATAGCAACTCAGAGTTATCTTCCAATCTATTAAACCTATAACCTTAGGGAGGAACTTTCCAAATCTATGAAATATATCAACTGTATGTTCCTTATTTTTAACAATGAGAGTGAGATCTCATTCCCGTCGCAATAACAACCTATAAGCTTCTTTAGCAAACTTTTCGATTCTATAATCAATAAGTAAGTTGTTGAACACCTCAACAGGAACAACCTCCTGAGGGATAGCCAGTATGGGTTTCGCTCTCTTGGAAGTTCACTGCTTATCTTATAACTATCATTACTCACAGTTGGTTGAAATAGCTAAATGTAACCGCCACTTCTACTCCAAAAATTTCTTTTCTCCAACTTCCCGCCTGTGGAATTTCCTTCCGTTTACTTGCATACCTGATAACTATATTCTTAAGTGTAACGTCAATCACCATCTTCTGATGTCTTGAACCCCGTTCAGCTTTTATCCTTTCCTCATTCCCTCCTATATATAATTTTTCTCTCACCTTCACTCTATGTAACCCCCAGCGAACCTGTGGCACTCCCGCCTTTCTTAGGGTGAAACGCTAAAAAATGTTTTCAACTAAATATATTTTGAACGCAGTTGTATGCCTTCAACTACAGATAAAATGTATTTCTGAGCATTTTGCTTTAAAATATACTCATTGTATTTCTACTATAAATATACTATTGTTATTTCTACTTTAAATATATTTTTGGTATTTCTACTCTCAATATATTGTTGGTATTTCTACTATAAATATATTGATGTTATTTCTATTACAAATATGCATTCCTGGTAATTTCAGTACAAATATATACTGGTGGTCATTTTCTTATACTAATATGTATTTCTGATATTTTTATACTTTTGTAAGAATCCTTCTACTCGGTTTTTCGTTGAATGTTAAAATTTGGAGTGTCGGGATTCAATACATTAACAAAATATCGTTACAGGGTCGCTCGTAATTTGGCCGTCTAGAATAATCGAACGATTTTCATTGAAGGAATAAAATTCAGTAGAAAAGACAACGTAGTTTCAACAAATAAACATTAATTTAATATAACGACAAGAATACAAGCAGTTGATGATAGATTGGAAAATAATGTCTTTTTGTTTGGGTTAAAGTCCTGAAATAAAATATAAACTGTCTTTGTGCACGTATGTGAGAAATAATAAAATGTTTTGATATGTGTGTTTGTATGAAAAAGTCAACGTGTGTGTGTGTGATTCATAATGAAAGCGGAAACGAGAGATAGGAATTGTTTCTTACTGTTGGCGGTGTTACTGTAGTCTTTTAGCATGAGGTCATGAAGATCATCAGCGAGAGGTGCGTGTAGTTTGGTGACAGCCGCGTGTATCCCTGTTTGGGAACGGATTTCGTATGTTTTTATACACTTTTTCCGAACAAAATCGGCTCCAGAATTAAATTATGTATTCATTCCTAATTGGCCCTAAAAGAGCACGTCGTATGTCTTCTACTACGTCCGTACTATATTTATAACATCATTCAGTGTTGTGGAGTGATTTCACAGTGGAGGCTTGTATTTGTACTAGGTCGGTCCTAAAATAGGTTCGACGTACAAAACGTTAGGAACTTGATATAATAGGTATAACGCAATCTAGTTGTGGTCGCTGATACTTTAGTATCCGACTAACGGTCGTCCGGCATCGACTGATAGACCGTCCCACTGAGCGACTTCCTCGTTACTCTTACTACTCCTACTTATTATAGGTGAGAGAGTCTATTAACTATAGAATAGGTGTGTTCCACTATATTCAGTAACCCTCTGCCTTGAGTGGCTCTTGGGCATGTATTCGGGAATAATTAGTCAAAAGGGAAAAAAGGCAATGTGAATCATTCCACAATCTTTCACAAGAACGTCAGTGAAGGGTTAGGATCGCCTACGTCCTAAAGACAAATGGCCATTTTTTAAAAGATTTTTCTTTCTCAAAAGCAAATTGAACATTTTTGCAACGTTTTTAGATTATTCCTGAATATCCGATGAACATTTCTCAGACGTATTTTTGAAATATTTTTGTAAAAGAAAAATTGTTTCATTTGCTTTTTTTATGGCTTATCAACCTTTTACAGGTTATTTAAAACTATAAACTATTTTTAGATTGTAAGAATATTTAAGAGATAATATTGATTTGCTGATACAAGTCTTATTAATTAACCAACATATGGTGGGGGGGATGAGTCAGATCATAAATTTCCCAAGGGTATTTGCGCGTGAAGGAATATAACAAACCCGACTGGAATTGGAACTCGACTGTACGATTTCAAATTCGTTATACACCACACCAGCTACACATCCAAGCTTACAGTACCTGTTTTTCCCAAGCGGTCACCCAGCTAGGTACTGACCAGGCTGGACGTTGTTTAACTTCGGTGATCGTACGGGAATTGGTCTTTCAACGTGACATGACCGGAAGCTGTAAAAGAAAAAAAAAATAGCTGCTGTGCGAAATGCCGAGATAACAGTAGAAGCGATGATAGAAGGAAGGAACAGAAATCTTTGGAGGTGGAAAGCCACCAGAAGTTGTCAGCGGATGTCGGGTCGACGTGCACGAGCCGAGATAAGGGTTGGTATTTGTCACATGGGGAGTTGATGCGCCACAGAAATCTAAATGACGTATTGGAATAGTGAAAGATGCTTCCCCCAAAACGGCAAAGTATTAAGGAAAAGGAACATTTTATTAGTTCTGAACTGATATACAAAAGGGCTGCAAAAATATTTCTAAAATAATTTCATTAATTTGTGTATAAATCCTGAAAATTTCACTAAAATCTGACAATTATTTGATTTTTGCAAGAATTTTCAAATTAATGTGTCTGTCACCGCAAAAAAGAGGCTACAATTTGCTATGCTAAAAGTTAGTACAAACGCTGACGTAAGAAAAACAAGTTTTTTAATTAGAATTTCAAATGTTCTAAAAAGGAGTTAAAAAATTTAGTTATATATTCAAAGAATACTTTGATCTTTCCTCTTAATAATTACAAAACTTTCGATGATAAGATTGTTTTTTCATTACGTTTAGTACATTTTTTCATCAGAGTATGCTAAATTTTTTAGCGATTTTGTGGCAGTACCTATTTGAATCCCTAAACTATTTTAGATTGTAAGAATTTTTTGGAGATGATAATGATTGCTGATACAAGTTCTACTAATTAATCAATATCTAAGTAGGTATACAGTAATCAATACCATTATTGGTTTGTATAATGAATAAAATACGTTTTGAACGCGTTTTTTTTAATGTATACTTAATTTTGCACCACCTGTATGGCAGTGAATGCTGGACAATTTCCTCACAGATGAAGAGGACACTTGAGACAACAGATATCGTTCTATAGACGGATACTGTGAACAACATAATCGGAACATGTGTTTAATGAGGAAGTTTCAAGAAAATTACGAACATTTTTGTTTACGCTCGGAATCAGAGAGAGACGGTTGAAATTTCTGAAACACATAATTTCTGGAAAGAGAGCTTAACCGGAAAGTAACACTGGCTGCTCGGTCAATGAATGCTTGATGCTTCTTTATAAGGAGACGTCTATTTTTACCATTAGATGAGGAAAACAGATACTACACTTTTATTACAGCCAGGAAATGAAGAAAATCATAACTCGAGAAGCACTGGTTGCCCGGTCAATGAATGCCGAATGTCTCCTTATAAAGAAACATCTAATATGACCATTAAGGTTACCATTAGTAAATACCAATATAAACAGCCCGGATGTTTGTCAAACGTGATCTGATTTGCTGGTTGTTATCAAAAGGGGAGTAACTCATGCATTTCAAATCTTGTTAAAGTCAAGGTCGTATTTAATTACAAGTATGTTAAATGTCTTCTTTTTTATCGAGATACGAGCAAAGTTATCAGAAAACTGTTGCCTTTCGAGAAAACATTAAGCAATTCAGATATTTTTTTCTTGCTTTATCAAGAAAATGTCATTTGAAACTGATTTTTATACAGATTTCTTTTTCTTTTCTTTTTTTTTACGTTAAGTCTTTCTTTCCGTTCCAAGTTCCTATTTCTTACGTTGGCCCGAACATAAGACGCTGATTGGTTAATGCTAAAAATGAACATTCCTTGTCTAGGATGCTGTAAAGGTCTATAACAGAAGCAAAACAGCGTTGTTTCCGAAGTATACACACAATCCTTATACTAGAGATTTAAATTTCGGCTTATAAAAAAAAAAAAAAAAAAAAAAAAGAAAAGATTGCTGGCCAAAAACCGTTTGCAGTTTATTTAAAATCAGAAAATAAGTTTTTAGATTACGAGAATTTTTTTGTAGGGAGATTTAATGATTTCTCTGTTTAACGACATATGAACACCTTCATGGGTCATTTAATACCGAAATTTAATTTTATTGGGAACTTTGAAATCCATAGACGGATATACAATATGATAGGTCCACATCTGGCATCTCGTCGACAGTCACTTTCTCACAGACGTGCTGTGGCTTCCCTCTGTCTTTTCAACAAATATGTTCACGGCAGCTGCTCTGATGAGCTACTTTCACTGGTACCTCAAATGCTTGAATTTAAGCGTGCTACTAGGTTGGCATCTCGGTCTCACCCTTTCAGTGTCGAAACAGTTAAATGTAACCGCATCTTCTACTTCAACAGCTTCTTCTCTCGTACTTCCCGACAGTGGAATTCCCTTCCTCCTACTTGTTTCCCTTATAGCTATAATCTTCAAATATTCAAATGTAATATCAATCGACATCTAATAATGCCTTGATCTTGATCCTCGTCCTTCTCTTTATCCTTTTCTAAAACAACCCTCTTTACTCTTGCTCTGACTCTCTGTAACCCCTTGCGTGTTAGTGGCACTCCCACCTTTCTTGAGATTAAAGGGTAAAAAGAATAAAAATTATATATATGTTATTCTGCTTTCACAATTGAATACATGGTAGATGATACTCAGCTTTTGTATATATACATGTTTGTGTGGAAATAATTCCCAGAGGCCGTGATGTGTGATTTATGTTGTAGATTTGTTGAAGTCATATTCTAGAATACAGTTTGATTTCTTTAAGAAATTGTTGGATATTATAAGGATTAATATCATGAAAGAATTCTTTCATGTTGGTTGATGTATTGTTGCTAATTTTACTATAAATAGGCATTGGTGGTAATTTTTTTATATACTATTTATATACTAATTATTTTTTTCTACTATAAAATGTATTTTTTATACTTTCATAGGCTTTTGTTTTTGTTTGGTGGGGGTAACTATTTGGCCGTAGTTTGAACCTCAGCAGGTGCTACCACCCCGGGTCAGAGTGGACCTGGGAACAACAGCAATTAAGAGGTGATACCACGCTTCTCAAAACCGCCAATCAGAGGCCTCGTTGACGGATGTAGTTTATCGTCAGACCCAGGACTATTTGGGGGGAGATAATGATGATTTAGTGATGCAAGTTCTACTAATTCACCCATAGCTGGAGGGAGAAGAGGTTGTTTCAAACCTTTCCCAAAGGATATTTGCACGTAAGTGAATATAACGAACCCAACTGGAATTGAAACTCGGCTATCCGTTTAATAATTCAGAGCCATTATCCATTACACACAACTGCACATCCAAGCTTAGAGCACTTGATCTTCCCAAACGGTCACCCATCTAGGTATTGACCAGACACGACGTTGCTTAACTTCGGTGATCATACGGGAAGGTAGTTTTAGCGAATAGCAACGAATGCATATCCACTGTCTGATATAAAAAGGATCATCGCTCTTCACATTTTTTTTTTTATACCTGTAAATATTTTAAGTACAAAAGTTCACGAAATACAAGGCAAGAGAGCCACTCAATGTAGAGGGTTACTGTTAAAGTGTTTATGATGAATAAGGTGCACCATGTGCAAAAAGAAATGAGGTGGTTGGAAGTGAAGATTATAAGGAGGATAAAAAAAAATCGATTGACCCTTAACTCGAAGCGCCTAAGATACTCGTATTCAAGTAAGCATCCACGTGGGAGTCTGTTAGACAAAGTAGCAGACCGACATGAAATACTAAATAAACAATCAGATCGATCGATCGTAAGATCACGAATCCCGTGACCCATCAGGGTTGTAGGGGAATCACATGCACTTCAGCCGCAGTAGAAATGGTGTTTCGTGGGCAAGATAGTCTGAGGGGCCCAACCCTCTCCAGGCCAGAAACGATCATAACTTATCTCAAAAGCCAGTTGCGAAAACAAATATTTACTATGTTAAAAATATTTACCATATTAAAAATATTTACTATGTTAAAAATATTTACTATATTAAAAATATCTATTATATTAAAAAATATTTACTATATTAAACATATTTATTATATTAAAAATATTTACTGTTAAAAATATTTACTATATTAAAAATATTTACTCTGGTATAAATATTTACTATGTTAAAAGTATTTACTATATTAAAAATATTTACTATGTTAAAAAATATTTACTATATTAAAAATATTTATTATATTAAAAATATTTACTGTTAAAAATATTTACTATATTAAAAATATTTACTCTATTAAAATATTTATTATATTAAAAATATTTACTATATTAAAAATATTTATTATGGTAAAAATATTTACTATGTTAAAAATATTTACTATATTAAAAATATTTATTATATTAAAATATTTACTCTTAAAATATTTACTGTATTAAAAATATTTACTACATTCAAAATATTTATTATATTAAAAATATTTACTATATTAAAAATATTGACTATATTAAAATATTTACTATATTAAAATATTTACTATGTTAAAAATATTTATTATATAAAAATATTTATTATATTAAAAATATTTACTATGTTAAAATATTTACTGTATTAAAAATATTTACTATGTTAAAAATATTTACTATATTAAAAATATTTACTATATTAAAAATATTTAATATGTCGAAAAATAACACGAATTCTTTGTAAAATATCATCATATAAAATACAAATAGACGCACGATATCAGCGCGATTCGATTATGAAAAATTATGAATCTTAAGCTTCAGGTTCCCAAAGGTCAGAGGAAAACCTGTAGCAACATTGTTTTTAATGAATGAATTTTTCAACAAAATAGTTTTTTAATTGTTTGTGATTAAAATCGGTCCGCTGATTGGATTTCCGGCTTCGATACCCACATTTCTTGCTTGCATTGTAAACTTATGAAAAAAAATATGACAAAGGATATTTGTATGAGCAGGGGTCGGCAACCTAGTGCAGCGTGCCACACGCAGCACACCAAGCAATTTCCAATGGCACGCAGCCGCAAGTGACATAACAAAGTCAAAACCAATAACTACGACAACTCAAAGAAGATATTCAGCTGTTTCAATTTTAATATATACTTAACTAAAGTATGAAGAAAAATATATGGAAAAACAAAAATCCGAATATGCAAGTATGCTGTTTTAATGTTATTTCAATGTCGACGTCAGACGTTTCGGTCTAGTAGACCTTCTTCAGGACATAGTTATTAAAACATAATTAACATTAGACGATATTCAAGTCAACATGAAAAGACTTGAGACATAAGAGTAAGACTAATCAAAACAGAATAACTGACATTTTTAAGATCAGCGTTCCGTTTAAAAATTTTCAGTTTCCTGCCTATGAGATGTTAGGATCACTGTGCTTGGTTTTTATTTATTGCTCGGTGATGAGAAATTAGGGTTCTGTAGGAAATTCAGTCGTCCAGAGTTTTTTTTTAATATTAAGCACCCGAACGTTCGAATTCCAATATATATATATATATATATATATATATAATACGCCACGGACACACACATACTCACACACACACACACACATATATATATGTAAGTTTTTTGTGTGCAACAATTGAGTGGCAGTGAGCAAAATTATGACATGAGACGCACAGAAGTCAAGACCCCATTCATGTCCACACGCAAAAAGCTATCGTGCTGACAAGCTAAAGATTGCGCCAAACAAAGGGCGACACAGTTCACAGTAAGAGCTAAATTTTAACTATTTTTTTTTTTTTTGTGGTGTGTGTGTGTGTGTGTGTGTGTGTATGTGTGTGTAACAATCTCCTTCTTTCTCCAGCCTCTGAAATTACGGATCGAATCTACGGACTGTCAAAGCTCAGACCTTCAAAGTTTACACAAAAAATATACTTTGGGAAATACATGTAACATTTATGAAGATAAAATACGAATAGCTTTCCTGAGGTGTTTATAAATTGTACAATGTTCAATTATTAATTATTATTATATATATAATTATATATATTTATATGTAATATATATATAATTATATATTATATATATATATATTATTTTAATTATTAACGTTAACAACGAACTATTTTAAATTACAAAATTGTACTTGGATTAAACGAAAATTACTTACAATATAATACACATTACTTATAATACATTCCTTCTTGCCGTCACTAGTAATAAAATAAAAATAAAGAATACATGGTTATTCCTGTTAAATAAATCTTTTGTATTTACAAACATATGTACATGATTTCAAAAGAGTGAAAAAAAATGTCTCTACCTGAGTTAAATTTAGTTGGTACAGAAAAATCTAAAGTTTAGAAAAGAATTTGATCGTCAGCGAAGATTCACTGACCGTCTCTGCTCTGTTGTTTGAGAAGATACGTTTGAAGTGGCCGACATATGTTTCTTTTAGTACGCGCTGTGGTGTGGCGGGGGGAGGTAAAAAGTATGTACCCACCTCATTTCTTGCGTTTGAACGGCTTGGCGGCGGTCGCATCTCTGCTCGCTGAAATCTGTGAATTTTTTTTCCCCGAATGTAGACTTGAGAAAAATAGGGTTTGTTGTTTTTTCTTAGTGATCAAGTATTTGACATGTTGATGTTAATTTCTAACGAATAAACACTGATTTAAACGGTGAGTGTTGTATTACGAAATCTTTTTGCCATGTTTGTAATATTGCCTGCATTTGGATAGAAAATAATTTGTTTTTAATATGCTATGCATGTGGGTAAGTAATTGAGTTGGAAACGGCATTCTTTGATAATTCTTCAAGAGGAGCTTACATATTTCAAAACAAAGCAAAAATAATGGCGCTTTTTTGGCCTGAGAATTTAAGTCCTTGTAATAACCAGGATGTCATGTAATAAAGGTATTGCAGTGCGCATGAACAGTTTCAAATTCAAAAGGCGCAAAATGTAAAGGTTCATGAAGAAGCGTTAATTTCGTTGGGACAATAAACTTCATTTTCGGAGGAGGGTCTATTTTCTTTTTTGGCATCGAGTCGCCTTACGCGACGACAGAAAGCGAAGGTATTTGCGAGCTATTTATGTTTATGTGAAAAAGAAATAAAAAAAGAAGATAAAGAAATGAAAAGATTGGCAGCTCAAATGTTGATTGTAATAAAAAATGAATAAAACCGTCGGACATTTTATTGCATTGACGTTTGATAAAAAATGTAAAAGGATTTCGACAAAGGTTATCACAAGATATGACAGATAGATAGATAGATAGATAGAGAGATAGATTGTTATCTATCTATCTATCTATCTATCTATCTATCTATCTATCTATCTATCGAGAGAGAGAGAGAGAGAGAGAGAGAGAGAGCGAAAGATAGAGATAAATATATAGATAGATTGTTATATCTATATCTATATCTACAGAGACAGAGAGAGAGAGAGAGAGAGAGAGAGAGAGTGAGAGAGTGAAAAAGACATAGAGAGATACGTATATATATAAATAGATAGATAGAGACATATTGTTATCTATCAATCTATCTATCTACATATATATATATATATATGTGTGTGTGTGTGTATATATATAGGTAGAGAGAGAGATTGTTATATCTATATCTATATATATGTATATATAGAGAGAAATAGAGAGAGAGAGAGTGAGAGATTGATGAAGACATAGAAAGATAGAGAGATAGGTATATATATATATATATATGTAGATAGATAGAAATATATATATATATTTCTATCTATCTATATGTATATATATAGATAGATAGAATATATATATATATATATATATATATATATATAATATAAATGTATATATATGGCACCTCGACGTGGTGTAATTGTTCGAAAGATGGTCTTGCTGTATCAATTACGAATGAGTTCGATCCTCACTGGGTGCCCCATACTTTCGGCTTTGTTCCACATCTAAGCTGCACTTAGCAAATTATATATATATATATATATATATATATATATATATATATATATATATATATATATTCACGCGCGCGCACAGTGCGATGGATAAATTGTCGTCTACATTATGCAAAAATGAAAATAACATTGACATCTCATTTTAACAGATATATTACCAGAATTACAGAAACATATCTTGAAATACTAAATAGCAAATTTATTCAATAAAATCGCCATTGCCTTCTGCCACGGCCTCTAGACGACTTCGGAATCTCTTGTAACTCTTCTGGACAGTCTCCTTGTTTTAGTTGGTGAATGCTGCCATAATCCTTGTCTTCAGTTCATCTTTGTTATTACAAGGAGTTTTGTTCCTCTCTCGCTCAACTGCGCCTTACACAAATTAATCAAGGGTGTCTGCAGTCTGGGGATTTAGGTACCCAAATCTAAGCGGTGATGTGGTTGCAGAAATTGTCTGACAGACATGATTAGGTTTTTCTGCTTGTGTGGTATGGTGCAGATTCCTCTTGACAGACATAGGGTCTTTCAGCAGCCACCCTCTTGACTAAGGGTTGTACTACCTACTCTTGATGCTGGATTCCGTGTTGAGACCGAGGCTTTCATCAACAGATTCCGGAGTTCTTTTCTTATCAGAACGATAAGGGTATTTTTTTCTGATCTGCCGCACCTTCGTAATCACTATTTGGCTCATCCAACTCTTTTCGAAATCTCTGCACTACCCTCAGATTGACACCCAAACACTCTGAGATCTTCGTATAGGAGCTTCTGGTGCAAATGCCAAGCAGTACAGTATGCCGTTTCCAAATTTCTGGTGGAGTGAATTGCGTCATGGTGCTCTTTTTCTCACAGACGGTGCTCAACTGAGCCTTCGACAACAAAATAAAAAAAAACAACAACAAACGCGCATGCACGAAAGTAAAAGTATAAAATGGCCATATTTTACCCATTGCGCCATATATATATATATATATATATATATATATATATATATAGAGAGAGAGAGAGAGAGAGAGATAGTGTGTGTTTGATTATGAACGTATGGACGGGGGGTATTCATGACACATCGGTTCTTCTATATTTTACCCATTGCACCATATATATATATATATATATATATATATATATATATATATATATATATAGAGAGAGAGAGAGAGAGAGAGAGAGAGAGATGGATGGAGAAACAGAGAATACATGTGTGATTATGGACGTATGTACGGAGGGGGGATTCGCGACACACTGGTTCTTTCATATTTTACCCATTGCCCCATATATATATATATATATATATATATATATATATATATATATAGAGAGAGAGAGAGAGAGAGAGAGAGAGAGAGAGAGAGAGAGTGTGTGTGTGTGTGTGTGTGTGTGTGTGATTATGGATGTGTGGACGGAGGTGGGATTCAAGACACGGTTCTTTCATAACGAGCATAGTACCAAAGATCTTTTTAGCGAAATTAACTTCTGATCAAACGATCCGATTATAATGTAAAACGCAATTTTAATGGCACATCGACTTTTGTATAATGGTCACATAGTGCTAAAAAGATACTTTTGAATATTTTCCTATATCTTTTTTTTTACCTCAGCGATGTTTATATTTTACTAGCGAGACCTCTGAAATTCCACGGGTGTTGACAACTGAGTTTGACCATTATCACCGTAACGTTTCCATACAAAAGTAATTCTCATAGATTCAATAATAAACGACCAATATTTACCTATCATCAAATAAAGGTTCAATATTTACCCAAATCAAATAAATGCATTTAGACTCAAATATGAACGACAAATATTTACCTATCCGTGAACCATGTCAATGTTTACAGACTCAAAACAATGCTAATAATAATAATAATAATAATAATAATAATTATAATAATAATAATAAGTAAATGGTGCCTCCTTATTGATATGGCAGTCCCTGCTGACTGCAATGTATCTTTGAAGATATTCAAAAAGCTGTCAAAATACAAGGACCTTGAAATAGAAATCTCGAAAATGTGGCATATGGGAACATCAACAATCCCTGTTGTAGTTGGAGCCCTAGGACTGGTTGGAAAAGATTGCAGTAGACTAATTGAAGGGATTCCTGGAAGTCCTTGCCTCAAGGAGATACAAAAAATTGTTCTGACAAGTACAGCCCACACTTTACGAAGGGCTTTATCTATGTAATTTCTTTTTTTTTTTTTTTGTCAGTGGAAAGTGTCATGCTGCCATTTCTAACCTTAGGTCCCTAAGCGGGACCCGGAAAGAAATAACGCCAAAATCAAAGAAAATAATAATAATAAAAATAATAATAATAATAATAATAATAAGAAGAAGAAGAAGAAGAAGAAGAAGATGCTATCAATTAAATGGCATTTATCATATAAGGCCTAACGACCATAATTTGGACCCGGCTCTACAAGTTACAAAGTAGGAAACATAACATGCACAATAATAATAATAATAATAATAATAATAATAATAATAATAATAATGGGTCAATATCTGCACTGGAAGAGGAAGCTCCAAGAAATTAGTATGAACACTGCCCTGACCCGGTTACGGAGATAGGACTTGTAACCATTTTATGGGACTCTAATCACCCAGACATCATGATCAGAGACCGCAAAGACAAATGTGCCTCCTTATTGGCATTGCAGTCCCTTCAAAACTATCAAAATACAAGGACCTTGAAATTGAAATCTAAAAATGTGGCACATAAGGACATCAACCATTCCAGTTGTAGCTGGGGACCTCGGATATATATATATATATATATATATATATATATATATATATATATATATATATATATATATATATTATAAAAACGTTTCTATTTTGGAAATTCGTGGTTAAAAAAAAAATCTGTTACTTCACCTCAATCATGTAATTTCATGAAATTTCCCATTTTTACAGGGTTTAATGTTTATATTAGTTATAAGGACAAGTCCTTGGAGAATTTAAAACATCATTCTTTTTTTTGTCAGACAGGATCCCCAGTAACAGAAAATCTACTCTAAATGGTAAAATAGAAAATTTAAAATTACCAAAATTAAGCAACGTCCAGCCTGGTCAGTAACTAGATGGGTTACCGTTCGAGAATACTATGTGCTGTATGCTTGGATGTGTGTGTGGTGTAATAGATAATGGCTAGGAATTGTTAAACGGAGAGCCGAGTTCAAATTCCAGTTGGGTTCGTTATATTCACTTACGCACAAATACCCTTGAATCCACATCTTCTCCCTCCAGCTATGTCTTAGTAAGACTGGTATCAGTAAGTCACTGATTTAAATAAACTGCAAAGAGTTGATAAGCCGTAAAAACAGATCAATCTATTAATAAAACAAGCCCGCAGTGAGGATCGAACACACTACCAATGATCAACCTGCTTCACCTCATTACGCATCATTCCACGCAGAGGCACCACGAATAGAGGTTTAACATATGCATTAAAAATATGTTATATGTGTGAATATACGTGTATGTGTGTTGTGTGCTTTTGCGCCAAATGTTAAAAAAATTTTTTTTAAATAATTTAATGCTTATCTCTGTTTCTGGAGATCATGAATCTTGTCTACTCTCGTTTTGGAGATAGGAAAACGAAAGCAAAAATAAACTGAACTGCAGACACCACCTCCCTGGAAGAAATAAGGCCAGAGGCACATGAAAATGTCGACATCAAAGATCAGGGAGAGCAGGTAATTCTCTTTTGGCAAAAAGCACTTGAAAAAAGATGTTAAGTGTGTTAAATAAAATAAGCCAGATGAAGGCATAAACAGTCTGAGATAGATAGATAGATAGATAGATAGATAAGAACAGAATGAGAGATATTTCAAGAGTAAGCTACACAAGGTTACGGTTAGCTTGTTCGCTAATTCTGAAAAATAGATATATAAATATGATCAGATAGATAGATATGAACAAAATGAGATAGATAGATAGATAGATAGATAACAGAATGAGATAGATAGATAAGTATAGAATGAGATAGATAGATAGATAGATAGATAGATAACAGAATGAGATAGATAGATAAGTATAAAATGAGATAGATAGATAGATAGATAGATAGATAGATAGATAGATAATAACAGAATGAGATAGATAGATAGATAGATAGATAGATAGATAGATAGATAGAGTACAGACTGAGATAGATAGAAGGATTGATAGATAAGTACAGAATTAGATAGATGAGAATAGAATGAGATATTTCAAGAATAAGCTAGACAAGGTTACGACTAGCTTTTTCGCTAATTCTGAAAAATAGATACATAGGTATGAACACAATCAGATAGATAGATAGATAGATAGATAGATAGATAGATAAGAACAGAATGAAATAGATATTTTAAGAATAAGCTGGATAAGGGTGCGGCTAGCTAATTCTGATAAACAGATATGAACAGAATGAGATAGATAGAAGAAATGAATAGTCTAAAGAAATATAGGTAGATAGATAGATAGATATGAAACCTGAGTGATAGATAGATAGATAGATAGATAGATAGATAGATAGACTTTTAATCGATTTCTCCCTAAGCAAGGTAGTAAAGCCACAAAGACAAAAGGGGTTACTGGGTGTGGAAGAATTAGAAAAGAGAAACATTACTAAGGAGCAAGAAGACCAATCAGGAGGACAGTAGATAGCGATTGACATTGCATTGAACTTTTTTCTAAATAAAGTTGGTTGGAAAGTATGTAGCCGGAAGGGAGTTCCACTAGCGAGAAGTGCGAGAAAAGAAACTGTTAGCATAGAATTTACTGTTACATCTAGCCAAATGAACTGTAAATTAATGAGATCTCCAAACCAGTCTAGTACTTCGCTAAGATTCAAAGAGTTTTGACCCTATAGCGATATTTTGTAATGAATAAAAAACGTGGCACAAGGCCAAAAGGGGGAATGGGAAAAGTGAGGTCTTCTGTCTTATAATGAAACTTAGCTAGCCACAATCAATGAACCAAACATACCACAATTTTCCTGACACCATAACACCATAATACCTCCGAATGAAGTCCTTACTAGTCTCCATATGCAACATAGTGAAGATCTCGTGTGAACAATTACCATAAAAGCATTTATAGACAAGGCACAGAGAAAAAGACTGAAGCCATTAAAAGGGTCAAAACTATTGCCGATTCTTCTTTGGTATTTATCAATACAGCTCTAGGGGCACCGGACCAAATAATACAGCAATATTCTAGGCATAGACTTATAGATATATAAGACAGATTTTTTTTTATGTAGGAAACTCACAAAGCATATAATTTGTGAAGCATTTTATTAAATTACCATTCCATCTTATTTTTTCTTAGGACATGACATTGTCTGGTGTGTAAAATATGTATCCATTTACATCCGCTCATGTTTAACGTCTGTGCTGCCATTGACTGACAATCTACTGGTCATGACCCATTTATGAAAAATAATTTCTTAATTTTGCTTCTTCGCTCAGTTTAAATTTAACGATGGTTGATCAGAGTAAAGCCCACAAACCTTATAATCCCACATTTTTTTTTCGTAAAAGAGGTTGTATTTTGCTTTTAAATCTAAATAAATCGTTCAGTCGCCAGTAATTTACAATCGTCTGATGAGATGCATTGATACGCATCGAAACACGACTGTAAATGTGTAGCGATTTTGACATGTTTTTCGATGTAATATCCTTAAATAAAAAAATATTACATATAGATATATATATGAAACGGACTAAGTGTCTATAAAAATAACGTATAAGACAGAAAATATATTAATATATACATACGTACATATTATAGAAATGGACAAAGTCCGACAATTATTTTAAGACATTTTTATATTTATACATTCTTTCTATAGATACAAATATTTAAATAAATGCTCTGTTTATAATAAACAGTACTAAACAGCATTTACCAGCTTGAACGTCCGAGAAATTCCATAGAAAAATATTCGCCCTCCGACAGGAAACGAACCTGTATCCTATATGGAACCGTCATACAGCCTGACGTGTGTTTAACCGATTGGGCCACAGAGAGGGGTTCGGTTAGTAAGGTCGATTTTACTGTCTTTAAACTACAATATTCCATGATTCTCTCACGTACATTTATATCTGGTCATTTTATCCATTTCATAATGTGTGACGTCATTTGTTTACATTTGGATACGCCATGATCTAAGCTTTCGGCTCACATTGGCCATCATTAGAGTGGTTATACGGACAACAGAGATATTCACCGTCAAAGATGATATCCTGTTTTGTTTAAATAGAAGTTTGCTTTGAGACGATAACGGTTGCGGGAACTGAACAGTTTTTGTCTTTATTTTCTCTTGAAATTAAAGCCATTGTACGACGCTTGAAATATATATATATATATATATATATATATATATATATATATATAAGAGGGAGAAATTATAGTAGTTCCAACGAGAGAAAAGTGTGTATATAAAGAAGAGAGAAACCGCAAAAGTTTTTGGTTGTAATATATACAGGGTGTCCATAAAGTTCGTGTGTGCACTTAAAAAAATTTATAACTTTATTTGTATTTACGATAGAAATAATCTGTAAAAAATGTTATAAAGTTTAATGTACCTAGTTTTAAGTATAGATAAAATAACTAATGTGATTTCAGGCATTATTATAAATCAGTTGCCAAATGTTTCCCGTGAACTGCAAAATCGTATTACCCTTTGTATTGCTAATGTTGGAGGACATGTGGAAACTTAAATAAAATTTCTATAAAACCTTAAAAAATATAAATTTACTTCTTTCTAATCCTTTTTACAAATTATTTCTATCGCATATACAAATAAAGTTATAAATTTTTTGAAGTGCACACGAACTTTATGGACACCCTATATATATGTACGAGCCCGTGTCCGAATGGTTAGAACGTTGTCTTTCTGACTCTGGTTCGAATCTCATCCTGGTCGACTTGCCTGGAAGGTGACTTCCTGATGTTATCGGTGTGTTGTCCCTTTGGAAAGTGCCTGAGAACCATACCACGCGTTGATCCAAGCCTTGTGAGTGAATTTGTGAGGCGTCGATGGCTGTGCTAAGTCATCGGAGTCACAAGTCATCGTGATCGAGTGTATGAACGTGCCAGCCTTGTTCGGACTGTTGCTCACGCTAGATACTGCGATCTCTCCCAGAAACTGTAACTCAGCATAGTTGCAGTATAAGCCACAAGTGGGCTCTGTTGGTATTGAAAAAATGCAAAGGTGCTTGGCAGGTGCCGGCAACAGGGATTAGCTAGTCGTCCTAGTAGACGGGCTTCCTCAAATATGAGTGGCCAGCCATCCGGTTTGAAGCTAATAGATTAAATTTAATATTTCCAATAAGCAAAATATTTGTTTTTTAAACCGAAGTTAAATTGATTAGAATAAGATCTTTTAATCGCTAAAAATGGATGATTTTTCCCATATTTGCAAGTACAATGTAATTCTCTTAAAACATTAAAAAAAAAAAATACTTTACTTTTTTGAAATTTTATTTGAGGAAGATTAGCTGATTTAAAGTTTAATTAATCTGATTTTAAACAAAAATTAAATAATTTAAAATATCGTTGAAAAAACATTTTTAACATAGATTTGGGTGTTTTTATGAAGTACTGATAAATATCTCGATATTTTTATGTTTGGGAATATTTCCGTAACATAACGTAAACAAAGATAATTTTTTTTAGAAAATGGATTAAATCCGACATATTTTTAATTTATTTGTTTAAGCCTTATTTTAAATGGATACTCATGTTTGAGTAGATGGTCTGTTTTTATTTATTTATTAAACGCGATATTTATTTATTTACATTTACCAGCCTAAATATTCGAGAAACAGATTAGAAAAATAAGAGCCCTTCAACAGGATTCGAACCTGCGCCCCCTTGGGAGAAATCGTCTTTGGATTTGACGTGCCTTAAATCACTCGCTGTCGAATCTTATATGTGTTGTTCTTGTCCTAAGTATTATCGTTCATTGCCAATCTTCGTGTGATTATTCTATTTAGTAACCTTCCCTAGGTTACAACAATATATATATATATAATTTTATTTTTATATATCTAAGTTTGTTTATGTATGTGAGAAACATTATATAGCAACGATGGCATTATGAAAACAATAAAAGATATCAGTGGTAAACAATCGCTGAATTAAACAAGTCGCTGAAGATCGAAAACAGGAAGGCGAATTTCCTTCCACGCAAAATGTGAAACAACTAAACGCAGATAATCATTTCTCAGTTTCCCGCTCATAATTTTCATTGTGAGCCTGTAAACTTCCTCCAACTTCCGTATTTATTTCATTCCTTTCAGATAACAGATTTGATTTTAACGACGTTCATTAATTTCTCCTTTTTCATTCGCTCTGCTAAACTGACATTTTCCCCCAGCATTTCTCACGGATTAACTCCCGGATTCAACTTTTCGTACCTGTTGGCCGATGTGATCGTTTTTTTTTTTCATTTTTTTTTTTTTTTTGACCCCTTCGTTTCCCATAAGCAGATGAGCGATCATCGCCACAGGATCAAAATACAAGCAGCTCAAATTCATTAGCAGTGTCGTATTCGGTTCAAAAATTTCTAGAATTGGATATTAGTTTATTTGCTAAATCAGACCCCCACTCCCGGAAACACTGTATCTCACACCACAGTCACTTTAAAAAGAAAAAAAAAATGAAAATGAATCCTGCATTGTTGAAAACGTAAAGAGAACATTATCACCAGAAAAGCAAGCATTTTTATCGTCATTTGATCTCAATAAACGCTGGACAGAGTCCCGAAGTTTAAATTTAAACGAATTCGGCAGTCTAAAAGATATGACGCTATAGTCAACAGTAACGCGCTCGTAAATCCTGCAGCGACATCTGGTGCTATTTAGAGGTACAAAATGAACGACACACCTCTTAAGGCTATAAACAGTGGTTTACATAGAAGTAGAAGATGAAATCCCCAAATAAATAGTAATGGTCCATCATCAAATAACAAGTGCTAAATTTCTCCAGTCTTGATGAGCGGTTGTAATCTCAATGGTGCTTGGTTGACCTGAACGTCTATTGAGATTCAAATTCACCCTAGATCTCAAGCGAAACTCATTTATACGATCCATCGCTAAAGATACAGGAAAAAGGGGCGGTTCTTTTTGCTGCTACAGAAGGTACCTGACACCTCCTGTCATGCTCCATCTTTATGGGTCAGATCAGACCAAGTTGAATATTGCTGGCATATCTGGGCTGGAGTTGCCTATTCCTCGCTTTCTAGTGTTGACAGAGCTACGCTACCTTGTGGGTGATGGATTATTTTCCAATTTCCAATCTATTACCCTATTTTCATGGCAAATGTTCACACAAGCTCCATTCCTTAGTCGCACTAGTTCAGACATTCACATCTAGGACCCACCATGCCACGTACACAATCTCGACTCGTTCGTTTTGTATTCTATTTGTAAGGAGGAAGTTTCAACCAGACAACTTCTTCATCAGAAGTATAACTTTTTGGGGAGCTGTGTCACGTACACACGTACGTATATATATATATATATATATATATATATATATATATATATATATATATATATATATATATATATATATATATATATATATATATATATATATATATATATATATATATATATATATATATATATATATATATATATATATTACATGAATCATTTATACAAAAAACAGATTAGTGAAGTTAATGATATAAATGGCGAGAATACATCTTCGCAAACAAATTTATTAAAATTACATTAACCCACGAACCTCAAGATGAATGTTATGATCCCTGTTTTTAATAAATTCAACTTGTATAAGGTCTTTTTTGCTAGTATTTTCATCTGTTCATATAGACATCATCAGGCATGGAAATTAATTTTTTTTTTTTTAATACATCCAAGTAAAACTGGATACGAAAAAAACAAACGTGAAAACCTTGAGCACCACAGAAATGTTCGAAGTTGATAGACATGCGTGGGCTTAGATGTATAGCTAGCTAGCTAGATATTAACTAACATTTAGATCCAGATAGATAGATAGATAGATAGATAGATAGATAGATAGATAGATAGATAGATAATGAAGAGACTGAGATAGATAGATAGATAGATAGATAGATAGATAGATAGATAGATAGATAGATAGTAAAGAGGCTGAGATAGATAATGAAAAGACTGAGATATATAGAAAGATAGATAATAAAGAGGCTGTGATAGATAGATAGATAGATAGATAGATAGATAGATAGATAGATAGATAGATAGATAATGAAAAGACTGACCTAGCTAGCTAGATATATAGCTAGCTAGATAGAGAGATATGAAGAGACTGAGATAGATAGATAGATAATAGATAGATCAGATAGATGGATGCATTCCTCTTGGATGGAAGTATGTGTTAATATACTACTGATAAAATAAGACATTTTCTAAACATTACCGTCTGAACGACATAAATTCATTAAAACATTAACAGTTTTGATTAATGTTGTCTCAAGGTTATTCAAAGTAAACAATATATAAATAAATAGATTTTGAAACCACTAAAGCGATGAAGGCTGTCTTCCTCCGCAAAAGAAAAAAAAAACAGTAAAATTTAACCGAAGTATATAAATGAGAAAGGTTTTATGAGAATGTTAACAGCCGATAGTAGCAGACATTTTAACATGGCTTCTATTGATGGCACCAGGCGCTATATAGACAAGAATCATATCAGGGGAAATGCAAAAAACAAAAACTTTTCTTAGATATGGAACTACGTTTTTGTATGACGTTCTTGTTACATCAAGTAGATAAAAGCAACAAATTTAATAATCTCATAAATTGATTCATTATCCCCTTGCACAGACAGGCACGTGATATTTATATCAGATACAGCTGCTAGCTGCTGAAAAGTTATCGGCCTGAACCATTGCGCTTAATCAAAATTCTGATGTTTGTTCAATGAAATGCTGATTTTGGGATGCACTTCAAGCCAAAGAATTTTTCAGCACCGCCCCGTATATATTATTTTCGTCGCCTCACGCTTCTTCTTCTTCTTCTTCTTCTTCTTCTTCTTCTTCTAAACTCTTTCTCCCCACTAAAGTCTTCACATTTCCTTTCAATACCAGGAACCCCCTTGCGTCTTAGTGGCATTAACGCCTTGCTTGGGGGGAGGGGGGAAATGATAAAAAAACGACCCCCCCCAAAAAAAAACACCTGCATTTATACTGCGTCTTTCATCTTGACAAAATCTATGGTCAGGTCAACAAACTCGAATGGAATACGGTCTTCTTTATTATGTGCAGTGTCCCTTCAGGACGTTGGCGATCAAGGCTCTCCACAATTTCCTATTCTTTGTAGCTCTTAATAAATTTTATTTTATTTTTTTGTTATCTCACCTAAATCTATTTCCGCCATCAAGCTCTCTAGGTAGCTTATGCGTTGTTTTCCTCTGTCCCTCTTGCCTTTAATCTGGCCTGTGAGTATCAAATTTTCCAAGCCCTCTTTCCTCATTATGTTCTCTAGAAATTTCAACTCTCTTTCGGGTGATGGATGGGAACAAAAGGGATTCTTATACTTAAATATCCCTTTTGTCCTTTTTTTCTCTAAAACTTTGTCGTTGCACACATGTTCGGTCCATGGTATTCTCATCATCCTTCTGTAGGGCCACATATTTATAGCTTCAAGTCCCTTTTTTAGAGGAGATTGTTCAGCATTTGGTAAAGAGGACTTATATTACGTAACAGCTCAGTACTCTTTTCATTGTCTCTAACGGATTTTTTGTTTCCTAATACTTTGCTTTTGAAAGGCAACTTTCGCTATCTTGGATTTCTGTGTCGCACTTTCCGTCCTCAGAGCATTGCCCAGATATTTAAATTGTTGTACTTGTTTGATTGTGGTATCTCCAATTTGTAATTTGCATGTTAGGCTCCTCCTTTTGCTAACAGCAATGCATTATTGACGTTTAGTCCTTTCTTCGCGCTTTCCTTAATTACTACCTGTAGGAGTTTTTGTAGTTTTCTTTTCGTGTCTACTACCAACATTGCGTCATCTTCATATCGTATGTTGTTAAGATTGTGGCAGCCAATAATGAAACCTGGCTGTACTTTTAATTATCTCAGAATCACCTCATTGTATATGCTGAATAAGTCCTGTGAGATAACACACCCTTTGTCCTAAACAGCTTTCTATTTTTCTACATGTGCCATGCGTGATAAACTCTTAAGCGATCATGTATCTTTCGATAAATGACTAACGAGGCAGATTTTTTTCCCGCAGTAGGTTGACATTTCTTTCTGCGGTAGACTAGTTGCCATCCAAAGCTATAGCACCTGGTCTCTCCTGCTATTTACCCATAGCTAGGGGGAGAAGAAGATTCATACATTTCTCAAGGTAAGTAAATGTAATGGATTCGACTGGAATTCGAACTCGGCTCTCCGATTCCTCAGTCTTGTCATATAGAACATAAATGAATGGAATCGCCCGTTTACATAAATAGGCGGAGTTAAGTGGAGTTGAAGAGAGCTATCATTAAGTTTTAGCCGCTTGTCGAACTCTCACGAACACCCAGGCGAGGCTATGCCGAAGAGCAGAGTCTCATCTGGGAAGGGAATTCTCCAATTCCGGACGTCGGTAAACGCAGAGAGAAAATGAACAATTCGCAGACACAGAACAACAGAAGACAACACGAGAATATATAATACAAAGATTTTATTTCTAGAATACACGGAGTGTGAATGTAAGAAAAAGAAAAAGAAAACTAAATAATACAAGGGATGGGGAGATAAGTTACCAATTATTAAACAGATACTAATGCGGCGAAATTCATATGAATACGGAAATAGCAGATTATAAGATATGGAAAAACATGCAGAAACTTACATAAGGTTGGAATCGACGTCGATTGACTATTATCGGGGTACAATTTGTTCAAAGGATATTTATACACTTCTTTGAAAGTAACGGATGGGATTGACAATGTTCTAACATGAATTCTTGACTGGCGACGTCCAATCCGGGTTGATGGCGAGGAGAACACACAGAAAAATCACGGGAATGTAGCCGACTTGGGTTGACGATGTTGATCTACAATCTCGCGTTGGTCCTTTGGTTTTTGGTGGCATCTAATTCTTCTAATGGCGAATAGCTAAGACCAGTTTTTGGTGACGCCCGACTCCTCTGATAGCCAGCAACTATGTGTGTTTGTTGTTACCTCAACACGTGCGAAACGAAAACTGCTATATTTTGAGTCACGTGTTGGCCCCCAAAAAAGGTATGCGTCATTCACGGACCCTGTTAATATCATCTACCTGTCAAACAGCGTTTGTTTTGGCCAGCGACTATGGAACTGGTTAACATCATTCACACCTATCTGTCAAACAGCGGACCAGGTTGAAGATGGGGGTAGAAGGGAAGGTTCTTTTCCGAGAACTGGCCCTGACTCATCTGGTTATAAAAACAATATATATCTCACAATCTGCATATTTAAGAAATAAAGAAGTTAAGATTCATATGTTTCGTCGCAAATACAAAAGGTACTGAAATGTACTTATAAAATCTGAGGTGAGGGTACAAATATGGGGTTAACGTAACAATATATATAAAGAGAGATTGACTATGAGAAAACCAGTTGTACGTTTAAATTTTTAATTTGTTGACATTTATTTATCATAAACAAACGAAGAATTATTGAATCAGCTCTAACATAACCATTCAATTCGATAAAGAAAAAAATCAGATTTTATAACCTTTTCTAAGATAATTCTTAAAGAAAATTATATTAAAATAAATACTGATTGAACACTTTAATATTTATTTTTTTAACACTTTTTATTTTAATTTAATTTTAAATTTTCCAAAACAACATTCTCATAAATTGTAATTTGAATTCCATGTTTTCACTATTTTCATATCTGTATATTTACTCAGAGATGGATTCATACGTTTCTTAAGTGAATTCAGTGAACTCGACTTGAATTCGAACTCGGCTCTCCGATTACCGCAATCGAATACTCCAACATGCCTCCGTAAATTAGCAGTTATGTCTACGCAAATAGGCAAGTTCTAAATTTAAATAAGTTTCTTAAGCATTTCTCCACATCCCAGATTTTTTTTAATTGAGAAAAGGAAAAAACAAACAAACAAACAAACAAAAAAAAAAAAACAGTTTTATATGGAAAAAAATGAAATGAAAAATAAAAAATTTCAAACCCAAATATCTTTCGGCTCATCGCCAGAGGATAAACATGATTGAAGAGAAAAAATGCGTCAGTGTTCTTATTTCGCAAACGTATAGGAAAGAAACGCTATTTCCAACACGATTACATACCCACATACATATCATATTAAAACACACCCAAACTTTATTTTCTCCTCAATAACAGACAATATTTGCAAACATGACAAAAAGATTCCACAACACAGCATACACCGTCTAAATCAAAGTGTCTATTGGTCAGAAATTTATATCACCATGTGAAATATTTGACCAATCAGAAAATACTAAAACCCAATTTTTCTTTAGCCTACTTCTCGAAAATATACTTTCCTATAAACCCCAGCAAATTTTGACTTTCAGCAGCAGAGATGCGACTCTCTCTGAACTGTTCAAACACGAGAGAAGACGTGGCTAGATAGCCTTTTCCTTCCCGCCAGCGCTTGCTGAAATTTGTATCGGCGACCGTAAACGTATCATCTCCAACAATAACAGTTCCTGTTGTTGTTGGAGATGATTCGTTTGAAGTCCATGAGTCTTTTTTTTTTTTAACCACAGCGTTTTATTATGGACCAATTACTTAAAAGTCTCTTCTCAACCACAGATATTTACTGTGAACTAACTACTTAAAAGTGTTTTCTCAAACGCAGCTTTGACTGTGCTTCAAAAGTCTTTTTTCAACCACAGTTTTGACCGCAAAACAACTATCCAAAAACTTTAACTCAACTAAAGATTTTTTTACTTCTTTTTGACTCTATTGAATTCATGTAAATATGTTTGTAAATACAAATGATTTATTTAACAGAAATAAACATGTTTTCTGTACTTTTATTTTATTACTAGTGTACTCGTCCCGTCAAAATTGACGGCAAGAAGGAATGTATTATAAGTAATATGTATTATATTGTAACTTATTTTTGTTTAAACCAACTACAATTTTGTAATTTAAAATAGTTTGTTGTTAACGTTAATAATTAAACAGTGTACAATTTATAAACACCTAAGGAAAGATATCCGTATTTTATCCTCATAAATGTTACATATTTACAACCAAATTTTTTTTTTTACTGCAAACGTTCCCAAAGCATAATATTTTTTGAGTAAACTTTGGAAGGTCTGAGTAATGCTTGATTGTGCGTAGATTCGATCTGTACTTTCAGAGTCAGGGGAAAGAAGGGGATTGTCACACACACACACACACACACACAGAAGATCCGATTTCGACTTTTAGCAAGAAGACATGCGACTGTCTCCAAGCCAAACGCAAGAGCTTTTTCCTTCTCTCATCACATAATGGAAGGAACATGTGTCAGCGACTTCAAACAAATCATCTCCAACAACAACAAAAGCAGAGAGGGTCAGTGAATCTTCGCTGACAATCATGTGTCGGCGACTTCATACAAATGATCTCCAACTACAATAACATCGACGGTCTGTGAATCTTCGCTAGCGATAAAAGTTTTATTAAACTGCAGTTTTTTTTTCAATGAACCAATTACCCAAAGACTAACTCAGCTAAAGACTATTTTTAATCATTATTAAATTTATGTACATATGTAAATAAAAAAGATTTATTTAACAGGCATGAAACCACGTTTTCTTTATTTTTATTTTATTATTGTTTGGAATTCGAACATTCGGATTTTTAATATAAAAAAAACACCTGGAATAGAGAATTTCCTACAGACGAAATGTCCAAGATTTTAATTTATCCATTAATATATACACAACATATTACGTGTCTGACTAGCTTGTCCGCTGTAAGAACAGTTTTGGTAATGTTTTAAAAATCAGATTAGATTAAAATTCAGATTTTTTAGATTCGTTTGCGGGAAGTCTCTGAGAGAACATTTTATGTCGATTTCCACTTTGAGTTTTTTTTCAATTCTTTCTGTAATGTGTGCTTTTCTACAGCATATTTTCAAGAGAACGCCTTCCCCGAGCGATAGCAAGAAAGTACTTTCCTCTCAACGAAATATTTTCCCCTCAGGTACTCTTTGATGTAAGCTTTCAGTATTTATACAAATATAGATAATTAGCGTATATACATTAACTGACAGTCATACAAAACACATCTACACATACCTACATATAGGAGTAGATAAGGTTCGCCTATCGTCCGGTTCACACTTCTCCCGGTCTTGTGAACAGGAGTAGAGGTTTGCTACTTGTTTCCCGTCTAGGATAGGGTATCCTTTTCCTTCTAAACTATTTTTTCATTCTCTTTCATTGCCTGTAGCCCTTTGCATCACAGTGATATACACATGATAGGAATTATTAGGAGGATTTGATAATTATATTTAAGTAATTCATCGAGTCTGAAACCTCAACAGAATGCAGAATGCACTGAAACAGTGTTTTCTGCATTCTGTTGAGGTTTCTAGAGTGAGCTGCTTGGTGTTACTAGTCGTGGAGGCACAGCCCTATGGTTTGAGAGAATCTCAGTAGAGTTCCACCACGGAATACGTGAGCGAGCGGCGCTATATTGAATCTGATTTGCAATCTCTTTGTCATCGAGGCCCGTTTGTTGACAACCTAACTGTCAGGGTTTCAATTCTCGGTAGTGGATGCCTGCTGATGAGTCCCAAATATAGGACGAAATGTTGAGGTTTCAGACTTGATGAATTATATATATATATATATATATATATATATATATATATATATATATATAAATAGGTATTGTTGGTATGTAATCCAAGTATTCTAGTAATATAAAGTATTAAAACTGATCCAGAAAAAGAGCTCAATGTATTTATTATTACAGAGCAAAAATTAATACACAATAAAATCTAAAATCACCTCATACGGGGAATGAGCTTATTTTGACCGAAGAAAATATTCGTCAGTCTTATTCAACCCGGGTATAGATTAGACTGAGTTCGTGTCGGAAATAGAAATTTAACTATGAAATCTAAAAAGAAAACCGTCGAAAAACTAAGACAGAATTTATTCATTTCAATGTTTCAGTCAGATGAAAGGCATGAGTTAGTGGTCAGGGGAGGATAGAATGCATTTGTGTTAAAGGGAAGAAGTTTTATAAAATTAAACCTTTGACATTAAATTGGCGTTATATGAAGAATGTAATGTTAATTTAAAACTAAGAGAGAAATTATATATATATATATATCTATGATTGTATGCAGATATATGCATGCAATCATAGATCTGAATACACATATAATCAGTTTATGTTAGGTCAGTAGATTTAAAATTTCAACCCATGCTGGGTTATTCAATGCCAGTTTTAGTAACTTTTTCATTTTTATAAGCAAGAATATATAAGTTTCATAAGGCAATAATAATAAGGAATAAATAGTTTCAAAATGCCATGTTAAACGGCGTGACAGTGTAGTAGTTCTGAAACCAATATATGTGTTATTTTATTATGTTTAGAGAAGCATTCTCCAAGCTGTCATGTAAATTCTAGATATTGTTTTTTTTTTTTTTTGCAGTTTTTATATATAGTTGTGCAGACTTGAAGTGTGTCATCAAATATAGCGGTGTGTTGCTCTACGGCATTGAGACATGGAGCCTCTACTCCAGACAGGAGCGACGCCTCAGCGCCTTTCATCTTTACTGTCTTACACACATTCTGCGTATCAGTTGGTGTCATCAATTGGTTGTCATCAATGCTGTAGTTCTCACCCGTCCCAGGACCCAGCCCTTACGCCTTTCTTTGCTGGCTTTGATTTATGCCGAAGGAATTGGCCACCGGCAAAAGGGCACAAAGGAACAAGGGCACAAGTACGACCTCGTCTTTGCTTCAATGGACACGAGGGCGATGGACATGGAGAGGTGAGAAGACTTCGCCAATTTATACCGAGTGCTGGAACGAGGAGAAGAGAAACGGGGCTTGCCGCCGGGGAGAAGTGTGCACGATGGAAAGACGGCGACATCGTGGCGGGATCTTCACATACATTCGTTGCAATCGAGACTGTCACACCCGTGTTAGCCTGTACAACCATAAGAGATGCATCGCTGCCATCAACAGCTGGAGTATAAAACTCTTTTAGCGCTGATCCAGGGTCTCTCTAGACCGACGGGTGTCACATAAAAATAAGTAAATAATAAACGAATTAACAAACTACATATAATGAGATAAAAGTTAACAAATAACACTATACAATAGCTACAAGTAACCATATTCTGACCCACCGTTATTTTTACTCAATAGCTTTTGACATAATTTGAAATCGTTTTCCATCCACGCAATATCGTCCTGGGTATGACGATAAACGACATCCGGCAGTCAGGCCTCTGATCGGGAGATTGGACGTTTTGAGGAACGTGGAATCACCTCTTAACTGTTGTTGTTCCCAGTTCCACCCTGACCCGGGGTGGTAGCACATGTTAGGTTCCCAGATAATGGGTAAATAGTAAACGCACCTCTAAGATCAACAGTACATTTTTATAATAAAATAACCAACAATATTTTATAGTAAAATGAAAAATCAATGAAACACTAAAAAACTATAAAAATACATTTTTATAGTAAAATTATCAACAATACATTTTATATCTGTCTATATTTCTGAGATAAGGTATTGTAATTATTTACATTGTTCAGACTGTTGTCATCATCTTTATTGTCATGTTCACAACGTTTCTGCCTTTGTACGCCCCGCCTTCCTCAGGATGTACCTATATTTCTGAAATGAGGTATTGTAATTATTTACATTGTTCGGACTGTTGTCCTCATCTTTATTGTCATGTTCACGACGTTTCTGCCTTTGTACGCTCCGGCCTTCCTCAGGATGTGCCTATATTTCTGAAATGAGGTATTGTAATTATTTACATTGTTCAGACTGTTGTCATCATCTTTATTGTCATGTTCACAACGTTTCTGCCTTTGTACGCCCCGCCTTCCTCAGGATGTACCTATATTTCTGAAATGAGGTATTGTAATTATTTTCATTTGTTCAGACTGTTGTCCTCATCTTTATTGTCATGTTAACGACGTTTCTTTCTGCCTTTGTACGCCCCGGCCTTCCTCAGGATGTACCTATATTTCTGAAATGAGGTATTGTAATTATTTACATTGTTCGGACTGTTGTCCTCATCTTTATTGTCATGTTCACGACGTTTCTGCCTTTGTACGCTCCGGCCTTCCTCAGGATGTGCCTATATTTCCGAGATGAGGTATTGTAATTATTTACATTGTTCGACTGTTGTCCTCATCTTTATTTCATGTTCACGACGTTTCTGCCTTTGTACGCTCCGGCCTTCCTCAGGATGTGCCTATATTTCCGAAATGAGGTATTGTAATTTTACATTGTTCGGACTGTTGTCCTCATCTTTATTGTCATGTTCGACGACGTTTCTGCCTTTGTACGCTCCGGCCTTCCTCAGGATGTGCCTATATTTCTGAAATGAGGTATTGTAATTATTTACATTGTTCGGACTGTTGTCCTCATCTTTATTGTCATGTTCACGACGTTTCTGCCTTTGTACGCTCCGGCCTTCCTCAGGATGTGCCTATATTTCCCAGATGAGGTATTGTAATTATTTACATTGTTCGGACTGTTGTCCTCATCTTTATTGTCATGTTCACGACGTTTCTGCCTTTGTACGCTCCGGCCTTCCTCAGGATGTTCAGACTGTTGTCCTATATTTCCCAGATGAGGATATTTTCCGAATTTGCAATTTTTACATTGTTCGGACTGTTGTCCTCATCTTTATTGTCATGTTCACGACGTTTCTGCCTTTGTACGCTCCGGCCTTCCTCAGGATGTGCCTATATTTCTGAAATGAGGTATTGTAATTATTTACATTGTTCGGACTGTTGTCCTCATCTTTATTGTCATGTTCACGACGTTTCTGCCTTTGTACGCTCCGGCCTTCCTCAGGATGTGCCTATATTTCCGAGATGAGGTGTTTGCAATTATTTACATTGTTCGGACTGTTGTCCTCATCTTTATTGTCTCCGGCCTTCCTCAGGATGAGCCTATATTTCCCAGATGAGGTATTGTAATTATTTACATTGTTCGGACTGTTGTCCTCATCTTTATTGTCATGTTCACGACGTTTCTGCCTTTGTACGCTCCGGCCTTCCTCAGGATGTGCCTATATTTCCGAAATGAGGTATTGTAATTATTTACATTGTTCGGACTGTTGTCCTCATCTTTATTGTCATGTTCACGACGTTTCTGCCTTTGTACGCTCCGGCCTTCCTCAGGATGTGCCTATATTTCCCAGATGAGGTATTGTAATTATTTACATTGTTCGGACTGTTGTCCTCATCTTTATTGTCATGTTCACGACGTTTCTGCCTTTGTACGCTCCGGCCTTCCTCAGGATGTGCCTATATTTCCCAGATGAGGTATTGTAATTATTTACATTGTTCGGACTGTTGTCCTCATCTTTTATTGTCATGTTCACGACGTTTCTGCCTTTGTACGCTTCCTCGGATGTGCCTTCCTCAGGATATCATTTTCACGACCTGCCTTTGTATTTCCCAGGATGATGAAATGAGGTATTGTAATTATTTACGGATTGTTCGGACTGTTGTCCTCATCTTTATTGTCATGTTCACGACGTTTCTGCCTTTTCACACGCTCCGGCCCCGCCTCCTCAGGATGTGCCTATATTTCCCAAATGAGGTATTGTAATTATTTACATTGTTCGGACTGTTGTCCTCATCTTTATTGTCATGTTCACGACGTTTCTGCCTTTGTACGCTCCGGCCTTCCTCAGGATGTGCCTATATTTCCGAAATGAGGTATTGTAATTATTTACATTGTTCGGACTGTTGTCCTCATCTTTATTGTCATGTTCACGACGTTTCTGCCTTTGTACGCTCCGGCCTTCCTCAGGATGTGCCTATATTTCTGAAATGAGGTATTGTAATTATTTACATTGTTCGGACTGTTGTCCTCATCTTTATTGTCATGTTCACGACGTTTCTGCCTTTGTACGCTCCGGCCTTCCTCAGGATGTGCCTATATTTCCGAGATGAGGTATTTTAATTATTTACATTGTTCGGACTGTTGTCCTCATCTTTATTGTCATGTTCACGACGTTTCTGCCTTTGTACGCTCCGGCCTTCCTCAGGATGTGCCTATATTTCCCAGATGAGGTATTTTAATTATTTACATTGTTCGGACTGTTGTCCTCATCTTTATTGTCATGTTCACGACGTTTCTGCCTTTGTACGCTCCGGCCTTCCTCAGGATGTGCCTATATTTCCGAAATGAGGTATTGTAATTATTTACATTGTTCGGACTGTTGTCCTCATCTTTATTGTCATGTTCACGACGTTTCTGCCTTTTGTACGCTCCGGCCTTCCTCAGGATGTGCCTATTATATTTCTGAAATGAGGTATTGTAATTATTTACATTGTTCGGACTGTTGTCCTCATCTTTATTATTTACATCATGTTCACGACGTTTCTGCCTTTGTACGCTCCGGCCTTCCTCAGGATGTGCTTATATTTCTGAAATGAGGTATTGTAATTATTTACATTGTTCGGACTGTTGTCCTCATCTTTATTGTCATGTTCACGACGTTTCTGCCTTTGTACGCTCCGGCCTTCCTCAGGATGTGCCTATATTTCGAGATGAGGTATTTTAATTATTTACATTGTTCGGACTGTTGTCCTCATCTTTATTGTCATGTTCACGACGTTTCTGCCTTTTTTATACGCTCCGGCCTTCCTCAGGATGTGCCTATATTTCCCCGATGAGGTATTTTAATTATTTACATTGTTCGGACTGTTGTCCTCATCTTTATTGTCATGTTCACGACGTTTCTGCCTTTGTACGCTCCGGCCTTCCTCAGGATGTGCCTATATTTCCCAGATGAGGTATTTTAATTATTTACATTGTTCGGACTGTTGTCCTCATCTTTATTGTCATGTTCACGACGTTTCTGCCTTTTACGCTCCGGCCTTCCTCAGGATGTGCCTATATTTCCCAAATGAGGTATTGTAATTATTTACATTGTTCGGACTGTTGTCCTCATCTTTATTGTCATGTTCACGACGTTTCTGCCTTTGTACGCTCCGGCCTTCCTCAGGATGTGCCTATATTTCCGTTTCTGCCTTTTTGTACGCTCCGGCCTTCCCTCATGATATTTCTGAAATATTGTAATTATTTACATTGTTCGGACTGTTGTCCTCATCTTTATTGTCATGTTCACGACGTTTCTGCCTTTGTACGCTCCGGCCTTCCTCAGGATGTGCCTATATTTCCGAAATGAGGTATTGTAATTATTTACATTGTTCGGACTGTTGTCCTCATCTTTATTGTCATGTTCACGACGTTTCTGCCTTTGTACGCTCCGGCCTTCCTCAGGATGTGCCTATATTTCTGAAATGAGGTATTGCAATTATTTACATTGTTCGGACTGTTGTCCTCATCTTTATTGTCATGTTCACGACGTTTCTGCCTTTGTACGCTCCGGCCTTCCTCAGGATGTGCCTATATTTCCCCCAGATGAGGTATTTTAATTATTTACATTGTTCGGACTGTTGTCCTCATCTTTATTGTCATGTTCACGACGTTTCTGCCTTTGTACGCTCCGGCCTTCCTCAGGATGTGCCTATATTTCTGAAATGAGGTATTGTAATTATTTACATTGTTCGGACTGTTGTCCTCATCTTTATTGTCATGTTCACGACGTTTCTGCCTTTGTACGCTCCGGCCTTCCTCAGGATGTGCCTATATTTCCGACGTTTCTGCCTTTGTAAATGAGGTATTTTAATTATTTACATTGTTCGGACTGTTGTCCTCATCTTTATTGTCATGTTCACGACGTTTCTGCCTTTGTACGCTCCGGCCTTCCTCAGGATGTGCCTATATTTCCCAGATGAGGTATTGTAATTATTTACATTGTTCGGACTGTTGTCCTCATCTTTATTGTCATGTTCACGACGTTTCTGCCTTTGTACGCTCCGGCCTTCCTCAGGATGTGCTTATATTTCTGAAATGAGGTATTTTCGAGTAATTATTTACATTGTTCGGACTGTTGTCCTCATCTTTATTGTCATGTTCACGACGTTTCTGCTTTTGTACGCTCCGGCCTTCCTCAGGATGTGCCTATATTTCTGAAATGAGGTATTGTAATTATTTACATTGTTCGGACTGTTGTCCTCATCTTTATTGTCATGTTCACGACGTTTCTGCCTTTGTACGCTCCGGCCTTCCTCAGGATGTGCCTATATTTCCCAAATGAGGTATTTTAATTATTTACATTGTTCGGACTGTTGTCCTCATCTTTATTGTCATGTTCACGACGTTTCTGCCTTTGTACGCTCCTTCCTCAGGCCTTCCTCAGGATGTTGTCCTATATTTCATGTTCACGACGTTTCTGAAATGATATTTCTGAAATGAGGTATTGTAATTATTTACATTGTTCGGACTGTTGTCCTCATCTTTATTGTCATGTTCACGACGTTTCTGCCTTTGTACGCTCCGGCCTTCCTCAGGATGTGCCTATATTTCCGAGATGAGGTATTGCAATTATTTACATTGTTCGGACTGTTGTCCTCATCTTTATTGTCATGTTCACGACGTTTCTGCCTTTGTACGCTCCGGCCTTCCTCAGGATGTGCCTATATTTCCCAGATGAGGTATTGTAATTATTTACATTGTTCGGACTGTTGTCCTCATCTTTATTGTCATGTTCACGACGTTTCTGCCTTTGTACGCTCCGGCCTTCCTCAGGATGTGCCTATATTTCTGAAATGAGGTATTGTAATTTTTTACATTGTTCGGACTGTTGTCCTCATTTTATTGTTTCACGACGACTGTTGGATCCCTCAAATCTTATTGTAATTATTTACATTGTTCGGACTGTTGTCCTCATCTTTATTGTTTTCTGCCTTTTCTGCCTTTACGCTCCGGCCTTCCTCAGGATGTGCCTATATTTCTGAAATGAGGTATTGTAATTATTTACATTGTTCGGACTGTTGTCCTCATCTTTATTGTCATGTTCACGACGTTTCTGCCTTTGTACGCTCCGGCCTTCCTCATCTTTATTGATGTTCACGCCTATATTTCCCAGATGAGGATATTGTAATTATTTACATTGTTCGGACTGTTGTCCTCATCTTTATTGTCATGTTCACGACGTTTCTGCCTTTGTACGCTCCGGCCTTCCTCAGGATGTGCCTATATTTCCGAAATGAGGTATTGTAATTATTTACATTGTTCGGACTGTTGTCCTCATCTTTATTGTCATGTTCATGACGTTTCAACTGTAGTACATTCAATATGGGAACCAGAATACGGAGTGCTAGAGAAAAGCAATAATAGCAACGAAATTGCAATATGTCCTCTGGTGAAAAATGTTTTACTGTGACATTAACTTTCTTTCCCCCTCAAAATTCATACACTGATCTTTTCAAGGACAGATGACAGGGGTGGATAAAATCGTTGGTTGGATCCAGTGACTTGGCCCAAACAGTTGCGAGTTTTGGCTACCACAAAACAAAAACTTGGAGAGTTGCCTTAATGAGAGATAACTGAGACATCTGGAAGAGGCGTGGCACGGGGAAATAGAACAGTCTACCCCGGTGGACGAAATAAAGAGTTTACCAATCACCTGAGTGTAGAATATGACAATAAAGATGAGAACAGTAATTCGAACAATGTAAATAAATTCATCTTATGGTCTGCGAATTATATATCGAAAAAAATATCTGTCGTTTAAAAAATAAAATTACTACAAAATATTTAGATTTCGGCATGTAAATAACCCATAGAGGTGTTAATATGCTGGTAAACAAAATCAACCAGCCTACCCAGAAACAGTTAGGATAATAAAATAAATCGAAAATACCTGACCTTGCCAGTAATAAAGCGAGCCACGACACATAGCGTTCACACATGATTGTGTTCAACCATGATATAGACCGTTGCTACTCGCTGTTGACCTCAATGTACACTTTTATATTTACACACGCTCATACACCATAAAATTATATTTTTACTCACTTTCGTTTATTAGATATTGAATTGTGTCACTTCGCGTCCTCCATAGCCTGACTTTTTAGTCTAACCTGATGAATATTTATGAACAGTTTTAAATGTCTAAATTTTGAAAAACCAATAACATTTTTGGTCTTGCATATAAATACTTGTTACTCAATGAAATCCTTGTATTTACCTTGATAAAATCCATCGGAGGACGAAACGCGTCGGCTGAGATAAGTTTTCCTTTTGTCTTTACGCACACACACACACACACACACACACACACACACATATATATATATTCCAGATAATAAACACACGCCTCGCTTATTAATAATAAACTAATCTAAATATACAGCCATGATGACGGTTGATGACAACTGTATACGCTCGGCAAAGCACTATCGACTAGGGTTTATTTCAACAACTTAGACCCAAATATAAAAAAAAATGGAAAAAAAAAAGATTATTAAACGGAAAAGTTCCGTAGCCTTTAAAAACACATGCCTTAATATATATATATATATATATACAGAGAGAGAGAGAGATAAATAGATAGATAATATTAGTGGTCAATATATATATATATATATAAATTTCCAAGAGGATAGAATCCAGGTAGAACTCTTTGAGTCTTGTCACTGGATCTAACTAACGCCTTTATCGAATGTGCCATATGTCCTTGAGGACATATGGCACAGTGGATAATGGCTTTATTTAGAGTTCAATACCCGGTTAAGGCAGTGGAGAACTTGGAGATGGGAATTAACAGGAGATAACCGATAATTGACATCCATTAAACATGGCACGTGGAACTAGAACAGTGTACACCAATGAGCGAAATAAAGTGTTCAGTTCGACATTCCAGCCATCTGAAGAAGGCCGGAACGTACAACGGCCGAAACGTTGTAATAAATATAGCAACAAAGATGAGGATGATAGTCTGAATAATGTAAATAAACCCATACCTTTCTTAAAGATTATAAATGTAATGTGAAATGAAGAATCTCCAGCAAGAATTTGAACCTGTTTCGCTGGGTCCGTTATAATGTTATTCGGCATCACGCCTTCTTTGCGTTTCCTGTGCAATAATAACTTCATCGGAATAGTTTTTCTACTTTGGTTCCCATGACCGAAATTTGCTTTCGCTAATGCGGAAATCCCGGGGAACTCAAAACTGATGGGCTGAATTTACTTGCTATTCTGTTCAACACTGATTGCTTTTTGTAAACAAACTGTGACTTATCAGGTCAAAGGTCGCAGAATCGGCTTGGATATTTGGGAGACTGTGGTTTGTATTATTTTAATTTTTTTCCTATAGAAATAAACAAAGATATTTCTTTTTAAAACAAATTCCTAATGGTATCACGCCCACGCCAGCTAGATACACATGTCCGTAGACGCACCCACAATGCTCATATCTGTGTACAAGCATGGATACATGCAGGCATGCAAATCCATGGACACAACCGAACATACAAATACAGACACAGACGAAAATGCAGATTTATACCGACCCACAGAGATACGCACAGATCCAAAGATCAGCAGACATACCCACAGATAAACTCACGTTTACGGACACATACATACCCACAGATTTATGTACGAACGCAGACAGATACTCATGTAAACATCCAGTCATTCATACATACACTTCTTCTTCTTCTTCTTCTTCGTTTCCTCCTCCAACTCCTTCTTCTCCTTCGTTTCCTCCCCCTCCTTCCTCCTCCATCTTTTTCGTTTCCTCTCCCTTCTTCCTCTCCTTCCTCATACCCTCCTCCTCCTCCTTCTTCTTCTGTTTCTCCTCCTTCTTCTTCTGCGTTTCCTCCTCCTTCTCCCTCCTCCTCCTTTTTCGTTTCCTCTTCCTTCTTCCTACACCTTCCTCCTCCTCCTCCACCTCCTTCTCCTTCGTTTTCTCCTTCTCCTTCGTTTTCTCCTTCTCCTTCCTCCTCCTTTTTCGTTTCCTCTTCCTTCTTCCTCCCCCACCTTCTTCCTCATTCTTTATGGCGAGGCTTACGGCCATATAATGTTGAAACATTGGTTCCGTAGATTGCTGACTCCTTGGGAATACCAGGTGCTATAAGCTTGGATGTGCGGTTGGTGTAATAGATAACGGCTCGGAAGTGGAAATAGAAGAGCCGAGTTCCAATTCACGTCGGGTTCTTTGTAATCTCTTGGGCGCAAATATCTTTCAGAAAGGCATGAATCCACATCTTCCTCCAGCCATGAGCTGATTAGCAGGACTGGTATCAGTAAATGCTTATCTCAAATAAATATTACAATCTAAAACTATTTTCTGGCTTTAAATAACCTGCAAAAGGTTGATAAACCGTAAAAAACAAATCAGTCAATCATTCTGCCTTGTGCCGTGTCACTTCATATACGTGTGCGATCTCCACAATTTCCTCTCCTTTGTAGTTCGTAGTAAGTTTTTTGATGTTTTTTGCTCTCTCTCTCTCTCTTTCTCTCTCTCTCTCTCTCTCTCTCTACATCCCTTTTGGGCCAACCATTTGTACAAACTATTACTCTAATGTAGTTTCGTACCGAGGCCAGCGCAACCGACGGTTGCGGGGGCTCGGGGAATTTTTGTTCCTTGCCCGGGTGCACGCGCTCGGGATCCCCACATTAAACCGACCCTGTGTCACAACCTGACCTCGTGTGGGGTTGAGTAAATATCAACTCATTAGGTAGGTTAATCACCGCTTTTGTCTTCCTCTCTTGCCTGTGACTATCAAATTTTTCAAGTCCTCTCAAGTCCTTTCTGATTCTATGGGACCTTTTTGTTTTCCATTTTACTTAATACTTTCTTGTTGCTCCCATGTTCAGTCTATAGTATTCTCAGCATCCTTCTGTAGAACCACATTTTTGTTGCCTCAAGTATCTCTTCATCTGTGAGGAGATTGTCCAGCATTCTCTGCCATATAGAGCGGACTGACATTACGTCACAGTTCAATATTCTTTTCTTTGTTCTCTTCTTCTTCTTTTATGTACCGTGTCCCTTCAAGCCGTAGTCGATCATGGCTCTCTACTCCACTTTATACCTTGAAGCTCTCAATATGTTTTTCCCCTTTGCTACTTCATCCAGACGCTGTTCTGTCATCCATTTGCTTAAGCCCGCTAGGTATTTCACGCGTTGCTTTGCCTTGTCTTTCTTGCACTCTATTCACCCTGTGAGTATCAGATTCTCCAAGTCCTCCTTTCTCATTACCTGTCCCAGAAATTTCATCTGCCTCTTCCTGATGTTAAGTATAAGCTTCCTCCTTGTTTGCATTCTCTCCAGAACCTCATAGTTGCCCACATGTTCGGTTTATGGTGTCCTTAGCATCCTTCTGTAGAACCATATCTCCGTTGCCTTGTGTCACTTCTTCATCTTTGAGGAGACTGTCCAATATTCGCTGCCATAAATGAGGGCAGATATCACGTAGCAGTCCATTACTCTTTTCTTTGTTAAGAACGAAACCCTCCTATCTCGTAATACTCTGCCCAGCTTTTGGAATGCGTCTTTGGCCATCCCAATACGTCTTCGGATCTCAGTTTCGCATTTACTGTCCTCTGTCAAAACACTTCCCAGATATTTAAACTTCCGGACCTGTTTGAATTTAGTATCCCCGACCTGCAAATCGCATTTCGGGCTCATCCTTTTATTGATGACCCTGCATTCTCTCTTCAATTCAGTTTAATGCTTAGTCCCTTCTTCTCGCTCTCCTTCTCACAGATGATTAAATGAGAGCAGTTTCGTTTTTGAGTTTCCTGTCTTATAATTATTTACTTCTTTATGGTCCGTCTTTTTACTAGCGATACCTGGTTCTCCACAACTTCCTGCCATTTGTCGTTCTCAGCAATACCTGTCCATTTATAACTCTCCCTTCATTTCTGGCACTTGAAATTCGGCTCTCCGATTTAAAATTCGAGCTATTGTCTATTACATCACGCGCACATCCAAGTTTACAGCACCTGATATTCCCTAACACCTGATATTCCCACCCATCAGGGTACTGAACAGGCTCCACGTTGCTTAACTTCGGGAGCCAATGTTTATACGTGATAAATCCGTAAACCGAGAATTATAGTCCAGATATGGCAGCAATATTTTCCTTGTCGTCTAATCTCGTGAAGATAAATCTTATGGCCATAGGACGTTGAAACATTGCTTCTGCACGATCACGGAAGTTAAGCAACGTCGACTTTGGTCACTACCTAGATCGATGACTGCTCGGGAATATAAGGTGCAGTAAGCTTGGATGTGCGGTTGCTTTAATGGATAACGACTTGGAATGAAAAATCGGAGAGCTGAGTTCAAATTCCAGCCGGGTTTTATTCTTGAGAAAAGTATGAATCCACCTCTTCTGTTCCCAGTTATGGGTTAAATAGTAGGATTTGTATAAGAAAATCTATCTATCTATCTATATATATATATATATATATATATATATATAATGAAATAGACAATGTCCGACAATTATTTTTATACATACAAATATTTAAGTAAATGCTCTGTTTATAATAAACAGTATTAAACAACATTTACTGGCCTGAATGTCCGAGAAATTTTCATCGAAAATATTTGTCCTCCGACAGTAATCGAACCTGTATCCTATACGCAACCGTCATATAGGCTGACGTGACTTTAACCGATGTGGCCACAGAGGAGCGTTCGGTCGAATTTACTGTCTTTAAACTACAATCCTCCATGATTCTCTCACGTACATTCATATCTGCTCATGGAATATCCAAATGTAAACAAACGACGTCTCACATTATGAAATGAACAAAGTCCGACAATTATTTTAAGACATTTTTATGTTTATACATTCTTTTTATAGATACAAATATTTAAGTAAAAAGTTTTTTTAGTTTATTATAAATAGAGCATTTACTTAAATATTTGTATCTATAAAAAGAATGTATAAACATAAAATGTCTTTAAATAATCTATATATATATATATATATATATATATATATATATATATATATATATTAGAATCCGAAATATATATTTCAGTTATAAATAACCTTAAAACGTTTGATAAATCGTAAAAACAAACAAACAAACAATTCAATCAATGTTGTGAAGATAAAGCTCTCTTGGTGGAGTCGGGTGCTTACTGGAGCGGTACAGGGAATCGTCCATTTCCAAGAATATTTAGTGATGGATTGTATATACGAGTTCCACTTGGTCTCTTGGATGAGCTTATGTCTCAATAGGTGTTCAAGTCCCCGAGAGAACGCGCGTCCATTGCGATAGACGAAAGTTCAAGGTCTGCTCCTTGATAGAGTTTTTGTTGCGAACGTTAGAACTGGTGAAACGAACGAATGTAGCTTGTCTGAACAGCGAGTGGCAAGAGGTTTCGTCTGTGGGGAAAAGTGTTGTAGAGTGGAAAATGATTCATCACCTACAAGGCCGCGTAGATGTTTTCGAACTCTATCACGACTGTAAAATGAAGACTGTGCAGCTCCAGTTTCGCTTTACGGATTCTTCCTATATCCCTTTTGATATGTCCCGGAAAAGGGATATTTTTGAACGAAGTAGCTAAGTGGTTTTGGCTACTATAACCAAGTCGAATACGGTAGCAGTAATCGACTGGTACGCGTCGTAGTCGCAGGTAAAGAAGTGTAGATCAATGGCGTAGTCCAATGGGCGTCGTTATAGACTTAGCTCTCAGACTAAGGGTCCTTTGACTCTGTCGTACCTACACGTCCGTAGGTATCGATGACGGACACCAGCCAATTATATTCCAGTGAGGGGGAACACAGGTGTATACATATTCCATTATATCACTTTTGTTATAATGTTCATAGTTCCTGGTTAATAATATTGTAAGGGATACTCTGGAACAAAAGATTAACAAAGAAAAGGTTTAATCACATGAAAGACGATATCTACCAACGGCACTACGCAGTCAGATGTGTCAGAAGGCCGAATTTAATGTGGGGTCCCCGAGCTCGTAGGCTCAGCCAAAAATTCTCCGTAGACCACGTATAAAACGAGGTCAGGTAGGTGTTTCCCGAAACGAGACTCTCCCCTTCGACATAGCTCCGTCCGAAGATGCTCTCTGCCCAGAGACAGAGAACTTAACAAACCCAGGTGAAGACGAGTGTCTAACTGCAGGCCGGTAGACTATGAAAGACATGGATCAACAATAACGTAATAAGGAATATCGTACTTCAGTTCGGCAATGCGTACGACTTAATGCTACGCCTTGCGACCCACTTTCCGACCCTGATCCTATTAGTAGACGTTGCTATTCACTGCGAATGGAGGAGTCTCTATTCAACAATTAGTGTACAGAAGGTCGGCCGTCTTTCTACACGACGCCTTTTTAGTTAGTTTCTTCAAATATGCTTAAAATATGTGTGATTTTGGTATCATTTCAACATTGACGTCAACAGAGAAGGGATAGATACAGAAACGTATTTCGTGTCGACAGAGAAAAAAAACCCCTACAAGTTGGAAAAAATACCTCGAAGATTTATGAGTTGTAAGTATTTGCGAAAAAAATGTTTATATAGTTTGTAATTACATGAGATGTTTGCCGCGAAGTAATTTATGTTTGCACCGAGAAGTTCAAGCGGGAAAAAAAAGAAATGACGACACAAACTGACGCATGACGGGACGGAGAATATTATTTTCGGATTGCAACTCATGATCCAGATATATTTATAAGTACATTGATATTTTTGCCGCTTGGTGATCGCCGATTTTAAAAGTACATAAAACAAAAACAATGTCAAAGATGGACTTTCGTGTCTACAACAAAGACGAAGTGTCAAAAGGACGGTTTTTCCCATGACACCGCTTTTATTTTTATTATTCCCCAACAATGTTTATTGCTTGAAAAAGCGAAGAGTTGTAATAAAACAAAAATATATGATGAAAGTGAATTCATACATTATTTTTGTTCTTGAGAATTTACAACAAAACTATTAAACATTATTTATCAAATTGATTATTTACAAAAATAATTTTATATCTACAACATTCTAAAAACTAATACAATTGTAGTAAGACGAATGAAATGCAATATTTATCATTTACTAATTTATAAAGAAATAAATATGGAAACCATTTTTTATTTATCAATTTATAAACATTTACTGAATTATTAAAGTATGTGAAGCAACTATCAGGAAATCATTATTATTTACCATTTTATAAAGTCCGAATCAATTAGCAATTAGTCGATATTTTGGCAACAATTCCAATTAACAATATAATAAATAAATACTGTTTATTATTTTTGTTATCAATTTTCAAGAACAAAGACAAGGAATAAATTTGTCGTAGTTACCGCCTCCTTAATTACCATATTGTCACCAGGGGTCTCTCTCCCCATGCTATAAATACCGGGCGACTTCTAGCCTCTACCTCTTCTTTCCTTCAGGCCTCATGCGTGGAGGTGAGGTAAATCTCTCTTTCTTCTTCATTTCAGCGACAAGATGTAAGCTCTTAGAAGACCAGCGTTTCCTATTTCTGGGAAAACGCTATGAACATTAAGAACATTCACCAAAATACGTACATTCACCAAAATACGAACATTTCACCAACGAACAAATCAATGTTCCCACACACGCAAATGTTTATATCTATGTGTTGTGTAATTTGTCGTTAATACATAGATTCGTTTATACATATATATATATCGGTCTTGTTTGTCTTCTTTCATCTTCGGTTGGACAAATTAAGTCCGCCAATTTTAATGTAGTTGGACCTTTTAATATTCTACCAGGAGTTACACACGACTTTCTAATACAACAACACACCCGGTCCACTATAAATTCACTTTCATATATTTATATTTTATTACAATTCTAATCATCGCTATTTTAAATTATAAACATTGCTGCGGAGCGAAGGTAGTTAAAATAATAGCGGTGTCAAGGGAAAAAACCGTCATTTTGACACTGCTCTTTTAGCGGGCACGAAGGTCCATGTTTGTAACATTAGATTGAAGTGACTGTTGAATAAAATATAATTGCATACAGTATCGAATGCCTTACCAATTTCAAACAAATTTGCTTACCCAGTTTCACTGCCTGTTTTGAAGTAGTACCCCTGCTTGTTATCTGTATACCGATTGACAAGGTAAATCTCCATATGCTATCCGTTTTTATATGCCTTTCAGACTCATCAACATTATGGGGTGCATCTGAGTTAATTGCTTCGTCTACCGCAAGGTAAGTTGGCTCCCTGTGCCGCGCCAGGAAACTTTTCTCCCCGGAATCGATCCTCCAGATCTACAAATCAACAATTCGCCCTTGCATGGAGTATTGCTGCCATATATGGTCTGGAGCCCCTTCTGTTTGCCTCGGGGTTCTTGATAGGCTCCAGAGGCGGATATACAATATAATTGGCCCTGATCTGGCATCTCGTCTACAGTCACTTTCTCACAGACGCGCCGTCGTCTCTCTCTGTCTGCTTTACAAATACTTTTCATGGCAATTGCTCCGAGGAGCTGCATTCGCTGGTTCCCAGACTTCATGAGTTCAAGCGCCCTACGAGGCTGGCATCCCGCTCTCACCCCTTAACTGTCGAAACTTCTAAATGTAGCCGTCTCTTCTACTCCAATAGCTTCATGTCTCGCACCTCTCGCCTGTGGAACTCCCTTCCCTATTCCAGTTTCCCTGAGAGCTATAATCTCCAGCTATTCAAATGTAATGTCAATCGACATCTCCAGTTGCGTTGATCTATCCACTACCCTTCTCCTCATCCTTTCTTCTATCACTCCTAACTGATCTTGCCCCAAATTTTCTGTAACCCCTTGCGTCCTAGTGGCTTTCCGCATTGCTTGGGATGAAACGCTTAAAAAAAAAAAAAAATCTCGTATATTTAGAAATTCTGGCACCAAGGCTACGGATTCGTACAGGTACTCACCGCTTCAAAGGGGTCACGATTCACTACTATTTCTTCCTGGAGATCTGGGGAAAATCAGCGTGACTAGACCATCAACACAGATTTGTACGTTGGGCGTCTCAGTGTTAGGTAGTGGCTGCTGCGCTAGTGTGGCTGACCATTTCTTCCCCTAAATTTCACTCAATGCAAACCGCAAGAACAAAATGGTGTGTGATATTGTTATGGTCCGGTTCCTTGTACCACGGTGATAGACCAATAAAGAAGAACTCGAACACAGATATGGAATAACACATATATATTGCAAACAGGGATATATACAGAGAAGTAGAAAGTGTTAGTACGAACCATCAGGTTTAGTAGTAATTGTCTGAACGCGACTCTGTTTCGGACTGCCTCTGACTCGACTGACTGACTCACTCGCTCGCTCTGACTGACAGACTTCTGACGGACCTCACTCCAGACTTCAGACTGAACTCTCCGCTTCCTCTTGAGGCGCAGTATTTATTACGTTTGGGCTAGTCCATTATGCTATTATGGTAAGGTCCCATAACAGATATGAACATAAGATGATGAAGCAGGAAGTGATGATTATAGTGATGTGGAGGATAGATAACGAATGACCCTGGACTTGACGAGATTAACATTGTAGTCTGTTCCACAAAGTAGCGGTTCTTGGGAAGAAGGTTTCGGAGTGGAACATTCGTCTTACGAATGGAATACGGAGGGAATGAGGGTGATTCAACTTTGTGGACGCAGCAAGGCGGGTTCTGGCGGCAAAGCTTTGAGCTAGTGACACTAAAGTATGGAGCCCGTCTGGACACTTGCCATGGAAGTATCGAAAGAATAGTGATAGGTTTGAGACTTTTCGTCTATGGGGAAAGATGGTGTAGGGTAGAAATCATCACCCTCCACTTAGTTGCGTAAACGATTTTGAAATCTGTTAAGGCTGGAATAGTGGGCAGTGAATTCGATCTTCTCTGGGTTCCCTAACTAAGCTAAGCTTAATAAATAACAAAAAACCCAGATTTCTAGGTGTGGCAACTGAGGGATGCCCTGTGGCTGAGATAATTATGTGATAAACAAGTCAGCCATACGAGCCATTCATTTCTCTTCCTCGTAGATGTATGACGAACTCATCTACAATTAGTAAAAGACGCTAAATTTGCTAATACTAATCTTTGGTCCACTCGCTGAAGCAAGAAAAACAAGGTTTTTAGCCAAAATTTCAAACATGTCAGATGAGAAAATTAAATAAAATGATCTAAAAATGCTTTGGTCTTTCCTTTTAATAATATGTTTAGAAAAACATCTATAAGATAACCGCCGCCACTTAATCAGTGATGTTACCAGGGTCCCTTACGCGCTTTGGATTTATTTAACAACAGACTCCTTCACTTAGGTAACCCTGCTCGTTGTGATCAAATACCAACATGTGACCGCACCATGAGCCGTGTGAAAATATCAATCGCATAATGAAAGCTTTGAAAGTGTTTTTGGTACCCTAAAAACCGCAAATCAGCTTTTGGTACCCTAAAAACCGCAAATCAGCTTTCCTCAAATTCATCCTCAGGCACTCCACCTCACCATCAGAATAGGAGTAGCCAAAATTCAGGCCTCCTCAGTATAAACATTTTGACGATAAAACTTTGATTTTTATTAAGTTTGGGGACTTATTTCATCATGGTATGCTCATTTTAGAATTATTTTTTTTTTGGCGGTAACTAGTTAAGTTTAATCAATAAAATAAAACCTGTCTTGTGATTTAAGCAGGTATGTTTTTTCTAATGTCTACGGTCTGTGTCTGATCCCACTTAATAAGTCAGGATTTTGAATGCAGTCATTCTCCATCCCTCAAAATACGTAAACTTCAATCTTTTTATTCTAAGTTTAGTCAATAACTGACATGACGGTATGTCTGTTGTGTTGAATTACCCCAAAGATTATTTGCACTTATTATATTCGGACTATTATCCCCGTGTTTGTTGTTTTTATCAAAAAGTTTCAGCCGTTATGACCTCCGGCCTTCCTTAGGTGTATATCGATCTGGGTAACCTCTAGGACAATGGCTTAGTGGGTAAAACGTTGGTTTGTGAATTTGGTGACATTTAGTTGCGGGTTCAATCCTTGGGTCGAGCACTGTGTATTTGCACTCAGTGGAAATGGACAAGCAATAACTGAACAGTACAAAAGAAAAATAAGAACTAGACATGATCAGTGAAAGAGGAACAGTCTAGATTAAAAAAGGTTCTGTTTGGAATTCCTTGTAGGTTACACATATTCCTGAGGAAGACCAGAGTGAACAACGGTTGAAACGTTGTGATGACAACAAAGATAAGGACAATACAAATAGTGCAAATAATGATAACTCCTGATTCCCAGAAATCCAGACAAAAATTACACAAAAGATACCCAAGTAGGGTGTCAAAAATCTGACACAAGGCCATAAAATTAGAGCCTTTTTTACCTGAAAAAAGCGTTTTAATTAGAATGAAAGCAATATTCTTCCTGGAGAGGAAGAATATTGTAAGAAAATAGAGATTTGTGTATTTGAGCAGCAACCCATCTTTTATAGATGTTTCGTTGAATAAGACGTGTAAGGTCATTTTTTTTCTTATATTATTATTATTATTCCTCTGTCTATATTTCTGAGATAGGGTATTTTAGCTATATACACTACATCGTTTGGACTGTTATCCTCATCTTTATTACTATATTCACGACGTTTCGGCCGTTGTACGCTTCTTCAGGTGACATACGTTGGAATATCCAACCGAGCCCTTTATCTAGTCCATGAATATAGATTGTTGTGTGTTGTGAGTTCGATACCTGGCCACAACAGAGGGAACAAAAACTTGAACAGTTGAGTTATCTAGAGGAATTAACTGAAACTGAAACAGTACAAAAAAGGCATGGCATGTGGAATTAGAACAATCTACCCCTGTGAACTAAATAAAGGGTTCGATTCGAAATTCTAACGAATAACACCCGAAGAAGGCCGGAGCGTATAAAGGCCGAAACGTCGTGAATATGGTAATAAAGATGAGGACAACAGTCCGAACGACGTAAATGGTGTAAATAACTATTATTCCTGCATACGTACAAACGTTTTTCTTTTGTGGACTTAATAATTAAAAAAAAAAAAAAAAAAAAAAATCAAAGGTTTATTGATTCCGGATGCTTTCGGCGAAACTGTTTTGCTATATTTTATAATATCATAAAAAAAAATGTCGACACAACCACCACCTCCACCACCATCACCAGCTCGGTCATCTTCAAATGTCTAACATATAGCACGCTTCGTTGATTATGGTTTTCCACATCGGATGATCCCTAGCGGTTTCAATGATGTCTTTGTATACTTGGGTTTGGTATTGTATATTGTCCAATTTATTTTTTTTCTTCTTCCTTTTTTTGGCGTTTTCCAGACATATGGTTTTGTAATGTAAGGCATTCAATGCTACCATATCTAATGACATGGCTCAGGAATTTAAGTTTTCTGAAAATCTAAACTATAAAAGCCTTTTCATGTCATATATAAAGACGAATAGTAAAATAAAAAACAACAAAAAACAAAAAAAAAAAACAGGAAATACTTTTAAAAACTGGCCCCGATTCCCTGACACGCAACGTATGTTAAGTTAGAAATTAATCTTAAATTTTCAAGCCAAAATTAGGGAAAAAGGTAATTGGTACTTTCTATATGAAATATAGAATTGAACGAAGAGAACAAAAATGATATATAACTAATACATTTATACATACAGGTCATACCTCACCCTACGCCGTTATCTGGTTACAGAGGTCACGACTAAGGTCGAAAAACGGCTGATACGAAATAACCACACTATAAACCGCAAATAATAACTCCCCTTGCCTATTAAAATATTTATATGTACGTATAGTATTCTGAAAATAATTAATTTCCACCTTATCTTCTAGCGATATAATTTTACGCTTAGCATTGGCACTTGCACTGGGACTTTTCTTCGGAGCCATAGGCAAAAATGTATTCTAAATCACAACTGAAATGCAATTGGAAGAACGTTAACGGCAGAGCACAGATATAAACCAGTTTAAATTCAAAATCGGTGTTGAAGCGGAAAAAAGTACGAGTGACACCTGTCGACAGGAATTTGAAATATGATCATCTGCTGAACATATTTTATTATACTAATAGTTTTGTTTTTGATGATTCTATAATATATATATATATATATATATATATATATATATATATATATATATATATATATATTGCCTTAAAAAGAAAGAAAAAAAAATTAAGAATGGAAATATCGTTTAAATCAGAACCCCTGAAGACTCAAAATTTTACCAAGAAACTACGAAGTCGGGATAAAATTGATATTTAAAAGTAATTTTTTCATATATATATATATATATATATATATATATATATATATATACGTAATATTATATTTAGATTTATTTGAATATAATTTTATTTGTGTTTATAGTCATTTTAGTGTTTTGACATTTTTGATATTTTTAACGGCTGACGCAAACTCGAGTAAAAGGCGAATTTTATTTTTCCATATAATATTTAAGAAAAACCGACGTATCTTCGAAAATAACTTGAAACGAATTAAGTCGAGGTAACACTGTATATTGTCGACACGGAAAACACAAAGACATATTAAAAAAAAAACATGGATCTTATTTCAGACCATTCTGAAAAATTGGATTACGGACTTGCCTTAAATTTATTTCAGAAAAGTTTATAAGACTCTTGCTTTTGGGCCATTCTGAAAATAGGATGAGGATTTATCTTAAAAGCTTGGAGAATATATAAATACATTTCAACAAGAACAACAAAATTGTAAAGAAAAGACACAGAATAAATATTAACGCCATTTTTTTACAAAATCTCACAATTTCATTCTTTTCTTTCATCCCAATACACAATTATATATATATCTATATCTCTCTCTATATATATATGTGTGTTTGTGCATATATATGTGTGTATCTCTCTCTCTCTCTCTCTCTCTCTATATATATATATATATATATATATATATATATATTCTCTCTCTCTCTCTCTCTCTCTCTCTATATATATATATATATATATATATATATAGAGAGAGAGAGAGAGAAAAAGATATAATATATATAGAGAGAGATTAAAGCCTGAGTTTTCATGTAGACTGACAGATATAAAGAGACCGAAAGAAATATAAACAGATTAACAGATAAATATAAAGCCAGAAACATATAAGCAGATAGAGATAGATAAATAGATAATGGTTTCAATCGGTGTCAGTAGATAGATAGATAGATAGATAGATAGATAGATAGATAGATAGATAGATATGAAGAGTCTGGGACATTAACAATCTGAGATATTAACAAGCTGTAATAGATGCATAGATAGATAGTTACGAATAATCTTGTGAGAGAGAACAGAAAGAAAAAAAGAAAGATAGATAGATAGATGGGAAGAAAGACAGATAAATGAATAGATAGATAAGAGAATGTTACATGCACACATCTATATATAGCACTACATACAAATAATCTTAGATAGATAGATGCGAACAGAGGTCTGTAGGTAAGTAGATAGATAGATAGATAGATAGATAGATAGATAGATATGAGCAGGCTGAGATAGATAGATAGATAAATAGATAGAAAAGAACAGGCTGAGATAGATAGATAGATAGATAGATATGAACAGGCTGAGATAGATAGATATGAACAGGCTGAGATAGATAGATAGATAGATAGATAGATAGATAGATAGATAGATAGATAGATAGATATGAACAGGCTGAGATAGATAGATATGAACAGGCTGAGATAGATAGATAGATAGATATGAACAGGCTGAGATAGATAGATAGATATAAACAGGCTGAGATAGATAGATAAATAGATAGATAAGAACAGGCTGAGATAGATAGATAGATAGATAGATAGATAGATAGATAGATAGATAGATAGATATGAATGAATCGATTGGAACAGACAGATAATGAACAGACGGATTCAGATAAATGAACGGATATGAACCAACAGATATTTACACAGTGAAATAAGGTTATATGGCACATATTTTTTTTTGTGGAGAATCCAGATATGATCGTCTTCTTTGGTCTAAGATCACGCGATAGGCGTTATTAAAATATCGTAACACCTTGTGCTTCATTCTCACCGGCAAATATACAGCCTTAGAACACATCATCGTAATAAAGTCTGCACGCGGAATGCCCTTGCCGTGTTCCAAAGCACATTCACTCGACCCCCGCCAAACTTCCGATCGTTTGAGCGCCTGATGGTCTCTCAGAAATTCTCTGCCGATTCTGTGCATCGTTCAGAGTAACAATCAGAATGGGGGGAATGCCATCAACGCAAATAAATCGATGGTTAGAAGTTACTACTGTGGTGGTATGCGCTGGAGTGGCGTCCAAGACATTTTGCGCATGCGTAGATGCGCAAGTTCGCTTAAGCCCGTTCCTTCACACGTATATAAATACACTGTAAAGATTCGGGCGACTGCTGACGGACGTCGAAATGTACATTATTTATTCGGTGCTATTTTGAGCGATAGTAACGACGGCCTATAATTTCATAGAACAACAGAAAAATTCACTTGCTCACACACGTCTTCTTCTTCTTCTTCTTCTTCTTCTTATTATTATTATTATTATTATTATTATTATAGGCAGTATTAAATTATATATAATAATGTTTAATATCGTAGGCCGATTCTGTGTTTCGAATTTTTTCAGTCACTCATTGAAATTGACAAATCTTTTGGACGAGATATATTTAACAAAGAAATATATTTTATCTCATTACACATACACACACACACACATACATACAAACGCATACACACACAGACATATATATATATATATATATATATATATATATATATAATAATCAAATCACATGTGCAGGTTGTCTGGTTGTCGGTTCCTAGGAACTGAGGTGCCTGACTCTCATACGTCATAAAAGGGTCCCCGGTAGGCGAAGATCAACGACGGAAGAATTCATGATATATATATATATATATATATATATATATATATAATTTAAAGAAAACCAGACCACTTTAAGGCTCAATTAGTTATAATTTATTTCACCAGAAATTTTATTTTTCTCTGGATATTCAGACTTCACTTTCAAAGGTAAAACGAAAAACGAATTTTATTTTGAGCTCTCAGGATTTCATCCTCCTTGGGATTATCCATACGGATTACCAAGATTTTCATTACTTAACTATATATATATATATATATATATATATATATATATATATATATATATATATATATATATGTATGTCTGCTTGAATAAATTAAAAAAATTATATCTGTTTATTTTATCATAATCCTTTTCGGTATATTACAGTATAAAAAATTCGTGAATATGAAAGGATTATGATAACACACACACACGCACACGCACGCACACACACACACACATATATATATATATTCTCAGATGGAGTGCAACTGTAAAAAAAAAAGACAAAATGAATAAAAAGAGACAAGAGGGAAATCTATACTTAGCCGTTGTGTTTCGTCCATTGAGGGACTTTATGAATGCCTTGATAAAGTCCATCAGTGGACGAAACACATCGGCTAAGTAAAGTTTTTCCTAAACGAATGACGGTCGACAGGTTCTAATAAAAGGTAGATTTAATAGTCCGGTTAACAAAATTTTAGGAATATCCGATTTATAAGGAGGAATTTCTTTCCCGGAACTGTTACTTTGGGAAACAGACTCCCAAGAGGTTGCTTTTCCGATCACTACGATCTTTACTTTTTCAAGTCAAAGGTCAACCGTTATATATCCTTCATATCCACATAATATTACATTCTCATTTCCTCTATTTACGCTCAATGACACAATGAGTTAATGAGTGTGAAAGAATAAGAAAAAAAAAAGAAAAAAAAACATTATTAAAGTGCGAGAACAATAGAAGAGTAATCAAGAAGACAGCAGATAACGATTGACATTGTATTTAAATTTATGTTTTAAACATTTCACCTCATCCAAGGTAGTAAAGCCACTAAGACACAAGAGGTTACTGAGTATGAAAGAATAAAAAAAAAAGATGAGAGAAACATTATTAAGGAGCGAGAACAATAGAAGAGAAATCAAGAAGACAGTAGATAACGATTGACGTTGCATTTCTGAAGATCAAAGTTGACTGGAAAGCATGGCGCCGGAAGAGAGTTCCACAAGCGAGAAGTGTATGAAAAGAGAGTGTTAACATAGAACTTACGGTTACATTTAGCCAATTCAAGTCTGAATTGATAAAACATTGCCGTCAATCTAGTACTGCACTTAAATTCATAAAGTTGAGATATCTTGTTAATTAGATCAAATGACATGAAAATATTTATAGAAAAGGCAGAGGGAAGCTTCATTTCGGCGGTGTGAAAGTGACTGATGTCGAGACGCTAGCTCAGGACTAATGTTATCGCTAATTCTTCTTTGTATTTCATCTAGAATCTCTAAATATACGACAGGAGTTCCGGACTATATGTGGCAAAAATTTTTACAGCATGGACGAATGGTAGACTTATGAATATGTAAGATAGATTCAGGTGAGAAAAATTGTCTAGCACGACACAGTGGACAAACTTTCTTGGCAGCAAACCTAGTAATTGATTCAATATCATCTTTCCTCGTCATGTCAATCGAGAATGTTAGCCAGAGAAGGAGCAACGAGTCACACACCCAGAGGTTAGTATCAGACATGCTCATGGGAGGCATTTGTGTCAACAACAGTATAATAAAATCAAACCAAAAAGGTTGGTTCTCGAGGTGAGCCTTTTTGAAGTAAAACATCCGTTTTATCTTTTTACCTTTAGACGTCAAGGTAAACCTTACTCGTATCTATCAGCATTACGACAGTCATACAGTTTTGTAAGCTCATTTGAACGAAAGACTGTCACTCATTTTTGTTTTTGATTTCGACAGATAAGTAAGGACAGGGTGTGGTTCACTTAGTGTATTAGATGTTGTTAGTTAAAGGGGGCGAGTTGCAAGTCTGGCTTGTGCGAGGAAATGACTTTTGCGTTTCCTCCTTTCTCACCCCCGACCACACCTGACAGGTTCGTGCGCCGATAGCAACCTTCGCCGTTATCAAGGAATGATCTTGTAGTCAACACGAACTCGGGGAGGGCGAAGACATTACTCATAACAACTCTATTTTAAATACATTCGTTGCATGACAGATATCTTTCTAAATATACAAGTAGGGATACTCGGCGTTGGTATAGATTTAACCCGTATATTAGCTTTATGAGAAAGAATGCAATGATTTCTAATTATCGTATTTCGCGGCATATAAGTCGCACGGGCGTATAAGACGCACCCCAATTTCAACAGGGAAAATCAAGAATAAATTAGTAATTAGTAAAATTATTAGTAAATTGTACATCCTAAGCTATAGTTATGAGGTATTATTCTAGTTATGCTTACAATTAAACGAAAAATAATAAGAAAAAAAGAATACGAGCCTATAAAAACTTTATTATATCAAAAGGTAAGAAAACAAAATAAAAATCAAGCAATTATTACAATTGAGCAAAACAATACAGTCTTGTAAACGTCATATTGGAATAATTAGGATATAAAAATTCTAATTGTATTGATACCAATGCAACCGAAAGTTATCGCAAGAAAAATATTAATGAAACAAATCCATTTTACAAATATATAATTTGAATTTATTGCATATAATTTTAGTGAAACAATGTACTAATATTAAACGTGATGAAATTAATATAATGAATATTATCAATGATAACACTTTTAATCTGCATAATAACCTTTTAAATAATGACAATAGGTATATAAAAGGTACTCTAAAGTCTAAGCTAATAGGAGTTGCCAGGTAGCTAATTTCGGCTAACTATCGAGAACTTTTAACCTACATATGGCATACAAAACGTAGGGGAATTTTAAAAGATATTTTTTAGTAAAAAAGTGTGTCTTATATGCCGTCAAATATGGTATATTAAGGAAAATATGTCATCTTTTTATTGTTTTTTAAAGTTTTTATTGTCAAAATAGACGACTGAAAAGGTACTGCGATTAAGCTATTTATTTAATTTTTTTGTTTGTGCAAGTGTTTTCTTTTTTAGACACAAAGTAAAATTTGTCGAAACATTCTGCATTTCCGAGCGCTTTCGGCTATACATTTAGCAAGCATGTTTTTATTTTTACTTTTAACTGAATGTCTGGGTTGTGTCATATATGTATCTAGAGTTATAGGAATGTTTTATTTCCCGAACACAGTCAGCACATTGTGGCCGTGTTCAGAGTTAATGTTACTGTCTGTTGGAATTTTTCTTTTTTTATTATTAGGGCTTCCATTATTTTTTTATTTTTTTTACATATAGAAGAGGTTATCATGCATGTATTTTCTACTAGTATGTTTCGGATGGAGTCTGGTAGCTTTTTGTGTGTGTTTAAATGGATTCTAATGGAGCTGTGGTTGAATAGGTGTAACGTAAGACGTCTGGATAGGCATGTAGTAGTGTGACTAATGTAATTATTTCTGATCAGGATCACAGTTTCTTAGGGGTATTTTGGTTCTTTGTAGTTTTGATTTTACTGAAGTGTTATTTTTGAGGATAAGGTTAGCTGTTTTTAATTTTTTGTGATAGATAATTTAATTTTCTTGTTCGGGTCGACTGGGGCAGTACATTTCTTTATGATATTTCTGAATGATTCCTCTTGCACATTATTGACGCATATCTGGCTTTTGTAGGAGGCACGGTAGGGGTAATGGATAGCGGCTTGGATTGAGGAATCAGAGAGGTGACTTCGAATTCCAGTCAAATCCATTACATTCACTTACGTGCTAATACCCTTGGGAAAGGTATGAATCCTATTCTTCTCCCTCCAGCTATGGGTAAATATCAGGACAGACCAGGTTCTATAGCTTTGGATGGCAACTGGTCTAAGCGTCTATCAAGCATGGCACATAACTGACTGATTGTAGATGTTATTGTTTTGTCTGTTCAGTATCGTTATTATTTCCTTTGAAAAGAAATTGCCTAATCTGGTGGTCGATGAGGTAGTTAGGAAAACCATTGTTAACTAGTGCCTGTTTAACATTGTTCAGAACAAATCGAATAAAAAATCCACAGTTCGTAGCATTTACTTTTAAAAAGTGCTCAATGCAAAGTAGAGCAAAATATTATTATTATATTTTTATTATAAGAGATTATAATAAAAACATTTCAAATCTCTACACGAAAGCTTTCATGTTTCAATAGGAAGATTGGACTTCGTCGGGTGATGGTTGGTAACGGGTGATAAAAATGATTTTTTAGGGAAATTTAAAAACAAATCATTACCTCTTTTCCGAAAGTTAAAGACATACCCACAAGTATATTTTTAATTCTGACTTTATGCTCCACCTTTAACTTTGACCTAAAGTATTCATTCGTTGGAAGCCATTAAGAATAAGAGTTGAATAGCACAAACTAATTATCAGAATATCCAATATTCACCAGTGCCTGACTTACTTTCAATATGAACTTGTCTGCTTGTCTTGGGGATTTTCACAGTTATCCTCACAATCGGGGCTATAACCCTTCGAGCTATGGAACTTGCTTGATGGGTGTTACAATGTTTGGCACAGTTTCTTTATAATTTATTGAATTCGCATTTGCTGATGTTGGCAAATATTTCCACAGGGTGATGTTGAAAACTTGTGTCTCATACTGTGATTTCTCGAAGTTTGTAGTTTTCTTATTTGGTGTAATATATTTTCTGCTATAATATATGTCAGGTAACACAGGTGTGAATAATAATAATAATAATAATAATAATAATAATAATAATAATAAGAAGAAGAAGAAGAAGAAGAAGAATGTTAACCCGAAACGCAGATTCTGTGATAAATATCCAGAAGCAATTGATCATCTTGTGTCAGGTTTCACAGTGTTAGCATCCACTGAATATAAAACTCAGCATGATAGAGTGGATCAATAACTGTACTGGAAAATATGCAACTTTTACGCAAAAGAAACTGCAAAAAAAAAAAAAACAAAACAAACTAGTATGGCCATCACCCAGACCCGGTTACAAAGATAGGACCTGTAACAATTTTATGGGTCTCCACAATACACACAGACCGAACAATCAAAGCCAACCACCCAGACATCGTGATCAAAGACCACAAAAACAGAATGTGCTTTCTTATTGACATGGCAGTCCCTGCAGATTGTAATGTATCTTTGAAGATCTTCAAAAAACTATCAAAATACAAGAATCTTGAAGTGGAATCTAAAAAATATGGCATATGAGGACATCAATAATTCTATTTGTATTTGGAGCCCTCGGATTGATTGGAAAAAGTTCCGATAGACTCATTGAAGGGATCCCTGGTAGCCTAAACCTTAAAGAAATACAAACATTGTACTCACAAGTACAGCTCACACATTACGAAGGGCTTTATCTATGTAAAATGTGTGTGACTTAGATGTTTTTTTATTTACGAAAATGATCAGTGGAAAATGTCATGATGCCATTTCTGACCTTAGGTCTCTTGTTGGGACCCGTAAGGAAATGTGTATACGACAGAAATTAAAGGAAATAATAATAATAATAATAATAATAATAAATACCCCGACTCATTGGAATTCCTAATTGAAAAACTTTGGGGATTCTCTTTCTAAACTGTTAAGTCTAATGTGCAGTGTGGTGAAATGGATAACAGATCGAGATGAGAAATCCGAGAGCCATTGGGAAAGGCATGAAACCATTTCTTTTCCTTTATATCAGGACAGACGAGATCTGATAGCCTTTGTTGGCAACCAGTCTATCGCAGAAAGAAAAGGCAACCTACTGCGATAAAATCATCTACCTAGTTAGTCATGAATTATAAGAGACATGATCGCCCAAGCGTGTATCACGTATAGCACTTAAGTGACTGACTGAAATCTAATGTTATTTAGTCCCAGGAACGAACATTTCTTGTTGGAGAGATAAACGTTAGAAATGAAATTGGTAACATTTGCAGTTATTAGCATTTTACGAAGAGACTAGAGTCGTGAGTATATTTCGGTGTTTATTTTTCACATCGTCAAAAACAATGAATGATAAAAAAAAGGAACATGAAATATAAATAAAACTACTATTTAAAATAATACAGCCAATCTTAATATTAAATTAATTGCAACTCCGCCCGGAACTATTATGGAAATGATCCGAACCCCAAAATATCCATAATAAGAATAATTTTGAAGCTGGCATAACCTGTAACAGTTGCTCCTAACAATACACTAATGAAACTTATAGAAATAAAATAAATGAATTTACGAACATAAAAATCTCCGACGTAATAATTTATCTAATCTAATGCATTAGGTATATATATAGAAATAATTTTAACTACAATTTCAACCTCAAAAAATCCTATCTGTGTTAAGATAGAAAATAACTTACTAAGACGAAAAGTTCTCGAAAGTGTATTAAGAGAAACTAGCCCCAACATAACTATACACATTAATTTTTTTTCAAATAAATCCTTTCTTAAAGTGAATGCACTTTTCTCAAGCCAAGAAATTTATATAGTGTCATAAAGAATTTAAAATATTAAAAGAAAATGGATATAAAAAAGTCATGAATATAAAAAAACCGTAACAATAACAACATTAATTCACTTTTATTTAACAAGATGTCATTACATTTATCATGCTAGTGTCTTCTATAGTTGTCCTTTTCCTTAAAGGCGAATGATTTTTGAATATTTTTTAAAAATATTCTTTAATTTAAATTAGAGAATATTATATGCTAAAAATACTATGGACTACAAAACGTGATCAATGACGAAATTTATTGAGCTCATAATGTGGAAAGAAGGCTTAGAAAATTTAAATCATACAAGACATGTTGAAGGCAAGAGGGACAGAGAAAAGCAACCAATAAACTATCAAACGAGTTTTTGTAAATGGTTGGCATGACAGGGATTAGAAGAGATCGAAAAAAGACAAATTCGGCTCTGGAAGGGACGGAAATTGTTCAGTCATGATTGCCCACGTCCTAAAGGGACACGGCACATAGACGAAGAAGAATGCAGTTTGCTTTAGAAATACTGTAACAGATCGGCAATTTTCTTCTATGTGTCATGTCTCTTCAGGACGATGCTGATCATGGCTCTCCACAATTTCCTGTCTTTCGTAGCTCTTAAAAAATTGTCTTTTTGTTATCTCTCCTAAACCTTGCCCGCCATCCATTTACTCAAGAAAGCTATGTAGGTGTTTTCCTTTTTCCTTCTTGCCTTCAATCTGTCCTTTGAGTCTTAGATTTTCCAAGCTCTCTTTCCTCATTATGTGCCCTTGTAATTCCAACTGTCTCTTTCTAGTGTTAAGCATTAGTTCCTTTCTGTTTCCATTTTCTCTAAAACCTTAGCCGTTGCTCCACGTTCCGTTCATAATATCCTCAGCATCCTTCTGTAGAACCACATTTCTGTTGCTTCCTGTCCTTTGTAGATCTTAAAAAATTGTCTTTTTGTTATCTCTTCTAAACCTTGCACCGCCATCCATTTACTCAAGAAAGCTATCTAGGTTATACGTTGTTTTCCTCTTTCCTTTTCGCCTGCCCTGTGAGTAACAGATTTTCCGAACCTTCTTCCCTCATTGATGTCCTAGAAATTTCAACTGCCTCTTGCATGATGTTAAGTATGTATCCTTTTTGTTTCCATTTTCGTTAAAACTTCGTCGTTGCTCACATATTCAGTCCATGTCATTCTCAGCGTCCTTCTGTAGAACTATATTGCTGTTGCTTCAAGTCTTTTGTTCATCTGTGAGGAGATTTCTCAGCATTCAGTGCCAGGACTGATATTGCATAATAGTTCAGCACTCTTTGCTTGATTTCTAACGATGTTTTTTTTCTGTTTTCCCAATGCTCTGCTTAGCTTTTGGAATGCATCTTTGGTTATGACAATGCACCTTCGGATTTCAGTGTTGACCTTTCTGTTTTTTGTATGTTATGTTGTCCCTTTTGCTTGCAACCAGTAAGTCTTGCAATTCAGTTTTAGAGTTGTCATATTTAATGGATGACATTTGTATACACAAACTGGGGCCAAAATAGTAAAATGTAAAAGTTGTTTATAGTACTGATGTTAGACAACGGTCTGCTAAGATTACACAAGTGCGTATAACTTGTTCTTATGTTGATATGTGCCGTATCGCTCCGTGGCCGATCATGGCTCTCCACTTTTTTCTATCCTTTGTAGCTCTAAGCAATGTCTGTCGCTTTACTATCTCTTCTGGTTAATGTATTGCAGTCCATTTACATAAACTCGTTAGGCAGGCTAATAGCTCTTTCCCATCTGCTTCTCTTGCCTTCAAAATATCATATGAGTGTCAAATTCCCCAATCCATCTTTCCTCATTATGTGTTCAAATAATCAACAACTGTCTCTTTCTGGCCCTTAATAAAAGTCTCTTTTTTTATTTCAGTTGTCCTTATAACTCCCTCGTTGCTCATAAAATTCAGAAGTTTATCGTCAAGGTAATGAAATCATCATATTTATTATAAAACCCAGGTTGTGTGTGTGTGTGTGTGTGTGTGTGTGTTTCGTTTATATATTGGATCGGATTTCCTACATTTTTCAACCGATTTCAACAAAACTTCACAGGACTACGTAAAATTACCTTGCGGTGGTTCTGACAGCGCCAAAAATGGGAAAATCACAATTTGAAAACACGATTAAGAGGCATCGCTGTCGAGAATGAAAAGGGGACAACTCATATCGAGTTATACTTATTATAAAACCCAGGTTGTGTGTGTGTGTGTGTGTGTGTGTGTGTGTGTGTGTGTGTGTGTGTGTGTGTGTGTGTGTGTGTGTTCGTTTATATACGGGATCGGATTTCCTACATTTTTTAACCGATTTCAACAAAACTTCACTTTTTTTTTGGCAGGTAGTGTTTCTTATTGTCTTGCACACTTTTTTCTTTATTTTTACATTCAGAATGCTTTAAAAATGCCATTTACAAGACAATTGTTTATAATAAAATTCTATTCAATCGTTAGACTCATAACGATTGAAAACAATGCTTTTGTTTGAGTTTGGGTTTGACCAATTCGTAAAAAACAAAACAAAAAAAAACAAACAAAAAACAAAAAAACAAAAAACTAATTAAGACATGCGTGTTCGTTAACCTTAAACAATAATCTTTGTCCATTTTATTTTTCAATCTTTATGATGGTCGATACTTGATCTATCTCTTACTGTTACATCTCCGGGCAACGCCGGGTTCTACTGCTAGTCAACAATAAAATCATCAACAATTAAACAACACCTATCATAGAACAACTTGTAGAACGAATGATTTAGGACCCTAGGTATGGGCAAATAGGGAACTTCCAAACAAAACACTATGAAAATCTAAAAATACATTTTTATATTAAAATTACCAGCAATGCCTATTCATTTTAAAATTACCAACATTACATTTCATCATAGAATTGCCATTAATTACCAATAATACATTTCCTTATAGTAAAATGAATAATAAATTTTATCTGTAGTTAAAGGCATCTATTATGCGTTCAAAATATATTTAGTTAAAGCCATAAAAATGTGCTCAGAATATTTAGATTTCGGCACTAAATAACCCATAGAGACGTTAATGTGCCGCTAAACGCGAGAGCGTGTGTGTGTGTGTGTGTTATTGATGACGACGAAGTTTTAGAGAAAATGGAAACAGAAAGGAAACTAATACTTAACACCAGAAAGAGACAGTTGAAATTTCTAGAGTACATAATGAGGAAAGACGGCTTGGAAAATCTGAAACTCACAGGACAGATTGAAGGTAACAGGGTCCGAGGAAAACAACCTTCTTAGTGAGCTTGAGTGAATGGATGATGAAAAGGTTTAGGAGAAATGAGAAAAAAATTAAAAAAACGTTATTATGAGTTTCGAAGAAGAGGAAATTGTGGAGAGCCATGATCACCTACGTCCTGAAGAAAACGGTACATAGATGAAGAAGATACTGTTTATTTAAAATTTTTGGAATATACATACATTTCAAAAGACTTTTTGTAACTCAGTCGCAAGTGCCTTATAATCTAAATTATAATTTAATAAGCCCCGTTTTTAGTTTGGTTATAAGTAGAGGGTGCTCCGTGAGAATGGGACACACTACCAAAGCAAGTTCGTTAACCATTACTCTATTGGGCACGACTCAGCTTGTAATATAAATTGTGAAGCAAATAACATTTGGAATTCTCTGGAGATTAGTGGTGTGCACATGTCTTAAGGGGGCCCAGCACTGTAAGGCGCCCAGTTTATTCTCTACGCTTGTTTACATTGATGTCTGCTTCCTGAAGTGAAGCGACCGGAGTGGATGCCAATGTTGTGCAGGGTCGGGGTGGAAAAAGTAGTGCTAGACGCCCGACCAACAAGAACGGCGAAGAAAAAAATATTCACGCAGTGAGGAATTGCTTCTGTGATTTTTTTCCTTTTCTGTATTAACAAGGTTTCGTGCTCTCTTTCTTTCTCACTCCATGTCCTGTTTTTCACCTCCTCTTTCTTGTTCTTCTTTATCCTTTTTCTTTATCCTTTTTCTTTTCTTTTCTCTTCATCTTTTTTCCTTTATTTAACATAAATATTCCCTTTCATTTCACTTTGTCGTTCTCACACGGAAATTCGTATTTTCTTTCTTTCTTTCTTTCTTTCTTTCTTTCTTACTTTTCCTTTTCTTTCTTTGTTTAGTTCTTTCTTTCTTTCATTCTTTCTTTCGTTTTTCCATTTCTTTCTTTCTTTCTTTCTTTCTTTCTTTCTTTCTTTCTTACGTTTTCTTTTCTTTCTTTCTTTCTTACGTTTTCTTTTCTTTCTTTCTTTCTTTCTTTTTTCTTTCTGTCTTTCGTTTTTCCATTTCTTTCTTTCTTTCTTTCTTTCTTACTTTTCCTTTTCTTTCTTTCTTTCTTTCTTTCTTTCTTTCTTTCTTTCGTTTTTACTTTTTTTCTTTATTTATTTCTTACTTTTCCTTTCTTTCTTTCTTTTTTCTTTCTTTCTTTCTTTCTTTCTTTTACTTTTCTTTCTTTCTTTTTTCTTTCTATCTTTCGTTTTTCCATTTCTTTCTTTCTTTCTTTCTTTCTTTTACTTTTCTTTCTTTCTTTTTTCTTTCTATCTTTCGTTTTTCCATTTCTTTCTTTCTTTCTTTCTTTCTTTCTTTCTTTCTTTGTTGTATTATACCTTCCTATACTGCGCTTATTTCTTTCTCTTGCTCATCATCGTCTTCAAATTTTCTCGTAATTCTCTCTTATTTCTACTCCTTTTTTATTCTTTTGTACTCCTCCACCTTCCACTCATTCTTCTTCTTCTTCTCTTTTCGTCTTTTTCTTCTTCTTCTTTAGTCACAACGTCGTCTTATTCTTTTCCTCTTCATTCTTTTTTATTCTTACCATATTTTCACCCTTTCTACTTGTCCTATAATCTTTATCCTCTACTCTTATCTACATTTCTTCTGTTATTCTTGGAAATCTTTTTTTTTCTGATTCTTTTGGTTTTAACAACATTGTTTCGTTTGCATTTTCTCTCTTTTAATCTGTCTTTTTGATTCCAGTAAACAAAGTTTTCATCCAAAGATAACCTGTATAAGACATGGAATCTGTTGCAGATGCCACATTCTTTGATAACGTATTGAACTGTCAGTCTGTTTGCCAAATCCACCATTTCCTTTTTTATTGTCGGCGTTCAATTTTTCTCGCCTCGCATGGATGGCAATAACCTCGATATACGAAACTGAACGATATTTTTTTTTTAATTCTCGCAGTTTTGTGAAAATATTTTTTTCTTAGAAGAAATAAATACAGACATTGACAAAAGTAAGAATTGGGAGAGACGAGACAAAGGCAAGTGGATGGGCAGACGATAGCAGAATTGCTCACCTTAGTGAAGACAAGGAAACCAAACAAGACAATGTTGTTGAAGTTGAGTATTTCCTATTGGAACCAGTGAATAGTGTTCTTAGTGATAACATTAAATATAGGTTTTCAAAGATAAGAGCGAGAGAAAGATGTTTTTTAAAATATACAATTTTAAAAACATATTTCTTCCACCCTATCAGTTATTTTTCTTTGTCTGTCTGTTTGTCTGTCTCTGTCTCTTTCTGTGGGTGTTTGTGTAAAACTGGTTGTAAAACTATGGAGAGTTGTCACTTGAAAGGAAAACGCGTATCCAATAAGAGAGCTCTGAATTGAAAGGAAAGATGTCTCCAAAAAGAGAGCTCTGAATTGAAAGGAAAGATGTCTCCAAAAAGAGAGCTCTGAATTGAAAGGAAAGATGTCTCCAAAAAGAGAGCTCTGAATTGAAAGGAAAGATGTCTCCAATAAGAGAGCTCTGAATTGAAAGGAAAGATATCTCCAACAAGAGAGCTCTGAATTGAAAGGAAAGATGTCTCCAAAAAGAGAGCTCTGAATTGAAAGGAAAGATGTCTCCAATAAGAGAGCTCTGAATTGAAAGGAAAGATGTCTCCAAAAAAAGAGAGCTCTGAATTGAAAGGAAAGATGTCTCCAAAAGAGAGCTCTGAATTGAAAGGAAAGATGTCTTTAACAAGAGAGCTCTGAATTGAAAGGAAAGATGTCTCTAAAAAGAGAGCTCAGAATTGAAAGGAAAGATGTCTCCAAAAAGAGAGCTCTGAATTGAAAGGAAAGATATCTCCAACAAGAGAGCTCTGAATTGAAAGGAAAGATGTCTCCAAAAAGAGAGCTCTGAATTGAAAGCAAAGATGTCTCCAATAAGAGAGCTCTGAATTGAAAGGAAAGATGTCTCCAAAAAGAGAGCTCTGAATTGAAAGGAAAGATGTCTCCAATAAGAGAGATCTGAATTGAAAGGAAAGATATCTCCAACAAGAGAGCTCTGAATTGAAAGGAAAGATGTCTCCAAAAAGAGAGCTCTGAACTGAAAGGAAAGATGTCTCCAACAAGAGAGCTCTGAATTGAAAGGAAAGATGTCTCCAAAAAGAGAGCTCTGAATTGAAAGGAAAGATGTCTCCAATAAGAGAGCTCTGAATTGAAAGGAAAGATGTCTCCAAAAAGAGAGCTCTGAATTGAAAGGAAAGATGTCTCCAAAAAGAGAGCTCTGAATTGAAAGGAAAGATGTCTCCAACAAGAGAGCTCTGAATTGAAAGGAAAGATATCTCCAACAAGAGAGCTCTGAATTGAAAGAAAAGATGTCTCCAAAAAGAGAGCTCTGAATTGAAAGGAAAGTTATCTCCAACAAGAGAGCTCTGAATTGAAAGGAAAGATGTCTCCAAAAAGAGAGCTCTGAATTGAAAGGAAAGATGTCTCCAATAAGAGAGCTCTGAATTGAAAGGAAAGATGTCTCCAAAAAGAGAGCTCTGAATTGAAAGGAAAGATGTCTCCAATAAGAGAGCTCTGAATTGAAAGGAAAGATGTCTCCAAAAAGAGAGCTCTGAATTGAAAGGAAAGATATCTCCAACAAGAGAGCTCTGAATTGAAAGGAAAGATGTCTCCAAAAGAGAGCTCTGAATTGAAAGGAAAGATGTCTCCAACAAGAGAGCTCTGAATTGAAAGGAAAGATGTCTCCAAAAAGAGAGCTCTGAATTGAAAGGAAAGATGTCTCCAACAAGAGAGCTCTGAATTGAAAGGAAAGATGTCTCCAACAAGAAGAGAGCTCTGAATTGAAAGGAAAGATGTCTCCAACAAGAGAGCTCTGAATTGAAAGGAAAGATGTCTCCAACAAGAGAGCTCTGAATTGAAAGGAAAGATGTCTCCAAAAAGAGAGCTCTGAATTGAAAGGAAAGATGTCTCCAACAAGAGAACTCTCAATTGAAAGGAAAGATGTCTCCAAAAAGAGAGCTCTGTATTGAAAGGAAAGATATCTCCAAAAAGAGAGCTCTGAATTGAAAGGAAAGATGTCTCCAACAAGAGAGCTCTGAATTGAAAGGAAAGATGTCTCCAAAAAGAGAGCTCTGAATTGAAAGGAAAGATGTCTCCAACAAGAGAACTCTCAATTGAAAGGAAAGATGTCTCCAAAAAGAGAGCTCTGAATTGAAAGGAAAGATGTCTCCAAAAAGAGAGCTCTGAATTGAAAGGAAAGATGTCTCCAACAAGAGAGCTCTGAATTGAAAGGAAAGATGTCTCCAACAAGAGAGCTCTGAATTGAAAGGAAAGATGTCTCCAAAAAAAGAGCTCTGAATTGAAAGGAAAGATGTCTCCAACAATAGAGCTAACAATATAAAACAAGCATGGTTCCAACAACAGAGCCGTCCATTGATTTAAAGTATTATGTCTCCTACAGGAGCTTTCAAACGAAAAGAAACATGTCTTCTACATGGGAACTGTCAATTAAGAAAATGTTCCGACAAGAGAAGTCTCAGCTGAAAGGAAAGCTGGTTCCTACATAGCTCAGGATTCAGGGTTGGACAATGGGGATCTGGGGACAGCAATGCAGGAACGAACTGAGTGGAAAGGGATTGCCAATGGAGATCTGACCAACCATAGGGAGGAGGAAAGGATGACGAGGATGATGAATGAGTGCTACTCCTCGACCGCAAGAATTTAAGCGTACCACTAGATTCGCATCAAGGTCTCGTCGTTGACTGAACCAGTTCTACTGTATGGACCAGAAATTTAGACATTATCTGCTCGTCTTGAAAGACGACTGGATGGAACATATATAAATCTTTCTTTCTTTCTTTAGTTCTTTCTTTCTTTCATTCTTTCTTTCGTTTTTCCATTTCTTTCTTTCTTTCTTTCTTTCTTACGTTTTCTTTTCTTTTTTTCTTTCTTTTTTCTTTCTGTCTTTCGTTTTTCCATTTCTTTCTTTATTTATTTCTTACTTTTCCCTTTCTTTTTTCTTTTTTTCTTTCTTTCTTTCTTTCTTCCATTTCTTTCTTTCTTTATTTATTTCTTACTTTTCCTTTCTTTCTTTCTTTCTTTCTTTCTTTCTTTCTTTCTTTTACTTTTCTTTCTTTCTTTCTTTCTTTGTTGTATTATACCTTCCTATACTGCGCTTATTTCTTTCTCTTGCTCATCATCGTCTTCAAATTTTCTCGTAATTCTCTCTTATTTCTACTCCTTTTTTATTCTTTTGTACTCCTCCACCTTCCACTCATTCTTCTTCTTCTCTTTTCCTCTTTTTCTTCTTCTTCTTTAGTCACAACGTCGTCTTATTCTTTTCCTCTTCATTCTTTTTATTCTTACCATATTTTCACCCTTTCTACTTGTCCTATAATCTTTATCCTCTACTCTTATCTACATTTCTTCTGTTATTCTTGGAAATCTTTTTTTTTTCTGATTCTTTTAGTTTTAACAACATTGTTTCGTTGAAGATCCCATGAAACACTTAACCCAATTTACAGATAACTGAGGCCAATCTCTCTTAAGCTCAATTAAAATCGATTACAGTTTGCCGGCCATTGCCACCCGAGCGGACAGGGAAATCGTCTCATCCTTACTCTTATGGCATTCTTCTGGTAGTGTCTTCTCACGAAAGTTGATTGTCCCAGACGGGATTTCAGGGTTGGACATTGGGGATCTGGGGACAGCAATACAGGAACGAACAGTATAAAAAGGGATTGTCAATGGAGTTCCGGCCAGCCATAGGGATGTCGAAGGATGATGGTGATGATAATGATGAATGGTTGTTGTTTTAAAAAGCGATGATTAGAATTTCAATAGAACCTAAGCATATGATGACTGAAATTATACATTTCTTTTTTGTTCTTGAGAATTTACATGCTGTAGAAATTTGATTCGAACTCAGTTTTTGTATTTAGATTTGTTTCTTTTTAAAGATCAACGTTTGGTTTGGTTTCCTTTACGGTATATCAACCTCAGTGGGTTATGTAATGCCGACAAGATTTTTATGGCTGCCAATTTTTTTTATTTTTTATCTATCTATCTATCTATCTATCTATCTATCTATCTATTGGTTTGGTTTGTTTTACGGCATATCAACACCAATGGGCTATTTAATGACGACAAGATTTTTATTGCTGGTAATTTTTTTTATCTATCTATCTATCTATCTATCTATCTCAGTATATATTGGTTTGGTTTGGTTTGTTTTACGGCATATCAACCTCAATGGGTTATGTAATGCTGACAAGATTTTTATGGCTGGTAATATTTTTCCCCAAAATGTATTGCTGGTAATTTTCTTCTTCACAAACGTATTGCTTGTAATATTCCTTTTTTTTTCCAAAATGTATTGCTGGCAATAATTTTTTCCAAAATTGTATTGCTGGTATTAACACCTATTTTTACACATTCCTAGTATTTTGACTCCAGGTTGGGGTTTAACTATTTGCTCATAGCTCGGACCCTAACAGCTTCTACCACCTCAGGTCAGAGTGGCCCTGGGAACAGCAGTAATTAAGAGGTGGTTCGACACTCTTCAAAATCACCTCATCATAGTTTTTGCTTCCGGAGGTAATTTATCGTCATACCCAGGACGTGAATGTTGTTCCTCGTCATATAATATCTACGCACCCGACAACTGCTTCAGTGTAAATATTAATTAAATCAATCTGATATTAACTGCAACGTGTATGTGTGTGCGCGATGTTTGTTGGTATGAGTGTGTGAATATTTGTGTGCGTCTGTCTGTTCGTGTGATGTGTCTGTGAGAGTAGGCTTACCACCATATTACGTTGAAACATTGGTTCCCGTACGATCAATGAAGTTAAGCAACGTCGGACCTGGTCAGTACCTAGATGGGTGGTCGCTTAGGAATACCAAGTGCTGTAAACTTGAATGTACGGGTAGTATAATGGATATTCGCTCGGAATTATTAATCCGAGGGTAGAGTTCCAATTCCAGTTAGGTTTGTTATATTCACTTAGGCGTAAATACCCTGGGGAAAGGTTTGAATCCAGCTCCGCCCCCGGTCCTGTTATGAGTTAGTTAGTAGAACTTTTAAAAATCACTGTTATATTAAAAAAAAAAGGAAAAAAATCGTTACAATCAAAATATATTTTCTGGCTTTAAATAACCTGTAAAGGGTTGATAAGCCATAGATAGTGTTTGAAGCAATCAATGTATTTGTGGTGTATGTGTGTTTCTCTTTGTGATCTGTGTGCGTGTCTGTTTTAATGTGCATGTGTGTTTATGGTGTGTGTGTGTGTGTGTGTGTGTGTGTGTGTGTGTGCATATGTTTGTATAGTATGTACGTGTGTGTGTATTTGGTGTATGTGTGTGTTTCTCTTTGTGGTGTGTGCGCGTGTCTGTTTTTATTGTGCATGTGTGTTCATGGTGTGTGTGCATATGTTTGTCTAGTATGTGTGTGTGTGTGTATTTGCGGTGTATATGTATGTGCATGTGTGTTTACGTCTGTGTATGTTTGCGCTGGATGCGTATGTGTTTGCGTGGTGTGCGTGTGTACTCGTGTATGTGTGCCGGCGTGAATATGTTTGCGTAGAGATTGCGTGCACGTATGTGTGTTCGTGTTGAGTGTGTGTGTGTGTGTGTGTGTCAGAGAGAGAGAGAGAGAGAGAGAGAGAGAGAGAGAGAGAGAGAGTGTGCATATATATGCAACAGGTCACCTTTCTCAAGCGCTTTTGCAGTTTGGGGATACACACAAATTTAAGCAAAAAACACTGGCAAACGTGTCAGTTTCTTAGAGTGAAAACATTTGGGGAATTTACGCGAAAAGTAGAATGGATCTCTTCTAAATTGGCCCTGAAATGTCAAATCTTGAGAAATGTGGCGTAGGGCGGTGAAGAAGTTGTTAAAGACATTGGAGACCCAGGAAAATAATAATAATAATAATAAAGAAAACTGATTCTTAGAATGCTGTAATTGCGGTTATTCAACTATTTGGGCAGTGGAAGAACTGAGACAGAAGAACATGATACCGAAACGCGTAGACGCTTAGTAAAATGCGAAAGTTAATTTCCAGAAATAAAATCAAAGAATAAAAAAAAAGTAGCGATAAAAAGTAAAATAATAAAAGTAAAAAAGCAAAGAAAAAACAAAGTAAAACACAAAGAACAGAACATTGGAATTCTAAAAGATGTCTGCTCTACGATATGGTATTGAAAGGGGGAAAATTTCGTCACAAAAAAAAAGATGACTTAAGGTAAACGAGGAATGATTGTACAGAGAAATATTAACAATACATAGACAAAGAATGCGACAAATGAGGAAATGTTTAAAAGAATAACAGCTACAAAGAAACCGTCGCTAACAGTCAGCAAGAGCTAGATGAACTTTCTGTGATATTTAAAGAGGAAAGAAGGCTTAGGGAATTTAAGAGAGGAAAAACCTTTGGCCTTACTTCCGCTGCATTAGTGAGTGGAAATCGTAACTGGTGATAGCATAAACAGAAAATGTATCCGGTAGCTAAAACAAATAGGACGTGCAGGTGTCATGAGCCTTGAATAAACGGGGCGCATAAGTATCCTAAGCGTAAGGAAATGCGTGCTTGCGTGGGCCCATGCCAGAAGAGACGTGACCACGCAAAGTTGCATAGGCGACATACAGGAAGATGGCGTAACCACGTGAAGTTGCGTAGGTGTCTAAATGTTATTTAACCGGTCTGATTCTTGATCTGGACAGAGAAGCTGGCTAGAGGTTCACCGAAGATTTGTCTCCGTCAATTCCTGTGCGCGCAACCCTAACTTTACTCTACCCAATCGCTGCAACTCGAACAATAAAGATAATTATATATTTTTATATATAAGTGTTCGTCACCATATTTGAGCCAAGCAGCAAGACAATATAGCGAGTATTTTATTTGACCTGTTTAAGCGAATGGATGAATGAACAAGGACCATAAAGATAAAAAGGACTCATAAAAATCAGGAAGCTGTGGCGATACATGATCGTTCGCCTCATGGACGGACACGGCACACAGAAAAAGAAAGATCTCAGTTAACAAGGTTTGGAGAAAGAAAAAATGGAAGCGGTGTCTTAAACGAGCAAATATTACTGATAGCAAGACAATAAAGGAAGCTGGGGGGAATTATGCTCCTCCGAATTTTGAAGGGACACAAGAGAGAGAGAGAGAGAGAGAGAGAGAGAGAGAGAGGGGGGGGGGAAAGAGAGAGAGAAAGAGTGAAATAATTTACATGACTGTTTTGAGTAAATGGATGGAAGGACAACTACCATAAAGATGAAGTGAGGCGTTGGAGTAGCAAATATTACCGAGAGCATAAAAATGAAGCTGTGGAGAGCCATGGCCGCCAGTGTTCAGAATGTGACATAGTTCACAGAAGAAGAAGAGAGAGAGAAACTACTTAACAATTTTGAGCAAATGGATGCAGGATCAAGAACTATAAAGGAAAAGGAGTCATAAAAGAACAATAATTACTGAGAGCAACAAAGGATAGGAAGCTGTGGAGAGCCATGATTGTTCACATATTGAATGGACATGGCGCATAGAAAGAGAGAACATACTTGAAAAACTCAAGCAAATAGATGGAGGAACAAATGCCACAAAGACATAGTTTGGTCATAAAGGAGCAAGTATTACTGAGCTTAATAAAATAAAGGAAGCTGTGGGGAGTCATAACCATTCACGTTCTAATGGCATATAGCACATAGAAAGGTAGGAAGAACCTACTAGACAACTATGGGCAAATGAATGTTCCACTCGAGCCACCGTTGAACCATCCCTATAATCTTCCCCTATCCCTATAATCTTCCCCTATCCCTATAATCTTCCCCGATCCCTATAATCTTCCCCTATCCCTATAATCTTAACCTGCTCAAATCTTGGGTTAACCGTTATCTTCTCTATATATCCGTATAAACTGTACCCCTTACTCGGTACCCGTCTATGTCGAGTTCGTCCTGGGTATGGCAATAAACTACATCCGATAGCAAGGCCTCCGACCGGGAGCATGGAACCACCACCTAACTGCTGTTGTTCCCTGGTTCACCCTGATCCGGGGTGGTAGCACCAGTCAGGGTCCCAGCTATGGGTAAAATAGTGAACTCCTCAAACTTGAGTCAAAACATGAAAATATAAAAATACATTAGAAAAAATTACCAGCCATACTTTATTGGAAAAAAAAACAATTATCTGCAGTCAGTTATGTGCCAAGCATGATACACGATTAGGCGATCATGTATCTTTCGATACATAACTGACGAGGCAGATTATTTTCCCGCAGTAGGTTACCATTTCTTTCCGCGGTAAGCCAGTTGCCATCCAAGGCTATATAACCCGGTCTGTCCTGCTATTTACCCATAGCTTGGAGGGGGGGAGACGACGTTTTATACTTTTCTCAATGATATCAGCACGTAAGTGAATGTAATGGATTCGAGTGGAATTCGAACTCGGCTCAATCAGAGCCACTATTCATTATTCTGCCGTGCCTACGAAATAAAGAAAAATATACCAAAGTTCACAAGAAAATAACATTTCGGCATTAAATAACCTATAAGGTATTGATATGCCGTTAAACAAACAAACCAAACCAAATCTATGTCGAGTGGCTCTTGGGCCTTGTACAAGTTGAATATTATTATAAATAAAAAAGAAAAAGTTATTGCAATATCCAGTGAATGTCTGTTACATGTAAAAACTATGAACGAAATAAATCATATTAAATAAGTTTCGTTTCAAATACATAGTCATAATTTTTCTCTTTTCTCGTCAGATCTGTTTTCCAACGAGTTTTGATAACTCTTTTCTGGGATCTTATTCATGCACACATCGGTGGGAACATCGATATCAAACGAAAAACCATGCGTCATAACGACAGAGTTACAAAGAATCGGAAAACTAAGCCTTATAACATTTTTAAGTTATTTCACATGTTAATCCTTACCTGGCTATTTCATATTAAATCTTGTATATAAGACGTCGTGAGGAACGAACTCTCGATAATCCGCTTGACAATCAACCCGATTAGCCTTGCTACCGATTACTCCACACTGTCACACCCGGCGAATATGCTTAAGTCGTTACTATTATAGAGTTCTCAAATATTGTAAAATATATTTTCCAAGTAATATATTATTATTATATAGTAATTCTATGAGGATCAGTTTATTACTTAACGACAATAGAATACTGATCCCCCACTTTATGTCCACAACAGACATACTAATTCATCAGTGATATAAAAAATATTTCCAATTATTATATTAATATATAATAATTATGAGGAGCATCAATTTATTACTTAATATATATAGAAAACGGATCCCCACTTTACGTCCAGTAGAGGAGGAGGCACGATGGTGTAATGGATAGCGGCTCGGATTGAGGAATCAGAGAGCCGAGTTCGAATTCCAGTCGGATCCATTAGATTCACTCACATGCTAATACTTTTGGTAAAGGTATGGATCGTCTTCTTCTCCCCCAGCTATGAGTAAATAGCAGGATTGATTGGATTCTATAGCCTTGGGTGGCAACCAGTCTAGGAGAAGGAATTCAAAACCAGCCTGGAGAAGGTTGGGCTCTGTCAAGCTATCTTGACCAAGAATCACCACTTCTACAGCGTCATGGAATAAAGAGAGGAGTGTTACATTAATACGATTTTGCACATCTGACAAGAGACCACTTGGAGCCACATGTCATCCATTCACGGATCAGCTAAAAAAGACCTGCTGGGGATAGAAATCGATCGAGTCACTTGTGAGATGGAAGATGCAGAAAGAACCAATTGGTGACGAGCAGTCCACGTAAAAACAGCTATCTTCGAAAAGACCAGAAGACAATTACAAGAGAAAAAGAAAGGCCCGTGCCCTTCATTCCCAGAATCTTTCTACCCTGCCATGCGGTAGGGTAGAAAGATTCAACATAAAACTCATTTCACACAGAAGGAAATGTCGATGAACATTCCAGTACTCGGAAACGAGTTTCACCAACGACGATAGATATATACGATAATTGACTGTTGGTAAGATTCCGGGAAGAGAACTAACTAAGCACGACCCGACGCCCGTCGAGTATCCGGTCAAGGCGAAGTTCTACGTAGGGAAACAAATCGGTAGCCCGATGCAAGTTTTCTTCATGAACCTGACTATTAAGTACAGCAAATGGTATCAGTTGAATTGTGTGTGCCATAGAGTGGCGACACATTGACCACTTCAAATAATCCTCAGCTAAGTCTTTCGTATTCAAAGACATTTCTTCTTCTCAAGGAAAGCGCCAAAAGCAAATAGAAGAGACGAAAAGAGCCCCAAAGAAAGCCAGAGCTCTCCGCCCCACCCTGAACCTTTCTAACTGCCCATGCGGACGTCTTCGCAGATCCAACAAAGGACACATTTCGCACAGAAGGAAATTTCGATGAGCACCCCAATACTCGGCAACGAATTCAACCAACGACGCCGATATATTGATAATAAATATATATTTAAAATTTGCTGAGGACAGAAAACGATAGGGTCATTTGGGAAACAGAAGCTGTTTAAAGAACCAATAGGAAAAGAACAGTCCCCGAAAAAAATCATCTTTCGAAAACAGCAAAAGACAATTAGAAAAGTCAAAGAGAGCCCAAAGAAAAGCCAGAGCTCTTCATTCCCTGAAATCTTCTTAACTCCAATGCGATGGATTTTGACATCTCTTCAGATCCAATATCGGTCTCATTTCGCACAGAAAGAAATGTCGATGAACCCCTTAATACTTGGTAATGAGTTTCGCCAACATGTCTCAGTGGAGACATAAATTGTTAAGTCATTACTATTATTAAGTTTTCACACGTGTGACCGTAATTCTATTTTTTCCACTTATCTGGGATCATTTGATTACTTAATAACAACAGAAAACTGATCCCCCACTTTCAATCGTGTCGGATTTGATGAATGGATGTTCTCTCGGGGAGAGTCCCGTGCATTGAGCGGCTATTGGGCCTCAGACTCAATCCTAACTTTAAATGGAACTCGTACATACGATCCATCGCTAAAGACCCAGGAAAAATGGTCGGTTCCTTGTACCGCTCCAGTAAGTACCTGACTCCTCGTGATATCCTCTACCTTTGTAAGAGCCAGATCAGAACCAAAATGGAGTACTGCTGTCATATTTTGGCATCACTTTCGAGTCTCTATAGAGTCCCAGAGTGTCTCCTCTTCCTTGTATGTGAGGAATTATTCTCCACCCTACAGCGTCTCTATCACAGGCAAGATGTCGCAAGCTTCACACTGCTATATCGCTACTTCCATGGAAAGTGCTCAGACGAATTAAGAATTCTTTAGTTCCACCAGTTCTAGCCTTCACGGCTAAGAGCCACCATGGCACGTCCACTGTAGTGAATCACCCTCATTCCCTCCGTATTCCATTGGTGAGTTCCGCTCGAGCAGCAGCATCTCGCGAACTACTACACTACATGTGGTTCTACAGAAGGATGCCGAGAATGTCATGGACCGGATATATGAGCAACGACGATGTATTAGAGAAAATGAAAAGTAAAAGGACACATACTTAACATCAGAATGAGGCAGTTGAAATTTCCGGGGTGCATAACGAGGAGAGAGGGCTTGGAAAATTTGATATTCACAGAACAGATTGAAGACAAGATGTAAGCTTGGATGTGCGGGTGGTGTAAAGGATAAGAGCTCGGAATAAGAAATCGAAGAAGCGAGTCCCAATTTCAGTGGGGTACTTTAGATTGACTTACGCACAAATACCCTCGGGGAAAGGTATAAATCCACTTATCCCTCAAGCTATCGATTAATTAGTTGGACATGTATCAGTAAAATCATAATTATCTTCCAAAATATTATTTCAATCTAAAAATATTTTCTGACTTTAAATAACGTACAAAAGGTTGATAGACAGTAAAGAACAACGTTTCGGCCGTTGTATGCTCCGGCCTTCTTCAGGTGATTGGAATTTCGAACCGAACCCTTTATTTCGTCCACCCGGGTAGATTGTTCTAGTTCCACGTACCATGCCTCTTCCGGATGTCTCAGTCATTTCCCTTTAACTTAACTCTCCAAACAATGACTAACAACAATAATTGCAATAAAGCTCTGGTAAAAAATGCAATAATAATAACAGAAAAATTGCAATATAAGCACTGGTAAAAATGGTTGTTGAAACGTTAGGTTTATAATTCCCCAAAATTCATGCACAGATGCCCTCAAGGATACATTGCCCAGTGGTTAGATCTAGTGACTAGACCCAAAGAGTTATTTGTTCAATACCAGGCCACAGAAAAACGGCGAGTTGAATTAAAGAGGAATAACTGAGACATCAAGAAGAGGCATGGAACGCGGAACTAGAACAATCTACCCCGATGTACGAAATAAAGGGTTCCGTTCGAAATTCCAAGCACCTGAAGACAGCCAGAGTGTACAACGGCCGAAACGTTGTGAATATGGAAATGAAGATGAGGATAACGGTCCGAGTAATGTAAATAATGCAAGTAATCACAAGACAGCTAGTAAAAAGCAAATCAATGAATCAAACCTGAGATTTAATCGAGTAGGTGAATCTGAAACTTTAGCCTCACGCTTTCTACTGGATTTCTATAACCATTGAGCTTATATTCAACACGTGCTTCTTTTCATGAAGGTAGAAAACAGATGAAGATTCTCAACTTCTTATCTGTGGGATCTTAGTAAAAGTTCAAAGCGGATTGAATATCATGCCAGTGCAATCAGTTTTACTTATTGGCAGTTAGATAAGAATACGATATCATCAGACGGCCATTACAGAGGGAGGTAGAATGAAAGGCAAAACTTATGGAATTGAAATACCGTTTGCAACTGCAGAATTACCTTGACGTCTGAAATTCCAGAATCACAAAAAAAGTGCAACGGATGAATAAGGAATTTATTTAGTTTTTAGGATTATTTAATAAAAAATGCAAATGTTTTGGTAGCAAGTCTGCTCTGCAATGATTGAAATTCATAATTTAATTTGTTAATGTGATCTTCCTATCTTCAAACGATAAGCATTATTGAGCTATAGGTAAAAAAAAAACTTATTCAAAACTGCTTTTCAGAAACCTAGAATTAATAACGTATATTTTATAAAATTAGAAGCAATATCAGCTTTTTCAGAAACCTATAATTATTAACATACTAGCAGTAGAGCCCGGCGTTGCCCGGGGATGTAACAGTAAGAGATAGATCAAGTATCGGCCATCATAAAGACTGAAAAATAAAATTGACAAAGATTATTGTTTAAAGTTGACGGACACGTATGTCTTAATTATTTTTTTTTTTTTTTTTTTTACGAATTGGTCAAACCCAAATTCAAACAAAAAACATCATTTTCAATCGTTTTTATTATAAACAATTGTCTTTGTCTTGTAAATGGAATTTTTAAAGCATTCTGAGTGTAAAAATAAAGAAAAAAGTGTGCAAGAAAATAAGAAACACTACATGCCAAAAAAAAGTGAAGTTTTGTTGAAATCGGTTGAAAAATGTAGGAAATCCGATCGCATATATAAACGAACACACACACACACACACACCCTGGGTTTTATAATAAGTATAACTCGATATGCGTTGTCCCCCTTTCATTCTCGTGATGCCTCTTAATCGTGTTTTCAAATTGATTTTGTGCAAAAACAATTGTGTTTTTCCAATTTTTGGTGCTGTCAGAACCACTGCAAGGTAATTTTACGTAGTCCTGTGAAGTTTTGTTGAAATCGGTTGAAAAATGTAGGAAATCCGATCCAATATATAAACGTACAGACACACACGCACACAACCTGGGTTTTATAATAAGTAAGATATATTAAAAACTTAGAAGCAATATCGACTATATTAAAAAGGCATAATTAATGTGAAATATTTGTTTTAATTTTTATTTAATTTTTGTAATTAATATCAGATTATTTATTTAATTTATATTATTATTATAATTATTTATATTTATTATTATTTATTATTATTTATGTTATTATTTAATAAAATATTATTTAAATTTATTTTATTTAATAAAATATTATTTATTATTATTTATTATTATTATTATTATTGATATTAATATTATTTATTTAAATTTTGTAATTAATATCAGATTTCACGGTGGTCATTAATGGGTTAAAGATATTGGCTCCATACTGATTTTTTTTTTTTTTTTCAAAATTGGAAAAGTTTCTCCTTTTTATTTCATTCACGCACAAATGTCGGCTGGGACTTCATTCTAAAAATTATTTTGCCAATTATAGAAATTATTTTACCAAAATATATTTTATTTCCATTAAAAGATTTAGGTTTAACACACGCGCACACACACATATACACACACTTATGTACCTTTGTGAAAATTAATTGAAACAACTGCTTTAGTTTTCTTTCTTTCATCATACGATCAGTTTTAGACCCACTGGAGTGACAGGATGTAATCGATTTCTATTTTTTCCTCAGATTAGGTCATTTGCAATGGTTTGCAGTAATATGAATCTATTTTCGGGATGTGTGATGAAATTTGTTTGGCTTGAAATATATTGCGTCATCCTTGATTGCATCAGATTTTTATCACGCCCGGACACTATTGTCTCATTTGTCGATTACTTGTCCTATGACCATTGTCTGCGATGGACGTTACTCCAAGGTAGCGTACGAACATTGTAACGCTGCACGAACACACAAACTTTATTAGTAAGTAAATCTAAGTACTATACTGGAGTGCGAAATTTAAATCCAATCGGGAATCTGTAGCAATCTTCTAGTAACGACTTCAGGTGGAATAGACATAACAAGTACTAACATGTGTACTGGGTCATGTTTCATTGAAAAACCCCTGAAAAAACGAAAAAAAGGGTCAATAATAAGAGAATTATTCGTTTCTTTCAATTAATTTGCCGCATCAGGACAGGAGGAGGATATATATATATATATATATATATATGTTAGATTCGATTTAAATGGAAAAGTTATTAATTTTAAAAGTAAAAAATTAAAGAAAAACAATGATTCTATTATTCGTGATTAATAAATTTTTTATCCGTTAATTTTTGATAAAATGTCCTGGCAAAATTTTTGTTTTTACTGAAAAAAAAAAATTGGCGCAGCCATGTTTATTAACATGTTTCATGATGATCATAAATATTCGATAGGACGTTTTTACGTTCTATCGAATAAAAAAAAAGATCATCAAGAAAAAGAACGTTTCTTTTTAAGAAAAGAGTTTCTTCAAAGTTTGCTGGGATACTTCGATATAGACACGAATTACATTAGCTTCCAGTATATATATATATATATATATATATATACACTCGTCTCGAAAACCTTCGGTTTCTTGATTTGCTAATGGTCAAATCGATTTCAAAGGAAAAAAAAAAAAAAGAAAGAGCTAAGAAAATAAACGTCTGTCGAAAATAATGGTACAGCATACAGGTCCAAAGCCCAAAGAAAAAAAAACCGATACGAGTAATCAACTAACTTAAAAGTGCTCAATACAAAAAGTAGAGCAGACCTAGTCAAACCAACCAAGGTTTCACCTAAGCGGATCGTCCGCTTCGGGTGAAATCTTTCCTGAGATTTGTCTGGCTCTCTAGGTTTGACTATGTATATATATATATATATATATATATATATATATATATATATATATATATATATATAGGTTTAACTTAATTAGCTATTATATTTTCCTAATATTCACTACCCTCTAATGTCGAAAGTATAACTAATTCTATAACCTCTTTACACTATATTAATTATGATTTATAAAATTTTCCCTACCTTTAATATCTCCCCAACGTTCTTTCCTTTAATCTATTACATCCTTTTATCTATATATTTTAAAATTATTTTTAAACCCCTTTTTATTCCTCTTTTAATTTTAAATTGATATTTCATTCTTCATATCAGCCCAAATGAATGTCTTAAAGTTAATGTACGGGTTTAATTTTATAAAACTTCTTCCCTTTTAAGACAATTACCTTCTATCTTCCCTTGACCCTTGTCTCGTGCCTTTCGTCTGACTGAAACATTGAAATGGATAAATTCTGGATTAGTTTTTCGACTGTTTTTTAGCTTTCACAGTTAAATTCTATTTAACGCCCCCCCACCACTAACTGTACAGACACGCACTCAGTCCATATTGGGGTTGATAAGACAGATGACCAAATTCTTTGTCTGCGAAATAGGCTATTCCCCATATGAGGTAATTTGTGATTTTATTGTTTACACACACACACACACACACACACACACACACACACACACACACACACACATGGCGTGTCCATAAAGTTCGGGTGCACTTCAAAAAATTTATAACTTTATTTGTATTTGAGATAGAAATAATTTGTAAAAAGGATTAGAAAGAAGTAAATCTATAATTTTTAAGGTTTTATTGAAATTTTATTTAAGTTTTCACATGTCCTCCATCATTAGCAATACAAAGGGTAATACGATTTTGCAGTTCACGGAAAACATTTGCCAACTGATTTACAGTAATGCCTGAAATCACATTATTTATTTTAGCTGTACTTAAAACTACGTACATTAAACTTTATAACATTTTTTTACAGATTATTTCTACCGCAAATACAAATAAAGTTATAGATTTTTAAAGTACACGAACTTTATGGACCCCCCGTATATATATATATATATATATATATATATATTGGAATAACGTAATTTTAAGCAATTAGTTTTCTTTTACGCAGGCATTTCTAATGTAATAGACAATGAAAGACAGCTTTTTACTTTTAATGGACTTTTCTTGGTTTCGAATGAAACACTTTACATTAGAGAAAAATTGGGAGTCCATTTTGAAAAGCGAAGGTTTTTCAATCAGTACTGATGTTTATTTACAAGTTCTTGTACCACATCAGATGCGAATGATTAGAAAATTGCCAGAGAGGATTTTAGAGGAGCTTCTCTTGTTTAAACTTCTGGCATTTAGCTTGATTGGCTCTTTATTGTTTAAGTGAATGTTATCATCAGATAACAAAAGACCTAATCTGAGGCCTTAAAAGAAGTTAATAGATTCATGTGATTCAGAGAAGGAATTTAAAAAGATCTCCAAGCAATTATAAATCAAATACTGCACTTAACTTACAACTGAAAGACATTTGACACAACTGCCAGATTTGCCCAGATCAGGCCATTCTAGCAAGTTCAGTCGAATAGAAGACCTCAAGATGCTTGAAATAATCTCCTAAAATCCCGAAATATCACATTCCTTCACTTGGCACGAACAGAAGTCACTTCTTCAAAAGATGACAGGGAGAGGGCCGTAGATTTTAAGTTTTGCTTGAGTTTACACTCATAATTTCACATGAGTCTTCCGAGAACCGTCATACAATTGATTGTACATGAGAATCTTCAGTGCCCATCCAAATAACGCTTGCATTAGAAATGTCTCTCCTCCTCTGAAAACAGATAATTATTAGATACTAGCAGTAGAGCCCAGCGTCGCCCGGGGATGTAACAGTAAGAGATAGATCAAGTATCGACCATCATAAAGACAGAAAAATAAAATTGACAAAGATTATTGTTTAAGGTTGACGGACACGCATGTCTTAATTATTTTTTTTTTTTATGAATTGTTCAAACCCAAACTCAAACAAAAACATTGTTTTCAATGGTTATGAGTCTACCGATTGAATAGAATTTTATTATAAACAATTGTCTTGTAAATGGAATTTTTAAAGCATTCTGAATGTAAAAATAAAGAAAAAAGCGTGCAAGACAATAAGAAACACTACTTGCCAAAAAAGTGAAGTTTTGTTGAAATCGGTTGAAAAATGTAGGAAATCCGATCCCATATATAAACGAACACATACACAACAAATAACCTGGGTTTTATAATAAGTATAACTCGATATGAGTTGCCCCCCTTTTATTCTCGTGATGCCTCTTAATCGTGTTTTCAAATTGATTTTGTGCAAAAACAATTGTGTTTTTCCAATTTTTGGCGCTGTCAGAACCACCGCAAGGTAATTTTACGTAGTCCTGTGAAATTTTGTTGAAATCAGTTAAAAAATTTAGGAAATCCGATCCAATATATAAACGTACACACACACACACACACACACAATCTGCGTTTTATAATAAGTAAGACTTTATATTCCAGGGTATAGCCACAGATTGTACAAAGCACTGCTTATAGAAGGCATCAAGCTGATGAATACACTTCTGCTAGGTGTCCAGGATTCGAAGTCATAAAGATGCGTTAAAATAACAGGAGTTCGGCATCGTGATTTCCAAGGCAATTAATTTGACATTCCACAACCGCAGTCTGTAGGTTTATATATTAATCATGATTTTCAAGGCGATTCCTATGATTTGGTTAGTTTTGTAGATTTCGTTTAGTGACATATCAACAACTCCATGGGTTACTTAATGCCGAAATCTAAATATTTTGAACACAATTTTATGGCTTCAACTAAATATATTTTAAACATAATTGTATGCATTATGAAATGGACATGGTCCGACAATTATTTTAAGACATTTTTATGTTTATACATTCTTTTTATATATACAAATATTTAAGTAAGTGCTCTGTTTTATAATAAACAGTATTAATAACATTTACCGGCCTGAATGTCCGAGAAATTTTCATAGAAAATATTCGTCCTCCGACAGGAATCGAACCTGTAACCTATACGGAACCGTCATATAGCCTGATGTGCCTTTAACCGATTTGGCCACAGAGGAGCGTTCGGTTAGCAAGGTCGATTTTACTGTCTTTAAACTACAATCTTCAAAGCGTATCCATATGCAAACAAATAACGTCACACATTATGAAATGTACAAAATAATTGTCGGACTTTGTTTTATTATAAAACAGAGCATTCACTTAAATATTTGTATCTATAAAAAGAATGTATAAACATAAAATGTCTTAAAATAATTGTATGCCTTCAACTACAGGTAAAATGTATTGTTGGTAACGGCCTAACATGAAAATTACAAACTGGAGATACCAAAATCAAACAAATACAACAATTGAAATATTTGCGAAGTTCTTTTTTTTTATCAGGATGGAACTTAATGAAGGAAAGCAAGGAAAAAGGATTAAACATCAATTGCAAGAAGACAGAATGCATGGTTGCTAGCAAAAGGAACAGCTCAACATACAAATTACAAATTGGAGATGCCAAAACCAAATAGGCAGAAGTTTAAATATCTGGGAAGTTTTTGAAAAGATTACGGAAAATGTGATACTGAAATCCGAAGGCGCATTGGGATAGAGAAAGATGCCTTCCAAAAGCTAAGCAAAGTATTAAGAAACAGAAAAAAATCGCTAAAAACAAAGAAAAGAGTACTGAATTGTTATGTAACAACAGTCCTCCGATGTGGCAGTGAATGGTGGGCAATCTCCTCATAGATGAAGATGAGACTTGAGGCAAAAGAAATGTGGTTCTACGCAAGGATGCTGGGAATCCCAAGAACCTAATATGTGAGAAACGACAAACTTTAGAGAAAATGGAAACTAAAAGGACACTTAAACTTAACATCAGAAAGAGACAATTGAAATTTCTAAGTCGTAAGTGGCAACCCAGAGACATATGAACAAGAAATGGTCAGTATAAGCAGTACCCTAAACATAACAACTACTCATGACAGCAGCTCCGAAGAACTGGGATAGAAGGTTACAAGAAGATAGCAACTCAGAAAAAAGCTTCGGTCTGCCTACCCTATGTGAAGGAATTGTCGGAAAAAATACAAAAGATCTGTGGTCTATATAACATCAGGACGATCTTCAAAAGTGGTTCAACACTTTCAGACACGTCTTCAGAGCAAGACCCCCTTCATAAAGGAGAACATAACTAAGGACTGTGTGTACGCTATCCCGTGCAGCTGTGGTAAGGAATATAAAGGAGAAACAGGTCACCCCCTTAAGGTAAAACTGCAGGAACATCATAAAGAGAAAATAGAGAAACCAGGTGTAACTGACCACATATGGAAGGAAAAGGGAGATCACTGCTTCCCGTGGGATGAGATTGAAATAATAGACAGAGAACATCACTGGAAAATTCGAAAACTTAAGGAATCAGCATATATGCTAGACCACAAAAATTTCCTAAGCCTTCCAAGCATAGAAATAAATACAATATAGGAACAGTAATATGGATTGCTAAAGAAAAACGATAATAATAACAAAAATTGTAATATGAGCTCTGATAAAAAATGGTTACCGAGACATTAAGTCCCAGAAATGGACACATGGCTCAGTGGATAAACGCGTTGGCTGGATCCAGTTGTGAGTTCAATACCTGGCTAATGCAGAACAGAAACTTAGTTAATTGAATTAAGGGAAAATAACTGACATCAGGAAGAGGCATGGCACGTGGAACTTGAAGAATCTACTCTGGTGGCCGAAATAAAGGGTTCAGTTGAACGTACAACGACCAAAAACATCGGATCTCCGGTTTCCAATGCTGAGCAGTTATCCATTACATCACCTGTATATCCAAATTTACAGTACCTTGTATTCCCCAGCGGTTATCCATATAGGTACTTACTAGGCTATGTCCTAAAGTAGACAATCCTCACTTGTACCCTATTGACTCACAAAGATTGATTCATTCATTCGTTTTGTACGGCTTAAAAAGCCTTTGCAAGTCGGAAAATATATTTAGACTGTAAGAATTTTCTTTTTTGGATGTACTAATGATTTAATAATCTTACTAATTAACCCATAGCTGGAGGGAGAAGAGGTGGATTCATACCTAATAAGAATTTGATTAAAAACAAAAAAAAATATATGTATATAATCGGGGGATCAATTCTATATTACAATCAGTATATAAACTGATCCCTCAATTTATAGTCAGACAGTTTCTATATATTTGTATTCCAGAGAATGCAAATAAATCTAAACTACATGTCTGTGTACTTAGTATTTCATTGAAAGATTCATTTTCTACAGCTTATTAACAACCTAGAAATTATAAGTGGATATAAAGTGGGGGATCAATTCTATATTGCAATCAATATATAAATTGATCCCTCAATTTATGGCCTGGCAGTTTCTATACATTTATATTCCAGAGAATGCAAATAAATCTAAAAGACATGCCTGCGCAGCTAATCAGTATTTCATTGTAAGATTCATTTTCTAATATTTTTACTTTGTAAGAATTTTTAATATTCGTTTTTCATATTTTTAGGCTGAAGAATGTTTTTTTGGGTGGCGGGGAGATAATGATTTCGTGATGCATGTTTTACTGATTAACCCATATATGGAGGAAGAAGAGGTAGATCCTTACCTTACCCAACGTTATTAGCGCGTAAGTGAATAAAACGAACCCAACATTAATTGAAACTCGATTCTCCGATTAACAATATTTACACCACCCGCGCATCCAATCTTATAGCACCTGGTATTCCCAAGTGATCACCCATCTACGTACTAACCAAATTCGACGTTGCTTAACTTTGGTGATCGTACAGGAACCGGCGATTCAACGTAATTTGACCGTAAGCCCCAAACCATCACGAGGTGCACCAAATAACAGAAAGATCACTTGAAGATGCCTAACAGCAATGGCAATTAAAATTGATAGCACTTTTTACTAGAAGGGAAAATAATGTTTTTTTTTTAAGGTGTTAGCTTTACACATTACATTAAACAAAAGGTTGGGAAAGAAACTCTCATAAATATTAGAATTCACTGTAAATCTTAGATTTTATAAATTTCAACCGATAGTAACGTTTACGGTTCAGTCACTGAATACCGAGGTTTACTGTAGGAAAACGGTTAATCTAATCGCTAACATTATCGCCCGTTTTTGACTTCATATTACAAACACTATCATTGATGATTTACTCCGGTGATTCAATTGTATTGTCATTATTACAATGTTTCAGTAGATTATACTTCCTTGTTTTCAGCAGGTGTTGTCACACGAGTACAATGACCTTTAGATGAACATTGAAGGGATCTTTTGTTTTTACAACCCCCAATTGTTTCACCTTGATATTTTTCCGTTTTTTTATCCTTTCATTCGTGATAGACAGCTAGAAAGAAGCGACTTGTCTGAGTGGAAAATAGGATCTTGTTTTTATATTACAATTATTTATGATCAACTCCTAGCGCCTTATCGTGTTAACGTTTTCCTCTGAAAATGAAGCGAGGAAATACTATATTTAATTAATTACTTAGTCTGTTACTAGGAAAATTGGTCCATTGTGTCGTGTTAGACAATTTTTTTCTCCCCGGAAGGTACCTTACACATTTATAAATCTACCATTCGTCTATCCTTTGAATATTGCTGTCACATCTGGACTGCTGCTTCTGCTGTGTATTTAGAAATTCTTGATAAAATACAAAGAATCTACAATGTTATTGGTCCTGATCTGGCATTCCAGCTTCATGCACTTCCCCCACCGCCTTTTCTATAAATATTTTCATGGTAATTGTTCTGATGAACTTTCCTCTTTGGTGCATAAACTTTATTAATTTAAACGTACTACTAGATTGGCGGCTAGGTCTCATTATTTTATAGCTGAAATGGCTAGAACTAACCGTAAGTTCTATGCTAACAGTTTTTTTTCTCTCGCACTCATCGCTTGTGGAACTCTCTTTCGGCTTCTTGCTTTATAGCCATCTTTGATCCTCAAAAATTTAAATGCAATGTCAATCTTCTGTCTTCTTAATTCCTGTTCAGTTATTGTTCTCTCCTTAATGTTTTCTTTTTCTCATATTCTCTCACATTCGTAACCCCTTTGCGTCTTAGTGGCCTTATTGCCCTGCTTTTGGTGAAATGATTATATTAAAAAAATCCTTCTTCCATTTCTTCTATTGACGACCATAGTTTGACACGAGGCTTCAATAGTGGAGCTTCCAATGATAATCGGATTCACTTCACTAGCGAAGTCGTTTTCGTGAGGCGCTTGTTACGGTCACACTATGTTAGGCATCTATTATTAGTATTTGCTGACGTTAGCTTTTTATAGTCACAGAATGGTTTAATTACGCCAAAATTCTAAATCTCCCTGCCTTGAAAATCTTCATTTAAGATCCAAGCATTTAATTCCGGTGCTAGTGGGAAATGTACACCTAGTTCCGGTTCGAGGCAATCATTTTTGACGTTATTTAATCTATACTGAAAATCTGGTAAAACTAGTTTTAGAAACTATCCAATTTAAACTCCTATATCAATAAAAAGGGTAATTTTACAGGCGTTAGATCTGCAGGAGTTTTTGTAGCGATAAACGTCGAAGGAAGTTTTATTGGTCTTGAGATAAGTATATACCTGTGTTTTATAGGCTACGTAAAGGCGTTCGACAAAGTACGCTACAAAAATCTGTTTGAGCTGTTCAGCAACCTTGACATATTCTGGAAAGGCATTAGAATAATAAAATATCTCTACTGGCAGAAAACCGCCTGCATACGGCTAAAAAAATGAGTTCAGCAGATATATAAAATAGAAAGAGGTATAAGACAAGGTTGTGTCTTCTCACCAGACTTATTCAACCTATACAGCGAAGCGATTCTAAAAGAACTAGAATTCATCATCGTCGGCCACAAGCTTAACAATGTAAGATATGCAGATGACACAGTGCTGATAGACATGGAAAGTAAACTACAAAACCTCCTACAGGAGGTAGCGAAGGAGAGCGAGAAGAAGGGACTAAGCATAAATTATTAGAAGACAGAATGCATGGCCGTCATCAAAAAGATGAGCCCAAAATGCAATTTATAGGTCGGGGATACTAAAATCAAGCAGATACAGAAGTTTAAATAAGTGTTCTGACAGAGGACGGAAAGTGCGACACTGTGATCCAAAGACGTATTCGGATGGTCAAAGATGCCTTCCAAAAGCTAAGCAGAGTACTAAGAAACAAGAAATTTTCGTTGGAAACAAAGAAAAGAGTATTGAACTGTTACATATCTGTCCTCCTGTATGACAGAGAATGTTGGACAATCTCCCCAAAGATGAAGAAGAAACACGAACAGAAATGTGGTTGTACAGAAGGATGCTGAGGATGCTAGAAATAACTAAAAGATAAAACTTATTAAGAGCTACAAGGGAGAGGAGGAGGAGGAGGGGGAGGTGGAAATCCATGATCGCCTACGTCCTAAAATGACACGTCATATAAAAGAAAATGGGATATTTGTGACGCAGTGAAATAACGTGCAATATTTTTCTTTTTTTCTTTCCTAATTATCAAATTTATCATACACTCTTCAAACAAAGATATTTTTATAAAGGCCTGTTTCACGGGCTGTTCTTCAATGTGTCGTGTAAATTCAGGGAGTTGGAGATCATGGCTCTCCACAATTTCCTGTTTTTTGTAGTATTGTGGGAAATTACTCCTAGAGCAATGTATCCTGTGTTTGATTTCCTTCTCTCTTTTCCTAAACGGATGATAACTGATCCACATTACGAGTTATTTGATTGTTGGTTGTTTTGTTTAGCGGTGTTTATGACTGTTTATTTTTATTAAGATGGCAACAAAAAAAAAAACGCTTATGCTCAGAATCAGGAAGAGAGCTGAAATTCCTTGGATACAATACAGGGAAAGGGGGATTGGAAAACTTAACACTCACGAGAAAGAGAGAGTTCGTGGTCAAGGCAAAGAGAGAGATAGGGCAAGACAGCGAACCACTTACCTGACGAGATTGTTTGAATGGATGATGGAACAGGATGGGGTGGGAACCTTAGCACAAGTAGAAAAAACTGCTAAGAGCCACAAGGAATAGGAAGTTATGGAGAGCCATGATCGCTCATGTCCTGAAGGGACGCGAGACAGAAGAACAACATGATGCTTTATAAGGCCAGATAGAAGAGAAACCGATCACCGACACTTGAAAAATTTCAGAAGAGCTTTGGATCATTGCGATGTACTATTTAAAATATTACAAAATTTAAAAAAAGGAAGAGTAAATATAATAATAATAATATATATAAGCCCAAAGTTTATTTTGGTATTGTAACAACTTGCGGTATTGTGGGAAACTACACTTAGAGTAACTTATCTTGTGTTCGATTTCCTTCTCTCCTTTCCTAAACTGGTTATAACTGATCTACACTAGGAGTTGTTTGATTGTTGGCAGTTTTTGTTTAGCGGCGTATCAAGTGAATATAACAAACCTGACTGGAATTGGAACTCGGATCTCCGATTAACAATTCTGAGTCATTATCTGTAACACCACCCACACATCCCAACCTACAGCACCTGGTATTCCCAAGCGGTCGCCCACCTAGGTACTGACTAGGCTCGACATTGCTTAACTTCGGTGAGGAGTTATTTGAAGTGTTTAGAATTTATTCATTCCATATTCTGAATTCTTATGATGGATTCATGGCATGTGCCATCTGCATTCTTATTCCAATTCCAATTCCAGATCCAATTTTCTGTTTTCGAAACGTTTATCTTAAATCCAACTTCTTGGAACACAAAGTAAAGATTCTTTAAAGGTTTCTGAAAAGTACTTTTGTATCAAAACAAATCAATTTGTAAAAAAATCTCGAAAATGTTACATCCTTTTCTTTTCTTTTTCTTTTCTTATTCTATGTGCCGTGTCCCTTCAGGCCGTTGGAGATCATAGATCTTCCCTGCCCTTTGTAGCCCTTACTAATTTTTTGTCTTTTTGTTATCTTTCCTAAACCATGTTCTGCTAACCATTTACGCAAACTCGTTAGGCAGGGGTTATGCGCTTTTTTCATCTGTCCCCTTTATCTTCAATGTGTCTTGTGAGTGTCAAATTCTCTAAACATGTTTTCCCCATTATGCGCCTTAGAAATTTTAATTGTCTCTTTTTAATGTTAAGTGTAAGTGTCTTATTAGTTTCCATTTTCTCTAAAACTTTGTCGTTGCTAACATATTGGGTCCGTGAAATTCCTGGAATCCTTCTGTAGAACCAAATTTCTGTTGCCTCAAGTCTCTTCTTCATCTATGAGGAGATTGCCTACCATTCACTGTCATATCGGAGGACTGTTGTTACATAACAATTCAGAACTCTTTTCTTTGTTTCTTTGTTTTTAGCGAAATTTTACTGTTTCTTAATACTTTGCTTATCTTTTGGAAGGCATTTTTCACTATCTAATTTAGCTTCGGATTACAGTGTCGTATTTTTCGTCTTCTGTTCAAACACTTCCCAGATATTTAAATTGTTGTACTTGTTTGAATCTGGTATCTCCAATAAGAAAAAGAATTATTCTCAATTTGTTTATGGAAGACATTAAAAAAAATCAATTTAGCACACAATTCACAACGTAAAAACATCTGGAGTCGGTTGTGGTAGTTACCGGAAGATCGAATTGCAAACATATCAATGACATTATGTAAACAAATGGTGCAGGCTTAAGGGAATCTGACTCCCCTCCCATCTCTCACACTCTGAGATAGCATTAAATGTCAATGAACATACTGCAAGCAAAGAGAAAAAAGAAAAAAAAAAAACAAATTTTTTTCTCGATAATTTATTGGTGGATATGTTGTACTATTGCATAGTTCACATGTAGAATAGTTTCGCTTTACTGTGAGCAAATTCCTTAAGCGCGAAAGAAGACGGCAAAGGCAGACCAAGAAATATGTCTTTAGCGAATCAAGAAGAAATACGTCGTTAAAAATCGGTAAAAAATATGTCTTTATAAAGTGACAATAAATGCGTCATTAAAACATCAACAAGGAATATGTCATTACGAAAGCAACAAGAAATGTGTCATTATAAAATCGACAAGAAATAGGTCATTACAAGAGCAACAAGAAATGTGTCATTATAAAATCGACAAGAAATATGTCATTACAAAAGCAACAAGAAATGTGTCATTATAAAATCGACAAGGAATATTTCATTACAAAAGCAACAAGAAATGTGTCATTATAATATCGACAAAAGCAGGAATAAATACGTCATTATAAAATCGACAAGTAAAATAAGAAATTATAAAAATCGACAAGTAATATGTCATTACAAAAGCAACAAGAAATGTGTCATTATAAAATCGACAAGAAATATGTCATTACAAAAGCAACAAGAAATGTGTCATTATAAAATCGACAAGTAATATGTCATTACAAAAGCAACAAGAAATATGTCATTATAAAATCGACAAGGAATATGTCATTATAAAATCGACAAGGAATATGTCATTACAAAAGCAACAAGAAATCGTATATGTCATTATAAAAAACGAAATACGTCAAAAAGGAATATGTCATTACAAAAGCAACAAGAAATGTGTCATTATAATATCGACAAGGAATATGTCATTACAAAAGCAGCAATAAATACGTCATTATAAAATCGACAAGTAATATGTCATTACAAAAGTGACAAGAATTACATATTTACAAAATCGACAGTAATTAACGTAATTGGCCCTGATCTGGCATCTCGTCTGCAGTCGCTCTCTCACAGACGTGCCGTCGCCTCCCTCTGTCTTTTTTACATAAACTTTCATGGTAACTGCTCCGAGGAGCTGCTTTTGCTGGTTCCCAGACTTCATCAATTTAAGCGTTCTACTAGGCTGGCACCCTTTCACTGTCGAAACTGTTAAATGTAGCCGTCTCTTCTACTCAAATAGCTTCATGTCTCGCACCTCTCGCCTGTGGAACTCCCTCCCCTCTTCCTGTTTCCCTGATAGCTATAATCTCCAACTATTCAAATGTGACGTCAATCGACGTCTCCAGTTGCCCTGATCTATCCCCTATCCTTCTCTTCATCCTTTCCTCTATCACTCCTCTTTGCTTTCGCTCCAACTCACTGTAACCCCTTGCGTGCTAGTGGCTTCCCGTCTTGCTTGGGGTGAAACGCTTAAAAAAATTACGTCATAACAAAATCGACAGGGAATACAGCTTCATATTATGCGACAAGAAATGCTTCTTTATAAAATCGAGCCGAAACGTATTTTTAAAAGCGACATGAAATACGTCATTACAAGAGACAAGAAGTACATATTTACAAAATCAACAAGAAATACGATTTCATAAAAAAGAAATCACCATCATTGGCATTCCGGCCTGAAGACACACTGCAAATCTGTGATTTTTCTTCTTTGGTAAATCTGGAAATATCTCTTATCATTCCACTCCAAACATTGTTCGTTTGTCCCAATTCATGAAATCGCCGAAGGTCACCCTAGCACTCCAACGCTTTTACGGGGAAATGATGAAATTTTATCAACACTACAATTTAAAAACAAACAAAAACAAAAACAAAAAACAACAAAAAAAAAAAAAAAAAAAAAAACACGCCAAATACATAATTCCAAAACAGCATAAGATACGCCTTCAGAAAATCGACAATAAATGCGTCCTTATAAAAGCTAGAAACAAACCATCTTCACAAAATGGACAATAAATGCGTCCTTATCAGAGCTACAATAAAACCATCTTTACAAAAGCGACAAGAATGTTTTATAGAAGGGTGAAAGGAAATCGTTAATTTCTCGACATATATGACGCACCTATTTTGTGACACGGAATATTTATTTTCGTGTTTCATGCATACTTGTATATCTGAATTTCATCTTTCAAGATTATTTTGATTTGTAATCATTATTTAAATCATTTATCACCATGTGTGAAAAAATTGTCATCAGGGGACTAGTCTATGAAAAGGTTGTGCTTAGGTGTCAGTCTATTATCGGTAATTTTTGAACCTGATCGTGCATCTCAGCTTCAGGTACTTTTCCACCGCCGTAACGTAGCTTTTGCTGTGTTTTTTCCATACATATTTTCAAGGTAATTGTTCTGATGAACTTTACCCTTCATTGCCTAGACTATGAATTTAAGCATCGTACGAGGTTGGCAGCTAAAGTTCATCATTTTACAGATGAAATGGCGAGATGTAGCCGTTATAAAAAAAAAACTTATGTTAACAGCTTCTTGTCTCGCACTTGAGTATTTCTCTTCTTGCATCTAGCTTTCTAGTCAACTTTGATCTTCTAAAATTTAAATGTCAATGCTTATCTTCTGTCTTCTTAATTCCTGTTCTTTTATTGTTCTATCTCGTTAATAATGTTTTCTTTTGTCTCATATTCTCTTACATTCACTAACCCTTTGAGTCTTAGTGGCTTTATCGACTTACTTGGGGTGAAATGATTGCAAAGAAAGGTAGGGTGTGAGCTCATTTTTTTTGTTAATCATTTTACCCCAAGCAAGGCGGGAATGCCACTAGTACGCAGTGTGGTGGGGTTACAGAGAGTGAAAGTGAGAGAAAAGACTGAATAGGGGGCGTGGAAAAGATAAAATCTGGATGAAGTTCAAGAAGATAGAAGATGGCAATTGATGGTGCATTTAAATTTTTGAAGATTGAAGTTTTCAAGGAAGCAAGTAAACGGAAGGGAGTTCCACTGTCGGGAAGTGCAAGAAAAGAAACTGTTGGAGTAGAAGTGGTGCTTACTAATTCAACAGTAAAATGGTGGGACCTAAATGCCAATCTAGTAGCACACTTAAACTCACGTATTCAGGACAACAGGGAAAAAAGCTCGTCAGTGCAGTTGCCATGAAATTAGGATCGATTACATTGCAGATCATTCTTTGGATTTTGTCAAGAAACTCGAGATGAACAGCAGGGTCACCAGATCAGATATGGCAACAGCATTCAATGTACAGACGAAGGGTAGATTAGTAAATGTGCAAGATGGACTCTGACGAGAAAAAAAACCTTCTTGCACGGCACAGTGTCCCAACTTTCCTTGCAGTAGATGCAGATACGATGTAGTTGCTCCATTTTAAGTCAATTGAAAACGTGAGGCCAAGAAGGTGCAATGTATTGCTCTCCATGAGTCTAGCATCATGATGTCAGGCCGAAAAGTTTCTCTACAGTAGTTAAATGAGAGCAGTAACCATTAGTGTGTAAAGACATATTTTCAGGATTCTTTTTTTGCATGGTGGGGTAGGTTATGGTACGGGACATAAGGAAATTTCATTTCGATGATCTCCGATAATGTTTATGTTTTTATTATTTCATTTAAAGAACTCATTACACTCCTATTCGAAAGTTAATTTCTGAGTGTAGAGTACATTTTTAATTTTGGTAAAACGAAACTTGACGAATTCAAGAAGTCCTGAGTATCACGATAAACTACATCTGGATGCGAGGTCTCTGATCGGGAGGTTGAAGGTTTTGAGGAGCGTGGAACGACCTTTTAATTGCTGTTGTTCCTAGGTTCACACTGACCTGGAGAAGTAACACCTATTAGCGTCCCAGCTATTGTCAATGAGTGAGCCATCAAACAATAATCAAAATACTAGGGAAGTATAAAAAATACATTTTTATAGTAGAAATACCAGCACTAGATTTTTATATAAAAAATACCAATAATACATATTTATAGAATAATTTCCAACAGTATATCAATCAACAAGAAAGAACTTTTCATGACATTAATCCATATAATATACTACAATTAAAGAAATCAAACTGTATTTCCAAGTACAATTTTAAAAAAAACTACAACATACACACATATAACCGCCTCTTGAAATTATGTTCACACAAACATGTTTATGCACAAAATCTGAGTATCATCTACCATGTATTCAATTGTGAAAGCAGAATAACGTATATACTATTCTGATTACTTCAAAACTCACAAGAAAATTAAATTTCGGCATTAACTGACCCATAAGGAATTGATATACAATCAAATCAAATCAACAAGAATTTCTGGCAATGGATTGTATATATCACTTCGACTTGAGGTCTGAGAGTGCATTTGAGTCCTGAAAGGCGGTCAAGGCAATATATTCTTATATAAGAAAATACTAACAATATCAATTTATAGTAAAATTACCAACAATACGCACATACTAACAAATTGTAGCGACTTCACCCAAATCCGTTTAAAATACTACCAGACAAGCAGCATAAAGAACTTTCATGGCATTAATCCTTATAATATCCAATAAATTCTTACTTAAATCAAACTGTATTCCAAAATATAACTTCAACAAAACTACAACATAAAACAGCCATATCACTGCCTCTAGTAATTATGTTTAAGCTGAGTATCATCTACCATGTATTCAATTGTGAAAGTAGAATAACATATTTTTATTACTTCAAATTTCCCAAGAAAATTATATTTCGGCAGTAAATGACCCATAAGGAGTTGATGTGCCGTTAAACAATCAAATCAAACAAACAAATTCAAGAATTCTGCCATCCAAACATTTTAGCATTTTCGTACTATTAAATGGCGTTGTTTAATTATGAAATAAATTCAAAGATAATAAAATTTTCTTTTCTATCGTTCCCTCCTTGAAAAATTGGCTTCAATTCACCTAAAGTGCTTGATCTATAAAAATGTCCACTTGAATTCATGAGACGAAAAATGGTCAATTAATTTTGAAATGTTTATCTCTTGCTTTTATAAGATTCTATAGAAGAAAATTCCTGCCATTTTCTGACCCCCTAAGATTTCCTTAAAGTAAATAAAGAAATATTCTTCTCCTCGAACGAGACAAGCCCGTCGTCATAAATAGGGACATTAAAATACAACCGATGCATTGAAATTCGGTTTTGTACTCAAAGCCAGCATAAAATGAATATAAAAGTATCATGTGTAAAGAGAGATGTACAGTGGAACAGCTGTAGATAAAAGTTTTCTAAATACCTGAACAGTAAGATAAGCAACAGAAATTTGATTAATGTGCCTTTTTCACGACTTGGGTCAATTCTAGCGTCTGTGTTTTTAATCAATCTTCCATTAACCCTTTCAACGCAGGGCAAATGCATCAAAGGACAACCACAAAATAGGCGGTTCAGTTTGTTAACGTTCTTCTCTGGATGGAGAAGCAGACGATAACGCAACGTCAATTTGGCCAACTGTTTATTTATTTAAGGGATCTTTTCTGTTAAATCACCCAAAAATATTAATTCACCCCAAAATAAAAAGAATTTATATTTATTAAAATTCACACTAAATTCTCCCGGAGCGAGGCTCTTCTATTGCATTTCGGTTGAGTTGACTTTTGCGATCGTCCCAAATATGGGCGACGCGGGGGCGCTATTTCTAAGTGTGGGGTCTGCATCGCGCTCACCCCAATAAACCAGCCAAAAACAGATTTTTTTTTAAATTGTAAAAAATTCCTTGTAAGTACCTCGAATATCATCCACACTTGTGAAATGTGAATAACTCCCTGTTTTTTTTATTTTTTTTCATTTAATAAAAAACAAACAAACAATACTTTGATTTAAAATTTATAATTTCAAAAGTGTGTCAAAAATTTAATAAAATGCCAAACAAATTTTGATTCAAAGTTTATAATTTCTTGGGGTGAATTAATATTTGCGATAAGTAACTTTACATTATTTGGAGTGAATTAACAGAAAAGGTCCCATTTAAGAATCAAACTGTAAAAATGTAAAAAAAAAAAAAAAAAAAAAACTCAACAGATCGAAATTTCAGAGGCAAAGATTTTGAATTATTAAAATTCTCAGTCTTCATAAAAGATTTACCGGCTTATAAGATATGATTATGGCGGCTCTCCACGTAGTAATGGTAACATTACCCTCAGAATATAATTTTTAAGTTCAGGCTAATTTGTACAGGTGGTGTGATGGTTAAAAGTTAGAATGACCAAGAAATTTTCATAGAAAATATTTGTCCTCCGACAGGAACTGTCATATAGCTTGACGTGCCTTAACGATTTTGCTAATCTCGATTTTACTGCCTTTAAACTACAATCTTCCATGAATCTCTCACGTACATTCATATCTGCTCAAAGCGTATCCAAATGTAAACAAATGACACCACACATTATGAAATGGACAAAGTCCGACAATTATTTTAAGACATTTTTTATGTTTATACATTCTTTTTATAGATACAAATATTCAAGTAAATGCTCTGTTTATAATAAACAGTATTAATAACATTTACCAACTTGAATGCCCTACATATATATATATATATATATATATATATATATATAATATATTCATATATTGTATATATATCAGTAAAATCGACCTTGCTAATCGAACGATCCTCTGTGGATGACGGTTCCGTATAGGATACATATTCGATTCCTGTCTGAGGACGAATATTTTCTATGAAGATTTCTCAGACATTCAGTCCGGTAAATGTTATTAATAGTGTTTATTATAAACAGAGCATTTACTTAAATATTTGTATCTATAAAAAGAACGTATAAACATAAAAATGTCTTAATATATATATATATATATATATATATGAATTATAGTGAATTAATATGAGCCACTGAAAATAACACATTCAATACTACCCATTTGCTTGTCAGTTGCCTGACTTTAACAAATTAGGCACCCACCCACACACCTAGGCCTTGATGCTTTATGTATTTCTCTTCATGTATTAGGGGTACTTGGGGGTGCATCATGGCCGGGTGGCGGGAGTTTTTTGTTTCTAAGTTTGAAGGATCAGTCAGCCAAGGCGACTTGGGAGTCATAAGTAGATAATTGGGATAACCCTAAATCAATCGGGGTGGACTGGGTTACATGACCTGACGGCTATGTGCTGTGACCCAAGTGCCTAGTATACCCTTATCAGATTGGCTGTAAGGGTGGGTATATGTTCACCTCTGTATCACTTTGTTGATATAATGCTCTGTCACTCAGTATTACTACTATTACAATAATAATAATAATAATAATAATAATAATAAGAAGAAGAAGAAGAAGAAGAAGAAGAAGAAGGAGGAGGAGGAAGAAGAAGAAGAAGAAGAAGAAGAAGAAGAAGAAGAAGAAGAAGAAATTAATGCCTAGTGCTAAACTCTTTGGGTTTAGAAACAAAAAACAATTTCTTTAGGCCTTTGAGCCCTGACCACCGCTTTACCGGTGGTAGAGAAAAATGACTTAATGGTCAGCCACCGGTTGAACGGTGGGTAAACACTTACGTGAAACATTCTATACCAATTATTTGCGAATTTTGACTCAGCAGCTCAGACAGAAGAGTTAAAATTGTTCAGGAACGCAGGGATCAAAGGGTTAAGTTATTAGGATTGATTAAAATAAGGAACACATACCTCTCACCTCTACTAGGAAAATAACAGAAGAATTAAACCAAATCGCTCTGCTCGGAAAAATCTTAGACTCTCAACTTGGACTGTCAGGGAAACAATCAGGAAGTTATATTATTTGTAACTACAGTGTAACCCGGATATAAGAGAGTTGTCGGGACCGGAGAAGTCTCTTATATCCGGGTTTCTCTTATATCCGGGTTTGGTCTATTTTATATACATTAACACAGGCTCTAATTTGGGACCAGAGAAAATCTCTCTTATATCCGGGTTTCTCTTATATCCGGGTCTCTTATATCCGGGTTACACTGTATTTTTATATCTACCGTGAAACATTACATCCAATTATTTGCGAATTTTAACTCAGGAGCTCAGGCAGAAAGGTTAAAATTGTTCAGGTACGCATTGCCCAAAAGCTTAAGAATTTTTATTCTTGTTCCTAGTGCTATGTTTTTCCCAAATTTAAATTGATTCATCGATTCATTTTTACAGCATATCAACACAGGTTATTTAAAGCCAGAGAAAATTTTTAAATTGTAAGATTTTTTTTTTTTTGGTTGGAGGGGGACATAATAATGGTTTATCGATGCAACCCATAGTAGAGGAGAAGAAGAGTCGAGTCCTTACCTTTACCAAGAATATTTACGCGTAAGTGAATATAACGAACCCAACGGGAATTGGAACTCGGTTCTCTCCGATTCACAATTCCGAACCATCATCCATTGCACAAACCCGCACATCCAAGCTTACAGCACTTGTTATACCCAAGCGGTTACCCATCTAGGTATTGACCAGTCTCGACGTTGCTTAACTTTGGTGATCGTACGAAAACCGGTATTTCAACGTAAGCCATCCAAATTTAAAGATGCGTCTTGAGAGCGTAAAAGGTGAAAGTTCAGTGACGATCAGGAAAAGAGGTTGAAGGAAGACCTCATGAGATTAGCTTTGAAAAAAGTAACACAGTTTGATTGTCCAGTGCAATGGACAGAGTACCATTGTGCCGAAGAAAAGAAAAAAGAAAAGAAAAGAAAGACTGAACCACATTATCCGAAATAAATTAATTAATAAAAAATGAAAACGTATAAAAAACCCTTTTCAGAGGCAAACACAAAGCACATACAGTGGGGAATGATTGGTGTAAAACGATATGAAAAAAAAAGCGCGGGAAAGAGAAATCAATCATCGAAATTTCTCGGAAGTAATGAAGCGATTTCAAAATCCTTCGAGAGTTTGTTGTTTTTTAATCTGTATCTGAAGCCTCAACTTTTGTAGTAGTAAACGTCTGACTCTTAGGAGATTTGTTGTTTTTGATGTCTATCATTCAAAGATCCACAAGAAAAAAAAAACAAAAACAATAACAAAAAGAGGATACAGACTTGATTTTATTTAAAAAGATTAAAAGAGTTCAGTGTCCACTTTAGAATATAAAACCCCCGGAATAAACCACATGTACGCATCATCACAAAGAACAACACACAAACTCACTAAATTCTTATTTTTAGTCCATTTTCCTCCGAATCTTCTCTCCGGAATAGGCATAAATAAACGTTTATATTACAAATATAACAATAGTGGTACTCGCTTGGAAAAAACCTTGGTATTTCGGTTTGTAGTGGAACAAAACCAGTAGCCAAGGAAAAATGTAGAATAAAAAAAAGAAAGAACTAAGAACATGAAATTGAGGCGAAAACAATCGTCCAGAGTCCAAAGAAAAAAAAAAACCTCCAAAAAGATGTTAACTACGAAAGTGCTCAATACACGAAGTACAGCAAATTAATATAAACCTAAAGAGCCAGGTAAACCTACCTAGGTTTCACGTAAACGGATCGTCAGGGCAAAACTGACCAAAGAGGTAAAAAATGGAAATTATATTTTATTATATTATATTATACTCTAAGAAATTTTTCGAACATTCAGATCGGTAAATGTAATTAATACTGTTTAATAAAAAAAAAAAACAAAAAAACAAAAACAAAAAAACACATCATTTACTTAAATAAATTATATCTATAAAAATAACGTATAAAGGAAAATATATTAAAATAATTGTCTGATTTATCTATTTCATTATATGTTGTCATTGTTTACGTTAAGATATATTTCGTGAGCAGATACGATCGATCTAGAAAAATCGGCAAAGGTGTGTGGTTATAAACAGAAATTCGGATTTTGCTAGCCAGACGCTTCTTTGTGACTGAATGGTTAGCAGCACATCAGATTGAATGATGATCCCATTGGGGTTACAGGTTCAATTTCTATCATAGAAACACATATTTTCTACGAAATTTTTCGAATATTCAGGCCGGTAAATGTAATTAATACTGTTTAATTGACAAACAGAGCGTTTACTTAAATTATATTTATAAAAATAACATATAAACGGAATGTATATGTATATATATATATATATATATTGTGTTCGTAGTTAATATTAAGTGTTGGCTTCTTTTGTATTTTACTACTTTGTCTTATTTTTTAACTACATTTTTTCAGCGCATAAAGTAAGTAATGTTTGTTTCCAAATATTTTAAATACACTTCATAATTTCTAATTTTTTGAACATAAATTTTGAAAAAGTTATAATTGATTTTTTAAAGAATTTTAAACAGAGATTTTCATTTTTGTTTATAAAATGGAAAAAATGGTTGACATTATCGATCTTCCGTTAATTTTGCTGACTCAAAAAAAAAAAAAATTACGAAAAAATACACCCAAAATACTTTGATCTTTCCTTTTGATAATAACAAAATTTAAACAGTAAAAAATTATTTTTAAGTTTAAGGTCTTTTTATTTATGCTATGCTCTTTTTTAGCGGTCTCATCGAGGTAGCTAAGTTAGCACATTGTAGCCATGTTTGTAGCTAATATTATTAAGTATTGGCTTTTTTATTATTATTAAGGCTTCCATTATTTTTAATCTTTTCTTTCATGTGGATGAGGTTATTATGTATTTTCTACTAGTATGTTTTGGATGGAGTCTAGTAAGTTTGTGCGTGAGTTTAAATGGATTCAAATAGACGTAAAAAAGATTAAAAATAATGAGAAAAGGAAATTGAACAGGGAATAAGCGGCACTTGGGTTACTTATGTCCAACTCCGCAGGCTGCTACTAAACCAAAACATTAATCTAAAAAATCGAGAAGAGTTCTTGAATAGCCTCGATAGATCGAAACATTGATATGGACGCCGTGCATGGCACCAAACGCGTTCTGAACTGTCAGCTTTTTACAACCGCTTCCTCAAATCAATGATTGGTTTCATGTTTTCCACTGACATAAAGTAAAACGATTATATTAAATCAATTTCTCGGCCTGCCGTTAGAAGAGTTGCGTCACTGTGTCGTGCCAGACATTTTTTTTTTCTCGCCAGAATCCATCTTGCATATTTATAAATCTACCCTTTCTTCCGTCCATTGAATATTGCTGCCATATCTTGTCTGGTGCTTTGATTATGTTTCTCGAGATTCCAGACAGAATCCAAAGAACGGTCTGTAATGAAATCGATCCTGACCTGGCATCTTGGCTTCAGTTACTTTCACGCCGCCGTTAAGTAAATTCTGTTGTTCCGGT
>CAHIKZ030000912.1:405000-440000 GCA_903632075.3 Acanthosepion pharaonis | reverse complement strand
TTCGCAATCACCGAATATAAAATTCGGTATGACAGATTGGGTCAATATTTGCATTGGAAAATCTGCAACTTTTATGGAAAAGAAACTGCGAGAAATTGGTACGAACACCAGCATTGTCTGTTTAGATATATGTGACTTTCAATAAACACGGACAGAAGAATCAAAGCTATCCTCCCAGACACATTGATCTAAGACAGCAAAAAAGAATGTACTTTATTATTGATATGACAGTTCCTTCAGACTTTAATGTATCTTTGAAGATCTTCAAAAAACTATCAAACTACAAAGATTCTTGAAATGGAATTGAATAGTTGGTGCTTGGATTTTACTGATGAAGGTATAATCGGCTCATTTATGGTATATCTGGCAGCCTATTTCTTAAAGAAATACAAAGAAGTTTTTCTCGGAAGTACCGGCCAAACTTTATCCACGTAAAATGTGTATCCGTTTGTCTGGAGTTTTGTGCATTTTTGACATATGCTTTGAAAATGTCACAGAAAATAAGTATACAATAGAAATCAAAAGGTATATATAAGTGTCTCGTGGCATTTAAATCTTCCCCGTGAGGCCTCTGTAATCAAATTATTCCACAAGGTGGGATGATTAGCCCCACGTCCAACCTCCATCTTTTCCGATCAGGAATGTCCTACTATTAAATGGCCACGTGTTCCTGAGCTAACAACTTCCGTCTGACCTGGTCTGGGAATTCAGAATTTTCCTTCTCCTAGGCTGGTTGCCGCCCAAGGCTGAAGAACCAAGTCTTATTTAACTGGAATATGAAGAAGCGATGGATTCAAATATCTGCGTGAAGGCGACTATAATGTACTCGACTGGAATTCGAACTCAGCTCGACGATTTAACGATCCGTGCCGTTATAATTACACCACCGCCATATTTAATAAACATTCTCCGGCAAAGTGACGACAAAGTGTTCCTAACACTTGTAGGCGACGGGTGGGAGGAGACAGACAAGTGGATTCATGCAGTAATGCGAAATAAGTATCTGCTTTCCTTAAAAATCAGCATAGCAAATTTCGGTTTCTAATGAGCGTTCGAACACTGACAGGCACCAATGTAACATCAAATGAAATAAAATAAAATTAAAATTAAATCAAATAAAATTAAATAAAATCAAATCAAATCAAATAAAATCTAAACCTATCATATAAGAAGCAATAGAAGACGTACTGATAATAATTCAAAACACAGTCTGAACTTTCTCGTTTGTTATTTATTTATGATTCTATAGTAATAACAGACGTCAGACACGTCCGTTCTTTAACTTCACTTTTCACCATTCCTGGCTTTGACTTACACGTCTCTATCATCTTAGCGTCTCTCTCGCGTATGTCGGCGTTTCACCTATGCCTATCTAGTCATGGCAGATAAAAGTCTATATAACATGTGCACTTATTTTTGAAAGTTTTTGATGACTTAGAAAATTCCTTTGAAGTATTATCTAATATTTTACTCAAATCTTTTTCAAAGTAATTTATTCACACCTGATGTTAGATAAGGTAAAGTTGTCTTTTCATATCTCTTAAGTACGTATTTATTCTCACACACACACACACATATATATATATATATATATATATATATATATATATATATATATATATATATATATATATATATATATATATATATAGGAATAAAGAGGAATATATATATATATATATATACATACATACATATATATATATATATATATATATATATATATATATATATATATATATATATCTATTCCTTTCATATAGATAGATAGATAGGAAATATATAGAGATAAATAATATATATATATATATATATGAGGAATAGATAGGAATATATATATATATATATATATTACGTAAATAAATAAATAATAGCCTCTCGTATCCGAGTGTGCTTGTCTACTAGGGCGGTTTTTGCTATCCCTATTGCAGGCGCCTCCTCAGGCACATTTGTTTTTGTTCAATACCCACAAAACCCGCCTGTGGTTTATTCTGCAATTCTATAGAGCGAACCTTAGTTACAATTTCTGGGAGAGAGCGCGTATTATCTGGCGTTATCAACAGTTCTAACAAGGCCAATACGCTGAAACCCTCGGTCACGATGACTTCTGATTTCGTGATAGCAGAACCACGGACAGCTCCCAACCAGTTACGTATATCCAATTTCATGCACGAGGTTTGGGTCAACTTTCAAGCAGTTTCCAAAGGTCACCTCCCCAGAGCGATAACATAAAGAAGTCACGTTCTAACTACTCGACCATTACAAATATAAATATATATATAAGGAATATATAAAATTATATGGTAATGGCAGTATTAGCCGTTTCCCTATAAGGAAACATTTGGCATTCATTGACCGAGTAGCCGGTATTGATTTCGGTCGAAATTTATAAAATCTTTCTCTTAAAACACGTTTTTTAGAAAACAGGTGTCTCATGTCCTGTAGCTGTTATCGCTCTTTCCACTATTGAGGGAGGTTTCCTTCCTAACCTTCCATTTGAAATTGTGTGGAATGCTAACATCTTGATTAAGTCCTTATTTTCTCTTCAAGTTATATTTGCTATCTATTTTAGTTGTTGCTGCTGTTATTCCAAAATTTCGCTTGAAGATGAAATGGGACTAAACACCACAATCCAACTTAATTTTAATGATTATTTGGATATTTCGGCTCTCGTTTTTGAAATATGAGAACTCTTATGTAGTGAAGGAATCATATTTTTAAACAAAAAATATTATTATGATATAAGCTCTACTTCTGTATGGAGCACTGTCTTAAAAATAAAAACAAAAAACCGGATCATGCACCCAACGTGTTTTTTTCTATTTTCTGCATACCTACGCACTTATATATATATATATATATATTAGGGTAATATTAGTATCAATATATATATATATATATATATATATATATATATATATATATATATATAGTTCCAAGAGGATAAAATCCAGGTAGAGCTCAATGTCCCAGACAGAGCTAGAATATAATATAAAAGGCTCAAACCTAATATTCTATGGTTATAATTTATTATATTTGAATCGTAATCAGTTAGGCTTATGATCTCTGAATAGAATGTGATTACGATTACAATGTAATAAATTATAACTATATATATATATATATATATATATATATATATATATATATACATATATTATTATTATTATTATTATTATTATTATTATTATTAAATTCAACCGATAAGAAAATTTTGTTTCATTTTTTCTATTTTTATAATTTTCGAATAAGATTTTGTATATACGAATCGAAATAATTTAAATAAATTGTGCGGAGTTCATAGGCTTACGTCATTTTGAAACACCGGTTTTCCGTACGATCACCGAAGTTAAGCAACGTCGAGTCTGGCGAGTACCTAGATAGTTAACTGCTTGAGAATAACAGGTGCTGTAAGCTTGGGTGTGTGGGTGGTGTAATAGATAATGGCTCGGAATTGAAAAGCGGAAAGCCGAATTCCAATTCCAGTTATATTCACACACGCAAATATTTCTTGGAAAGCTATGAATATATTTTCTCCCCCCCCCCAGCTATAGGTTAACTAGTAAGTCTTGTATCCCTAAAACCATTATTATGTAAAAAAAAAAAATAATAATTAATAAATAAAAATAAAAGTAAATAAATAAAATTGCGTACGAAATATTTAGATTCCGGCATTACATAACCCATAGATGTGGTGATATGCCGCTAGCAAAAAACAAAACAAGACAAAACAAACAAAAAACACGCAAAACAGAGTTCATGCTTGATTTGGAATTTAGTTTTTTCATCTCTTAGACTGTTTACCGCCCTAATTAGTCCATAGCTTGCAAGAGACGGGTTCATGCCTTTCTCAAGGACATTTGTGCGAATGTTAACACAATAGACCTGTTAAGAATTTGAACTCGTCTCGCCGATTCCCCTTCGCACGACGATATTTGTCACACCACCCGCACACCACTCTTCATGTACTATTCATCAAGTCGGACGGCGCCAGATGGTTCCCAGTAATGGAGATGAATCTCTTTCGTTTCTTTTTAACGCATTTATTTGACTTGCCCATATATTTTTAAGTCCATCTCTTCCCCCCCATTAATACTAAACAGGTTACCATGGACACGATGGGGTATATTCGCGACACACAGATTCTGTGAAAAGAAAGCTATTTTGAAGTGATTCAATCCATCTTATCATTTTTTTTCTTTACACAGTTCAAATTTCACGGAAGACAAAAACTAATTCCCTTACTGAAGCTAAAGTGGTTTCAGTTTCTTCATTTTTACAACTCTCAGTAGATAAACAACTTTACTATAAACAAGATTTCCAAAAATACTATATGGGCCATGAAATATATCAGTGTCGACAGGCATTTCGTCGGAGAAGGATTTGATTTGATAAAAGCCAACGGCCAATGTTTGCAAACAGTGAAATGATTTAAAACAAATACTTCGTGCAAAGAAACGAAGCCCATAACATGTTTGGGTTGGAGTTGAATTCAAGTCGAAATGAGGAACTGTGATATTTTATAACCCGCTTGATGGCTGAGATAGTTGTATATTTTCAATTTATACCTGTCTTCGGATTCACGGTGGAGTAATTGATTTCGGCTCGGATTGAGGAATCGGAGAGCCGAGTTCGAATTCCAGTCGAGTTCATTGCATTCACTTACGTGCTAATACCCTTGACAAAGGTAGGAATAGATCACTTCTCCTCCGGCTATGGGTAAATATCAGGACATACGGGGTTCTATAGCATTGGGTGGCAATCAGTCGAGAAGAAGTTTGAAGAAGTTTGCGTGTTCATATCACGTCGGGGTCACCATTGTAATGGGATTGAATATTGGGCTGTTAAAGTGATTTCCCTGTTGTTATTTGTATTTGGCGTTGATAAAGGAATCCTTTTCTTTTTTTGTACTAAAAATGAAATAAATAAAACGTAGAACAATAACAAACAACAATGTGATCTTCAGACACGTATTGAACTTAATGACAAGAATGTGTATTTTTCTTTTCGTGATGTTAATTACAATATTGCTGTTGTGCTTGTTAAAAATGTCCCCAGTGTTATTCTCCCTTTTGTTTCTTTAAAAAATTGTACTTACTTGTTTTTGTTTGTTCCGAGAATTTCGTTGTTAAGGGTTGCGTTTGAGACCGTCAACTATCGATTTTTACGGAGCGAAGAAGAGGCGTCTGTGTTGTTCTTTTTACTACTGCTACTCCACTGACCTGACCCCACTGTTTTTTTTGCTTGTGGTGGAAGGGTCGTTTTGATAATGATGAAGTTTCAGATTTTAGAATGATGCAATATATATATATATATATATATATATATATATATATATATATATATTATATATATATATATATATATATATCATCACTGGTGGGAAGGTTGTTTTAGATGATGAAATTTTTAGCTTTATTTCCAGAATGATGAAATATCCTTATCATTTTGAGAAATATTTGCCACTTAATAGATCAAAAAATATTTAATATCAATCACATATCGCGGCGTAACAGTTATGAAATCAACTTCTTTATTTAATAACGCATAACAACAAACAGGCAAGGTTACTAAGACGCAGGTAGATGGTTAATGAGTGTGAAAGAATATAAGAAAAAAAAGCGACAAAAACAAAAGAAGAGGAATTAAGAAGACAGAAGATAACGAATGACATTGCATTTAAATTTTTCAAGATCAAAGTTTACTGGAAAGCAAGAAGCCGAAAAAGAGTTCTACAAACGAGAAATGCCAGAGAAGAAACTGTCAGCATAGAACTTACGGTTACATCTAGCCATTTCAACTGTAATATGCTGAGACCTTGCCACCAATCTAGTACTGCAATTAAATTCATAAAGTCTAAGTACCATAGAGAAAAGTTCATCAGAACAATTACTATGGAAGTAGTTATAGAAAATGCACAGCCAATAGTAATTGAATTGTCACTATAGTCCCCAGATGATTCTTTCATGTGTTTTCGACTTTCGTTATTGCACTCTGTTAGCTATTTCTTTTTTAGGCGAATAAAAGATACATGTGTTAACAGAAATAAAAACAGAAAATCTTTCTTATCTTTCTTATCTGGATTCGGGTGGCTGTCTCTTGGTAGCAGCGAAAAGCACTGATTAAAGTTGTTAATATTTCCACATGAAAAGTCTGGTTAATTATTACAGAGTGAAATAGAGCAAAGGGTGATTTGGCCAGACATGCGTCTCGGATTAGGATTGCAATCATGAATGAAATAGGAAAGGCCGAGGCAATGAAACTGGAGAGTGGATAGGAAAAGCCGGGGAAGAAATTGATGAGGAAAAAAAGAAGCTGGTGAGGGAAAGAAAGAATTAAAGACAAGATTGGTAAGAAAAAGTTGACAGAAAGAAACAAGTTGACGATTCAAGACGATTTGGGTTACGTAGAAAGACAGCACGTCAAAACAGAAAGAAAGAAAGAAAGAAAGAAGGAAAGAAAAGGAAGAAAATAAAATAGAAAGCAAAACGAAAGAAAAAAGAGAATAAAAAAGTGATAGAATAAACGAATGAAGGAGAGAAAAAAAGTGGGTAAATAGAAAGAGAAGGAAATGAACAAAAATTGAAAGATTTCGAGAAAAATAAATCAATGAATAAGAAGAAATGAATGAATGAAAGAAAGAAAGAAACGAAAAAATAAGCTGAAAAATGGTTTAATAAAAAGAAAAAGAAGGTTGAAATAGAGAAGATATCATGAGAGGGGGAAAGAAGGAAAGAGAAAAAGAACGAAAAGGATTAAGAATGAAAAAAAAGTAGGCGGGAAAATGACTTTGAAGCAAAGAAAGAATAGAAAGAAAACGGGTTGTTATGGAAGGAGAGGGAGTAGGAGAGAAAACTACAATAGCGATTTTCTAAGCGGAGCTTAGATGTGGCACAAGGCCAAAAGAATGGTGCACCCAGTGAGGATAGAACTCATTACTCTGTCATAATTGATCGAGTTTGACAACCATTAGATAACGTTGAAGTGCGAAAAAATGTTGGAAAAAAACTTAAGACATGGAATGGAAAGGAAAAGGGTTGTAAAGTGGGGAGTGAGAGTAGGAGGGAAAGGAGTTATAGGAGAGGAAATTTGTTATATTAGGAAGAGAGTGAGTAGATGGGAAAAAAGTGCTATGAAGAGAAGAGAGTAGATGGGAAAAGTGGTAGGAGGTGACTTTAGAAAGAGTGTTGATCGTAGGAGACAAAAAGATTTTGAAAGATGACACGTCCTTTCTTTATCTTTTGAATTTTTTTTTTACGTAAAAACGTCTCCAAATTAACCTGAGGACAACCACCAAGCACAAATAATACCTACAAAACGAGTACACGTACACACACACACACACACACACATGCACACAAATATACACACATGCAAATACACACACAAACATATACACACAAACACACACACAAACATACACACACAAGCTCACACACACAAGCACACACACACACACACACACAAACACACACAAAAACGTCCACACACAAACACATACACACACATGCACACACAAACACACACAAACATACAAACACAAACACGCTGACAGACATATACACAGAAACACGCACACAGATAGACACACACAAATACACACACAAACATACACACACAAGCGCACACACATACACACACACACGGATATACATGCGAATTCCATATAGACAAACTAAGATTATGATACACTTACATGGATTAAGAAATATTTACGTTTTTGCAACTGAAACTTTAGGAATAACTGAGCAGACGATGTGCGTACATGAATGCCATCATTCGCTTTGAAATAGACACCCCACCCTACCTCAGCTTGACCTCTTCCCGAAAGTGACTGATATGTTTATAAAAATTAACTCTTAGGCCCCTTATCAAAAATGGTCGCCCCAGCCGTTTCCATAGTAATGAATGAACATACTTATAAAGATGCGTAAATTTCAAGATTGGTTATTCCTAAATTTTCGTTTGAGGATGAAACAGGGCTTGTTACTTTAATTCTATTTAATTTTAATAATTATATTGATGGTTTCGGCTCTCATTTTTGAAACATGAGAACTCTTATGTAGCGAAAGAATAATATTTTTTAAAAATAATTATAATATATATATATATATATATATATATGTGTGTGTGTGTGTGTGTGTGTGTGTGTGTGCGCTCGTGTGTACGAATGTATATCTGATGAGTATTTATTACATGTTAGTTATTTATTAATATCCCTTCTCGGTATTTTCTCAGCAATATTTTGTGTTCATTTTTTTTAAAGGTGGCATTTTTAAAATCAAAATTATGGCCTCATTTGTTTCTATGTTCCTAAATATGAAATAGAAAGATTTTTAAATGTCTCACCCATACATTTATTATAGACACAACGTTTCGGCCAAGTATCTATTCTCTGTCCATCATCAGGTATCCCTCATCAAGTTTTGGCTGATTATTGTAATGGCAGTTATTGTTCATTCCTGCAGAATCAGTGTTTCACTACCTGAGCTAGGGATTGAACTCGTGGCCACTAAATGAGAGTAACCAACTTCTATATTCACATTGTCACCATCTTTAAGATCTCTTCTTTGTTCATAAATATGATTCATAAGATTTCTAAATGTCTCACCAATGCATTTTTATGGAGGTGCAGTCAATCTTTGTAAATATCCCAGCTTCCAATGCCTTGTTGATTCTGTATTTTCTAATGTCTAATCTATCCCAGACACTAACATTATAAACGCTAGCACCCAAACAATAAAAGATTTAGTTAGCAAAACATACAGATGTACATATCATCACAATTTGAGATACAGGGGTTGGACAAAATAATTGGAACACTTGTTAAATTCAAAGAAAATTTATTTAATATGGAGTTGGTCTTCCTTTAGCCTCACAGACATCTTTAATACGTCTAGAAATGGAATCATACAGCTTCCAGACTTCATCCAGAGGAATTTTCAGTCATTCTTCCATTAAAACCTTCTCCAGCTCTTTACGACACGACGGTGGAGGATAGCGGCTCCTAACTTGTTGCTCCAAAATGCACCACAAATGTTCAATAATATTGATATCTTGAGATTGGGGAGTCCACTCCATGTGTTCTAGCTCACTTTCATGCTCTTCATACCAATTCTTAACCACTCGAGCGGTATGTATTGGAGCATTATCGTCTTGCGAGATGCAGTCACCATCAGGGAATAAAGTCTTGGCCATTGGATGAACATGATCTCCCAAAATGTTCAGGTAATCTTTGCTGTTGATTCTACCATGCAGGGCAACTATTGGACTGAGACATTTCCATGATATGGCAGCCCAAACTATCACTGATCCACCTCCATGCTTCACTGTTGGAAGAAGGCAGTCAGGGTTGTATGCTTCTTTGGGCTGCCTCCCCACATAAACTCGCCCTGAAGTTGGGAAAAGAGAAAAACTGGACTTGTTTGAGAATATGACTTGCTTCCATTGGTCTGCAGACCAGACATTGTGATCTCTGCACCACTTCAACCTCTTTTGAATGTTGCGAGTGGAGAGAAGAGGTTTCCTCACATCGGCTCTTTCATGATATGCAGCCTTATGGAGCTCACAGTGAAGAGTTTTAGTAGAAACTGAACTATTCAGATGCTTATTCAACTCAGCAGTCACTTTGGTCGCATTTGTCCGATGATTTTTTGCCACATTGCGTTTTAATGCACGTCAGTCCCTGTCAGTAAGTTTGCAATTCCAGTTCGAATTGCTACGCTTGCTAGAGGTCTTGCCCTGTTTCTCGAATTGCATCAGTGTTCTTGATATGGTAGCTCTTGAAAAACCAAACAGTTCAGCAACCTTCGTGATCGAGGCTCCTGCCATTCAAGCTCCAACAATTTGCTCTTTTTCGAACTTGGAGAGGTCACGCATTTAGCTTAAATTTTACTAAATTCTAAAAATAAATAAGACAAAGACAGTAAATTAGATAAATAAACGTATTTACAAGAGATATAACCTGAAATTACGAAGTTTTAGTTAAAGTTCTTAATATAATAGGTCTTTGAAATATACGAGTGGATTTTGCAACTGTTCCAATTATTTTGTCCAACGCCTGTATATGCTTCTTTGTTTAACAAAATCTAAATCTCACAGCTTGTGACGTTTGAGACTCTGGTCGACCAGTGAGCCAAGTTTATGTTTGACGGCGTAGACGCAATAAGCATTAATATTTATATGGAGAAAAATTGTGCTTCCCAAATAATCGTACTACGATAGGTCTGAAACAATTGTATAGAAGCATGCATTTTGAAAGAGCACATTGATTTAAGGCATTGGACACCTCGACCTAATGTAATGGTTAGCAAACTCTTCACGTTAGATCAATTACAATTAAATAGTGCATTCTACCCTCGCTGGGTGTTCCATACTTTCGGTCTTGTGCTACAGTTAAGAGATGAATAGTGAGTTAGATCTTCACTAGGTACTCCATACCTTTGGCCTTGTTCCACATCTAAGCTAGGCTTAGAAAATCACCAAAGAAGAGAGTTCCATGAAGCAAGAAGTGCTACAGAGGAAACTGCCAGCAGAGAACTTACTGTTACATTTGCCAATTTCAACTGTAATATGATGAGACCTATCTACCAATCTAGTACCGTAGCTTTAATTCGTAAAAACGTGGAACCAAACCGAAGATCTCACCAGAACAATTACCATGAAAATATTAATACAAAAGACACAGGTCAGCTATTTTACGGCGGTGGGATTCTTTTTTGGATTTTATCAAGAATCTCTAAATACATAGCAGAAGCACCAGACCAGATGTCGCAGCAATATTCGAAGGAAGGATAAATAGTAGATTTATAAATATGTAAGAATTCTTTAGAACGACGCAGAACCAACTATCCTAGCAGCAGAACTAACAATTGATTCAATGTATTCCTTCCACTTAATTAATTTACTCCAGGTGATTTTAAGAGGCTTACACAAAGAATTTGTTGAAAAATTATTTTTTCGTAAAGAAGGAATGAGATTGAAAGGTAAGGTTATTATTTTAGATTAAAAATCGAGATATTCTGACTGAATTAAGGAAAATGGCTTTGCACATATTTTTGGTAGTCTAAAAGATTTGGCAAGAAAAAAAAAGTACGTTTATTTTTTTTGCATAGACAGGCACTAACTAGTATATATATATATATATATATATATATATATATATATATATATATATATATATATATATATAAATAGTTTATGAAAAACTAGGTAATCCGTATGGGTAAACCTAAATCCAGAGAGCTCAATGTAAATCCACAGCAAATAATTTAAATAAAAACAGACCACTTTAAGGTTCCATGTAATAAATTATTTCACCATAGCCCTTTTAAAGAACTGCGGATCATCAGACTTTACTTCCAAACAAAAATGAAAAATGAAAATAAAAAATGAAAATTTTACATTTTTGACGGGCCGTATTAAACATGTAAATTTTATTTTTTTCATATATATATATATATATATATATATATATATATATATATATATAATAATATTTTTTGTTTAAAATATGATTCATTCGCTACATAAGATTTCTCATGTTTCAAAAACGAGCCGAAATTTGGATATTTCGGCTCTCGTTTTTGAAACATGAGAACTCTTATGTAGCAAAGGAATCATATTTTTAAACAAAAAATATTATTATAATAAAAGCTCTACTTCTGTATGGAGCACTGTCTTCTTAAAAATAAAAAACAAAAAATACTAAGGAACCCCGGATTATGCACCCAACGTGTTCTTTTCTGCATACCTACGCACTTATATATATATATATATTCTAAAATCCCTAGTACTCCCTGTTCGTGCGCATGTGTAGTCCTATCAACATAACTAATTTAGTCCGATGTACTCCTGAAGGACAAAACGCGTCACAAGTAAACTTTGTCATACATTTTTCCAATATTGTTCTTGATATATAAAGATATACATCGTTATCTCAGATATATATTTCTATGTTTCGGAACTTTAAATTTCTTCTGTCATTAGGCGATGTTAGTTAATTTTTGATCTTTTAAAAATACGTTAGGTAACTTTTGATCTTAAAAATATTATGCTCTACTTTGTACTGAGCACTTTAAAAAAAACACCAACTACACAATATATATATATATATATATATATATATGTATGTGTGTGTGTGTGTGTGTGTGTGTGTATGTATGTGTGTTTGTATATATATATATATATATATTCATTCTTCTCCCATATTTACTCATTCCTACCCATCTACTAGCACTAATCTGTTTAATGCATTTAAAGCACTATTGACAATATACGTATGTTTACCATTACCACATTATTTATTTTTTCCATGGGTACGAATCGTTAGGGCAGGGATCTCAGAAAGACGCTTGATTGGCCTTTCAGCCTTTTAATGGAATAATTTTACCAACTGGCCGATGGCACGGTGCTGTTTTAAGTCGGTGCTGAAAGGAACTGTCAAACAAGACCGATGCGAATTTCAAACAGTCTAGGCGCCTATTTATTCAAAGCACAAACACATAGAGAATGGTCGCTCCAAAAATAAAAAGAAGTTTGTGCAAGAGCAGCAGATGCTGGACGTTCCCGGTAATAACCCAAATTATTATACGTTTTCTTTATTATAGATAACATCTGAGCGACTGTCTGACAAAATCATGAAAGTGCATACAAAATAGTGCTGTATTACTGAATTCCTCCATATGGAAATAATGCGCGTTGACATTTATTGACGCTTATTAAACATTCACGGAAACCAAACAATGGATCTGAGCACAGTTAGAAAAAATAAGTATTTCGAAATTCTTCGATCTGAAAACATGCTCTGTTATTGCGTTCTTTTTATCCGTTTTATTTTTCGTGGAAATAAACAGGAGGCGTTACTTTCGGGGCATCCCTTTATATTAGTATATAATAATGTATCTTACTATAGTAGAAAATGATATATAAATATTTATATACCATAACGTTGTTAGGAAAATTAATGACAAAGTGAAAAAATATTTTTGTGCGACGCGTTTCGTTCTTTAGGACGTCATCAAGTGATGTTTACGATGATGCGACTGCACATGCGCACGAAGGGGAGAGGACAACTAAAAAAAAATATTAAAATGAAAAAAATCAGTTTCCCATCACCTTTTGTTGAGCTTTCCACTTCGGTACCAAGACTTTACGAATTTAACCGCAGTACTAGATTGGCAGCTAGGTCTCACCATTTTACAGTTGAATCTGCTAGATATAACCGTAAGTTCTATGCTAACAGTTTCTTCTCTTGCATTTCTCACTTGTGAAATTCTCTTCCTGTTTCCTGCATTCCAGTTAAATTTAATCTTCATGTTATTAATTCTTTTAATGCAATGTCAATCGTTATCTTCTCTCTCTCTTCAATTCCTGTTCTGTTATTGGCCTCTCTCTTAATGTGCTTTTTTTCTCAGATTCTTTCGCATTCAGTAACATTTTGTGAATAAGAACAACTTTGCCAGTAAAATTAAGAGGTGACCTCAGGATATTTTTATATAAAATTATTTTCCCTTTTTTTCATACCATTGGCCATCACGAATTTATCAAGGCGGGAAAAGTTACTCTATATGCTGTTGAGTAATTACTATACAGGTGGGCGGCGGAAATCGTTCGCCTCATTCAGTTATTTTTTTTTTCTTTGCTTTCTTTTCGCTTTGACTTTCTTTTTTCTATGTCGTTCTTCATTTGGTATTACTCCCATCCTTCCTTGGTTCCTTCCTTACTTCCTTTTCCTTCCTTCCTTGCTTTTCCTTCCTTCCTTCCTTGCTTCTTCCTTCCTTCCTTCCTTCCTTCCTTCCTTCCTTCCTTGTATTTTCTTCATTCCTTCCTTCCTTCCTTCCTTCCTTCCTTCCTTCCTTCCTTCCTCCTTCCTTCCTTACTTCCTTCCTTCCTTCCTTGCTTGCTTCCCTCCCTCCCTCCTTCCTCCTCCTCCTTCCTTCCTTGTATTTTCTTCCTTCCTTCCTTCCTTCCTTCCTTCCTTCCTTCCTTCCTTCCTTCCTTAACCTTCCTTCCTTCTTTCTTCCTTCCTTTTCCTTCCTTCATTCCTTCCCTTCATTCCTTCCTTCCTTCCTTCCTTGCTTGCTTCCTTCCTTCCTTGCTCCCTTCCTCCCTCTGCCCTTCCTTCCTTCCTTCTTAACATCACTCTTCTTTTTTTCAATCTCATTTCCCTTGACCTTTATTTCTTCTCCTTCACTAGCTTCCTTCCTTCCTTCCTTCTTTCCTTTATCGTTCGTCCGTTCTTCTTTCTTCAACTGAGAGAAAGATAAAAAGAATTAAAGAAAAATTGAAGTTCAACACAAAAAAAACGAAAGAAATAATAAGGAAATAAAGAAAGAGAGAAAGAAAAAGTACTTTGTGCAACATTTCTTTCTTTCTTTCTTTCTTTCTTTCTTTAATTGTGCTTAATTTTTCTTTTTTTTTCTTTCGCTTTTCTCCATTTCGTTCGTTTTTTCTTTTGTAATTTATTTCGTTTCTTTCTTCACTTGAGTAAAAAAAGTACATTTTTCTTTTTTTTTGATTAATTTTAATTTTTTTTCTTTCTTTCTTTCTTTCTTTCTTTCTTTCTTTCTTTTTCTTTGTCCCTTTTCTTTTCTTCCTTACTAGTTCTTTCTCTATTTCAAATTCCTTCTTGTCCATTCCACCCATCTGTCAGAAGCGACCAATTCCAAACAGAAGAAATAAAATCAAAACTGATCCATCTAAACAACGGCACAAACTTGATTCTTATTTCAGCAACAAAACTTGATAATGACCATCCACGATACCTGACCCCAATTCCCTCGACCCTACCCGGCACCAAATTACTTCTCCAAAGCGACTGACGCTTCACCTTCTGTTTTGACAAGTGTCCTCACACATTAACGGTCTAGCTTTCCACTCACATCCTCTCCTCAGAAACACTTAAAAAAAAAAAAGATTTGCTATTTTTACCGACTACGAGGAAATACGAAGTTTTCCGGAAAGTAACGAGAACAGGAATAAAAGAAATGACTTGAAGTTGTTGTCCACATTTGCAGAGAAGGAAAATAACTGCCATAATAAATCTTTTGTTTTTCACAGTTAAGTAACATTCTTTAATCAACAAGCATCTTCGAGACTGAAATGCATTTACACCCAGGAGATTAGCGCAACACGATATCTTACCCTGTTGAGACAACGCTCCTGATATGGAAATGACGTGTGTAAGAAAATGAATGAATTTTAATAAGGCGATAATTCATATTTCTGTTTTTATAGAAAGTGAGTAAAAAGAGAGAAAAATAACCAATGACGTATGCAACAGAAAGAAGCATTACAAGTTAGGAATTGTGTGGTGGATACACGTGAGTGTGTGTGTGTGTGTGTGTGAAACTTCAGTCACTAAAGGGGAAGATACCCCCATAACCGGTAACAAGGTACAGGTGGTCCTGTCACTAAAGCACGCTGAGAAGAAAAGAGAGAGAAAGACAGGAAGTGTCCCGTTTTTATAGCTACTTGACAGCGCCCTCTAAGAATTTCATGGTAAAGCTGATGAAGCTATGTGAGGGTAACCCACAACCCTATGGTAATAATAATAATGAAACTAGCCGTTTCCTTATATTCGGTATTCATTAACCGATATTGGAGACACTCAGAGATAGAATGAAACGGGAAAATATTATTAATTCCTCGAGAACTTCTGTCTAAAGTTATCATTATTTACATTATTTATATTCGGACGCTTGTCCTCATCTTTGTTGTTATTATCACAACGTTTCGGTCGTCATACTCTCCGGACTTCATCAGGCGTACATCGATCTGCGCAAACTATAGGAATTCTGAACTGAAGCTTTTATTTAATCAACGGGGTACACTGCTATCGTTCCATTGTTCAGGTCTTATTTCACGATTTGATAGAAATGATTGGATTAAATACAACAATCGTTATAATACCATATCTCCGAAGTTTATATAGAAGACCAGCATACCAAACCCTGTCAGATGCCTTTGAGATATCTAGGACCACAGCATGAGATTCGCCATTATTATTAAGAACGTGATATATATATATATATATATATATATATATATATATATATATATATATATATATATATATATATTATATATAAAGTTTCCATAAAGTGCGTGTGCACTTTAAAAATAATAACTTTATTTGTATTTGCGATAGAAATAATTTGTAAAAAAAGGATTAGAAAGAAGTAAATCTATATTTTTAAGGTTTTATTGAAATTTTATTTAAGTTTCTACATGTCCTCCATCATTAGCAATACAAAGGGTAATACGATTTTGTAGTTCATGGAAAACATTTGCCAACTGATTTACAGTAATGCCTGAAATAACATTAGTTATTTTAGCTATAGTTAAAACTAGGCACATTAAACTTTATAACATTTTTTACAGATTATTTCTATCGCAAATACAAATAAATTTATAATTTTTAAAATGCACACGAACTTTATGGACACCCTGTATTCAGTGATTGCCTGGTGGTAGACCGGGCGAAACGGAATCCATATTGTTTGTCAGAGTCGTGAGAGGTAAGTTGCTTAACCACTTCAGTATTGGTTAATGCCTCGAAAACGTTGTCGAAAAGGGTTGGTAGAATAATAGGACGATAGTTAGAAGGGTCAGAAGGTTCTCCAGAGTTCTTAAAAACAGGAAGTACAGGATTTCCATCAAGTTAGAGGAAATAGTTGTAGAGTTTGAAGAGAACTGGGGCCAGTTTGGTAGCACATTTAGGACGTCGGCTGGTACCCCGTCTCCTCCATTTATTGAAAAGCTATAGCCATTGTCAGTTATGACGAGGAAAGCATTATAATAGTTTATGATTGTAACTTTTTATATTACAAAATGATGTGAGCATATTTAAGATCTCTCCCAAAGCAAATGGGACACGGTATTAGCAAAGCTCATCTGTCACTATTCGTCTAATAATATAGACGTCTTGTCTGCCCAAACTTGGGCTGAAATGTCAGTTGAAGTTAATCCATCAGAGTAGGCAACAAAGAATTGTGATGGTCTCAGACGGTTCTCAAATTGCTTGGATTCTTTAAATGGAATTGGCAGATTTAGGTGGAGAGAATTATCTGATCTCGGCCTAAAATTATTTGTCCGCTTGATTTGTATCTCCACCCAGAGAAACCATTGGTAGATTGAAGAAAGAAAGAAAGGAAGAAACAAAGAAAGAAAGAAACAGAGAAAAAGCGAGAACGAAAGAAAGAAACCAAGTAACAAAGAAAGAAAGAGAGGAAAAGAGAGAACAAAAGAAAGTAATGAAAAAAAGAAAGAAAGAAAGAAAAGACAGAAACTAAAGAAAGAAAATGAAAAGAAAAACGAAAGAAAGAAAGAAGAGGAAATAAAGAAAAATGAAAAGGTCAAATATAAATAAAAGAAATAAGGCAAAGAAAGACGAAAGAAATAAAGAAAAAAATTAAAGAAAAAGAAAAACAGAGAAATAAAAGAAAAGGAAAAGGGAAAACGAAGAGAGAAAAGAAAAGGAGACAGACAAAGGAAACACAGAAAAAAATAAACAAAAAAAGAAAAGAAAAAGAAAAACAAAGATGGAAGGAAAGATAAAAGAGCATAAAGACAATTAAAAAGAAAGTGAAAAAAAGAGAGAGAAAAAGAAAGAGAAAGAAAAATAAAAAAAAAATCGAATTTCTCGACTGAAAAATATTTAAAATTGAGATCAATTTCTATTGGGTTGGTGCATAATTATCAGGCGTTTTTGTGGGCGAATTATTTGTTAATAAAAATTAGTTTTGTTTATTTTTTTCAATAAAAATATTTTATTTTCAGTTTATAAAAATGCGTGTTGACAATCATACGCCCCGGAATAATCATTTAAACATGTTATTGTTGAATTGTTATGTTTCTTTTTTCATAATAAATATTGTTAAAAAACGCCTGATAATTATGCACCAACCCAATACAATTGTTTTGTATTCTACTAACCGACTTTCCTGTCTTATAGTGATTTTCCAAGCTTAGATGTGGCACAGGGCCGATAGTAGGGGTACCCAACGAGGATCGAACACATTAGTCAGTCGTAATAAGAGACAAGCTTGCTAACCATTCCACCGTCTCGAGGTACCCCTTTCCAGTCTTATATATATAGGGTAAACCAGAGTTCTATTAACGAACCATACCGACTTGGCTGTTCTTATTAATCATCTTTCATCTTGAAACTCTAACACGAAGATAACAATCTCTAAGAGTTATTTTTTAGGAAATTATATACATAGCAGTATGATCAAAAGAACCAAAACCCAAATTTGGCATGAGAATCATATTCTAGAAGACTGTATACCACCAGTTTCTTAATGAGCAACCTGGAGTTGAACATCAACACCAAATAGCAGAATCAACCCCACTATCTTCACGTCGAAACATTTTGATTAATTCGCGGCGTACAAAGCAATTTATACACAGTATAGATTGAAATATGTATCTGCGGTCTTAGTAATAAAACGCTTACCACTGCACCGCTACTGGTACATTTTTCCATTTTTTTCTGAGAATAGCTTAGTCTGGCACAAGGCCAAAATAAATGGATAGCCGTCAAGATGGAATTTATCATGCAAATTGGTTGGCGAGACGATCTTGCTAAGTCACACTGTACGAAGCGCCATTTTACTAAGTTTAGGCTAGTAGGACACAAAGTTAAAAGTGTGGAGCATCCATTGAAATTTGCGCCTCGTCGCCTGTCGACCTGTACAACCGTTAGTAGTCGTTAATGGTCGACGAGGTGATCTTGATAATCAATGCGTCTGGCGGTACTCACTATGAGAGCTTTAAATTACTTTAATGAAGAAAGCCATGTTTTTAACTGGATTCGAACTCGCTTTTACTGAATGAATACGAAATGAGGAGAAACCATTTAGTCTTGTGAACTAGAGCCTCGCTATCGCCCTGCTTAAAGGCAGGAAAGTTGGTTAGTAGAATAAACAAAATGGCAGAACTAGTCTAATGATATGTTAGGAATCTTTCAATATCAATTCTTTCAATTTTTTTTATTACAGAACGTCGAAAATGTTTTTTTTTCTTTCTTTTTACACTTTTTTTTTTCATTCTTTCTGTTTCTCTCTTTGTTTTATTTCTCTGTGTTACATTTTTCTTTATTTTTATTTCTTTACTTTCTTTTGCCTTTTTCATGTCTCTTTTTCTTTATTTTCTACTTTTTTGTTTTCATTTTCTTTTCTTTTATTTCTTTCATTCTTTTCTTTCTTTCTTTCTTTTCTTTCTTTCTTTTTCCACTGATTTCTTTCCCATGTCTTTTCTCCATTCACTTTCGTTTTCTTTTCTTTCTTTCTTTCTTTCTTTCTTTCTTTCTTTCTTTTCTTTTTTCCACCTTTATTCATTTCTTTTTTTGCCATCTTCGTTTGTTTTGTTTGTTTCTTTCTTTCTCTCTTGCATTCATTCTTTTTCCGCTGACTTTCTTTCCCATGTCTTTTCTCCATTCACTTTCGTTTTCTTTCTTTCTTTCTTTCTTTCTTTCTTTCTTTCTTTCTTTCTTTCTTTCTTTCTTTCTTCAATCTACCAATGGCCTGTTTGAGTGGAGATCCGAATCAAGCGGACAAATAATTTTAACCCGAGATCAGATAATTCATTCCACATAAATCTGCCAATTCCATTTAAAGAATCCATGCAATTCGAGAACTCTCTGAGACCATCACAATTCTTTGTCGATGATCGCCTATTTAGGGGGGGATTAACTGCAACCTTTTATTTCTCAACTCTCAGCCAAGACGTCGTTATGGTTATATCATGTATGAATGATCTTTTACAATCCTTGTTGAGTGCAAATAACCGTTGCAATATATAGGTGCTGACACAGGTATGTGGGTATCATGTTCAAACGTTACTCATTAGAGGATTATAAGGATAGACAGTAGTTTTGAAGCCGTGGATGAGCAATTTAGTTACAGCGTGTCTGTTACTTAACAGCCGCAAGTCCTCATAATAAAAAGCATGGCGTCCCTTTCTGTATCTGAACGTAAAAGGGCTTACGGCCATATCACGTCGAAACATTGGTTCTCGTGCAATCACCGAAGTTAAGCAACATCAACCCTGGTGAGGGTAGTATCGCTTATGGCTATATCTGGTTGAAACACCGGCGCTCGTACGAGCATCGAAGTTAAGCAACATCAACCCTTGTCAGTACCTAGATGGGTGACCGTTTGGGAATACCAGTCTCTGTAAGTTTGGATGTGCGAGTAGTATCGCTTATGGCTATATCAGGTTGAAACACCGGCTCTCGTACGATCACCGAAGTTAAGCAATGTCGAACCTGGTCAGTACCTAGATGGGTGACCCTTTCGGAATACCAGGTGCTATAAGTTTAGGTTGTGCGGTTAGTGCAATGATGATCTTTTTCTGAAGTTTAATGAAGTATCATTATCCTGTTACACGACAATGCCTAGAATACGTCGATTGCAACCCTTGCAGAGTAGTGAGATATCCCCAATGAGCCACCGACTAAGTAAATGCTTCCAGACTCAAATAAAACAATCAATATTTACCTATTACCAAACCAAGTAAACGTTTACACTCAAATATAATTAAAAAAAATGATTGATTACAATTTTAACCAAACAATGGTAGACAGATCATAAAATCAACCAACCCGATCCTAGATCATTAATTTTATTGTATGTAAGAAAGAACTGTGAATTTTTAAATCATTAAAAATAAAAACATCTAAAACCCATGCCATAAAAAATGGCGGCGATATTTAAATAATTTGCCAATTGTGTTAGTTATACTTTCTGAATGAGTAATCTAGAATTTTTGGTCGGCTTACGGCCATATCACGTTGAAACATCGGCTCTCGTTCGATCAGCGAAGTTAAGCAACGTCGACCCTGGTCAGTACCTAGATGGGTGAGTGTTTCGGAATACCAGGTTCTGTAAGTTTGGATGTGCAGGCAGTATCGCTTGTGGCTATATCAAGTTGAAACATCGGCTCTCGTACGATTGCCGAAGTTAAGCAACATCGACCCTGCTCAGTACCTAGATGGGTGACCGTTTCGGAATACCAGGTTCTGTAAGTTTGGATGTGCGGGTAGTATCGCTTATGGCTATATCAGGTTGAAACACCGTTTCTCGTGCGATCACCGAAGTTAAGCGACGTCGACCCTAGTCAGTACCTAGATGGGTGACCGTTTGGGAATACCAGGTTCTGTAAGTTTGGATATGCAGGCAGTATCGCTTGCGGCTATATCACGTTGAATCACCGGCTGTCGTACGAGCATCGAAGTTAAGCAACATAGAACCTGGTCAGTATCTAGATGGAATACCAGGTGCTGTAACCTTGGATGTGAAATGACTGCAAGTCTTCAGCCGCAGTCAACACAAGACAGTACAAATAATCGTCAGTGAACCTTTTAGAAGATACGACTATTCAAATTATTAACGATAAATAAATAAATAAATAAATAAATAAAAAAATATATATATATATATATATATATATATATATATATATATATATATATATATATATATATTATATTTAAAATATGTTTTTTTCCGCTACACAGTTCTAACCATGTTTCAAAAATAGAAGCTAAAAGCCCCGAATTTAATTTTGCAATTAAATTAAAAGCATTAGTTCCATTTCATCCTCAAGCGAATTTTGGAGTAACTTTTAAAAATTACTGTGTTTTAAAGACACAGCTAAAATCACGTTTCCATGGTTACAGAATATTCTACTTGAATTGGACAAGGGATTTTTAATAAAAAAAAAAATGTAACCTCATATACATACTTAAACTTGATGTTAAAATAATCCTACATAATATAATGGAGTCTAATGCATTTAACTGTTCTTAAAAAGAATATAGTATAATAAAAATTAAAAATGAGAATATTTCAAATCGTAGTTAAATAAAAAGTATTATGATCTGAACACCCCCGAAAAACTTTAAATTTATAAATAGAAAAAAAATGCCGTAAGAATTTTTTTACCGTTAACAATAATTTAAAAAAAAAATCCAAACGACATGCATTGAACGGTTGTCAGTTTTCATTAAAAAATACATCCCTACCCCTTACCAAATTGTAGCTAATAACTGATACAATGATACTGACATAAGGAATACCTAGACATCCCTTTTAATTTAATTGCAAAATTAAATTCGGGACTTTTAGCTTCTATTTTTGAAACATGGTTAGAACTGTGTAGCGGAAAAAACATATTTTAAATCAATTAATTTATAATATTATGCTCTGTAAATTTACATTGAGCACTATTTTGTAAAAATAAAATATCTATAAGAACACCGGATTATATATCTTACTGTTCTTTCTTTCTTTATATATATATATATATATATATATATATATATATATATATATATATATATATATATATATATATATATATGTCCCTAACTCTGAGTGTAGCTATCGCTTGATATTGGAACATTCCTCAATTTCAATAGTGCGCAAAAAGAAGGCCCAGTCAGGGATCCACACTCTATACTACATTTTTTATTAACCTGAGTGCAATTTTTGGCTACGGTCAGCCATTGCATCTTTAAACCGATCCTCTGGTTAAAACTGATCCTTTTTGACAAACAATGTCTGTGTTTTAAGCTTTTTAAACCTTGCACTGGACCAGTCACACTCCTTTTGAAAAAAACAAAAAAAACAATCACACCAAAACAGAAAAAAAAAACCAACAAAAAGACGAAAACAAAAAAACGATAGCATTTACGTTCCTTCCCGGCAAAGAAGTAATCTACATCAGTGGGGCAATCGAAATCACAGATTTTATACCAGAATGCCGTCTCCAAGAGTGATGAACTAAAGATTCCGAGTTCATCGCTCCTAGTGAGCCAATCAGGTCACTGACCCAGTTTTCCATATATCTGTACACCACTTTCTCAAGATAAGTAGATAGATAGAAAGATATCAGCAGATAGATAGATAGATAGATATGAATAACCAAAGATAGATAAAAATATATGTGAATAGCTAAAGATAGATATGAACAGACGGATATAGATAGATATATGTATATAGAGAGAGATAGGTAGAGAGACGGAGTTAGATAGATATGAATAAGCAAATATAGATAGGTAAATTGATAGATATATAGATATGAACAAACTAATATTGATAGAGAGAGGGGGGGAGGAAGAAGAAAGAGAGTTATGAATAGATAGATAGATAGATAGAATGAACAAAGATAGATAGATAGATAGATAGATAGATAGATATGAATAACTAAAGATAGATACATGAATAGGTAGCTAGATAGATTGATAGATATGAACAGACTGATATTGATAGATAGAGAGAGAGCGATAGAAAGAGAATTATTAACAGATAGATAGATAGATAGATAGATAGATAGATAGATAGATAGATAGATAGATATTTGAGCCTCCAGCTAGCCAACCAGACACCTAGCCAGCCACACCTCACTGTGAGACGACGACAAGAACTTGTAATAAGGAAAAGGCAGTCAGGCGTATGTCGCCTTGACATCCTATTTCCTTCCTGGTAATTTGAAATTGGTTCAAATTCGCAGGAGCGTAGGAATCTGGCAATGTCGGCCACTGAAGAATCGCTCGATGCAGACAAATATAAATAAACAAATAAATCTTAAAAAAAAATACAGTTTCCGAGAAGGAAATCTGGAGACTTGCTTTACGAACAAAGTTAGACATTCTTTCGTGGGACATCGAGTTGATGTTCTCTAATTAACGGACCGAACCCAGCGGTTAGCGCTCGAACCCACGAAAATGCTGGCATTCTGAACGGTGTTTTTACAAAGTGGATAGATTAGCTTTTTTTTTGTCCGATTTGAAAGACGGGAACCAACAAGCCTTTCACTCCTACCTTGTCCGCTGGCCGAGCAATCTAAACTTGACTTGCGATAACTAGTTTCTTCTCGAAGTAGTCAATATTTGGCCCCAGATAAAAAGAAAAAGGAAGGCTTTCAATGTTAATTTCTATAGACAAGTGTTTTATCCTTAAAGAGGTTACAAACAGACAAAGGTGGTACTTGAATGAAAAGGAACAGCAACACGGGCATAGATGAAAGAAAGAGAGGTTTATTGTACAAGAGAATACACTACTGAAAGACAGGGAATCGGTTAACAAGCTAATAATTCCCGAAGCAAGTCTCAGGTATATCCTGTGCACACTATATATATTTACTGATATAGTCAGTCCACAATAGGCAATAGGGAGAGTGGGACATTCCATTACAAGAATAGGCCTACCCTCACCAACAGAGAAAATCTGTACAACAAATTATTACCAAACTTGGTAGTTCTTGTTTTCCCTCCCGCTAGATTAAACTAAAATACATGATGCAGATTTATACTATGTTTCTAGTTCCAATCGAAATAGTTAAATTCACTTACGCGCAAATTCCCTTGGGAAAGGTATTAATACATCTCTTCTCTAAGCAGCTAAATAGCAGGACAGACTGGATCCTATAGCCTTTTGTAGCATTATGTGTCCGTTCTGGATCCCCACGCAACTATATAAAACGGTATCAACGAAAAGGACGATTTCTTTTTCTTATTCATTTTATTAGGAGAGAGTAGTGGCAGCTTGGATTCTAAGAGGCAGCGGGAGGAATGACGTCCCGGGTCACACATTGGCTCAGCGTCCCTCCGCGGCTGGTCTTAGCCGAGTGTGGGAGGCGTATCGACGCTTCAAATTTCTTTCGGCCTTCTGCTGAAGTCGCGCCGTTTCGGACTTATATCCAAAACCCAGACAAAGGCAATCCATCATTATCAGAATACCACGCTAACGTGGCACTCCGGACAATTGCTAGCCAGTCTGGCCCTGGCCTCGCTATTCTTTTAACATTTATTCGGCCACCAGTCTACTGCAGAAAGAAATGGCAACCTACTGCGGGAAAATAGTCTGCTTAGTCAGTCATGAATCGAAAGAGACATGATCGCCCAAGCTTGTATCACGTATGGCACTTAATTGACAGAATGATCTCTGGATTTGGGAAATTTAATGTATTACGTTGTCTGGAAAATAATGTCCGATTTTAAAATAAACCTTTTGTATTATAACTTCAACCCAAGAAGCTTCTTCCCAGGAACCGCTGCCTTCAGGAACCAACTACCAAGATCAATATCATCTTAACCTGTTCAATTCTAAGTTTAAACGTTATCTTCCGCATCTTACTATGTAACCCTCAACCTCGAATGGCCTCAGGGCCCTGTAAAGGGTGAATTACACTATAAGCAATATATATATATATATATATATATATATATATATATATATATATATATATATATATGTTTGTGCGTGTGTGTGTGTGTGTGTGTGTGTGTGTGTGTGTGTGTTTAAGCAAATATATGATTATAGATCCGACAGTATGAAGAAAAATATACTGAAAAACAAGCAAAAATCCTAATATGCGATTATGCTGTTTTAATGTTTAATGTCAACGTCGGACGTTTCGGTCTAATAGACCATCTTCAAGACATATTCATAAAACATAATTAACATAGACCATATACAATTCAACATGAAAAAGACGATGGACATAAAAGCAATACCAATTCAAACAGATAACTGAAATCTTTTATAAGATCAGCGTTCCGTTTATGTATGATCACATCGTCGTATATTCAGTTAGCGCATTTTTACGCCATTATGGTCACCTCAAACCCTTCATCTCACAAAAGTGATTCATGGTGAAATTCAAGGCAAAATAGTGCATTTGGCTTGTCGGTCCTTTTTGCACCGAAGATGTTGAGGTTAACCCTGTCCGTCCTCTCAAAAGTTAGGTGACTTTCTGAGCTTTCCTTTTCCTAGACTGGTTGACAGCCGAGGCTATAGGACCCAGTATAGCGTTGGGTGGCAACTGGTCTACCGCAGAAAGAAATAGCAACCTACTGCGGGAAAATCTGCCTCGTCAGTCATGTATCGAAAGATACATGATCGCCTAAGCGTGTATCACGCATGGCACATAATTGACTGACTGACTTTCCAGTCGAATCCATTACATTCACTTACGTGTTAATACCCTTGGGAAAAGTGTGAATCTTCTTTTCCTCACCCCCAGCAATAAGTAAATAGTAGGACAGACCGGGTTCTATAGCCTTTGATAGTAACTGGTTTACCGCAGAAATAAATGGCTACTTACTGCGGGGGGGAACTCTGCCTCGTCAGTCATTTATCGAAAGATATATGATCGCCTGAGCGTGTAACACGCATGGCACATAACTGACTGTTTTTCTCTTAGACTGGTTACCAGCCAAGCCATGAGAACCAACACTACTCTACTTTTTAATCCTTATCTAGGTGGAGTAAGTGTAATGTCTTTTGCAAGAAAACTTCATGTCATGTAACTTTTGGTTGTAGTTGATCATGATTCTTCATGGATCCCGTTGCTTTATTTACTAGGAAATAGTCATGACATCTTGGCAAAGATTGTAAAGTGGTTTTCCGTCGTATTTTCTACTGTTTTGAAACATTTCTGTTTTTCCTATATAGGCTGCAAGCTAAGTCTAGTTATCCCGGTCTACCCTGCTATTTCAACTATAACTTAAGTTAGAAGATTGGATCCATATATTTCCAAAAAGCATTGGTGTGATAAATGAAGGCATCTGAACAGATGGGAATTTCGGTTCGGCTCACTTATTCCACTCTACGCCCCGATTAACGTTTACGCTTTGATAACCAGAATAAATCATTCAGTAGGATAACAATTCCGTGAATGGTTTTCACAGAGCGACAAGTCGTATCTTATCTCTTGGAACACATACACACATGGAAAGAGAGAGAGATAGAGAGGTGGGGGAGAGACAGAAAGACAGACAAACAGACATAGAGAGAGAGAGAGAGAGAGGGGGAGGGAGGGAGGGAGGAAGGAAGTTAGAGAGAGATATCTTCGTTATTCTATAGTGGGCATGTAACCATGAAAAATATGGCTTATCTGTAAAACCAATCTAATCTTTTAGCGAGGTGGTAGGTGGGGGAGGGAGTTGACTGACGTGAAAAGTTGTATTAAAGTCAAACCTTTCTTCTCACAAGCGAAATGAAATTTTCGATAGGAAAATATTTTTGTATGGGTTGAAACATTTGCAGAAATGTAATGAAAATTAAACCACTTAAAGAATTTTTCTTTCTTACCAGTGAGCAAATTGATTGAAGCAAAACGAATAATTCCGTTATTATTTTCGTATTTTTCCAATAAAACATGACCCAGTACACATGTTATTACTCCGTATATCCATTCCACGAAGTCGTTCCACAGATTCTCGATTGGATTTAAATCAGGAGAGTTTCCGGGACAGTCTATAGTATTTTGATTTGCTCACTGGTAAGGCTTGCCAGTGTGTTTGTGCAGCGTTACAATTTTTGTATGCTTCCTTAGAGTAGCGTCCATTGCAGTCAATGGCCGTAGGACAACTAATTGACAGTCGAGACAATAGTGTTTGGGCGTGATGAAAATCTGATGCAGTCACAGATGATGCAATATTTTTCAAGGCCAGACAAATTTCATCATACACCCCGAAAATAGATTCATATTACCGCACACCCCTGCAAATGACCTAACCTGGTGAAAAAATAGAAATCGATTACACCCTGTCACTACTGTGGGTCTAAAACTGACCGTATGGTGAAAGTAAAATCGGTTGTTTCAATTAATTTGCACAAAGGTGTATATTCTGAAGTTGTGGTTAGCATGTTACTTTTCGACCTTAAAACCAAGCTTCGACTCTGACCATGGCCAATTATTTTAGGGAGGTGAGGTCTAGGGAGACAAGTGTGTAGAGAAAGAAAAGTTATTTAAATGATTACACTAAAATCTAAAATTCACCGTATGGTGAAAGAAAGGAAACTAAAGCGGTTCTCTCAGTAAATTTGCACAAGTGTGTAAATCTTATCGACATTCTTAGATCATAAAAAATTTGTCAACATTAGATCTAAAGAGTTGGGTTTATTGACGATCTCATGAACTTATTAATGTATAAATGTTAAAATCTTTTATGCAAAAAGGTGGACAGTTGTCACATACTAATGTGGATAGACGAGGTTGACACGAACTAAAATTACTCAAGATAAGTATTAAAGATAAAAAGAAAAAACATTCCAATTAGTGTTAATTTGTATCTTAATGCACTAAATTCATTATATAATTCAGTAAATGGTTATTCTCTCCTACTTTCAATATACACTAATACGCGCCATTGTGTCGTATATGATAACGGGTCATAGAATAAAGATAAATTTACCGCCTTTTTTCTTGTCTTAAAGAAAAGAAAAAAAAAACCTAGAGTGAAAATATTTGTAAATTTTTGACAGTTTTTTATTTTCATATCTACCCTTATCAGTCTTATTAAATTACTTCTCAAAAATATTTGAAGAGTTTCATGATCGTGATAAGGCTTTGTAAAGATCGACGGACTGAAAAGCCTGAGTAATTACCCACGGCACGTGCCTGAGATTAGGCCGAGAAGTGGCGACCATTTGGCTCTCAGCCTTAACTTTAATTATGGATGTATCCGTTATGAGAAGAGCCTATGACTATTTAAAAGATTACGACCAGCTGTTCACACACACACACACACACACACACACACACACACACACACACACACACACACACACATATATATATATATATATATATAAAAGTGGACACTGAAGTCAACACCCAGAGGCGACAGTCAGTTTCCTGTTAAGCGCAATCGTCAGACCATATATTTACATACGGTCTATCCCTGATATTGAGAACTTTAACTCATAAAAATAGTATAATTTAAAACTATACATTATTTTTTTGTGTGTGTGTGTGTGATGTGTGTGTGTGGGGGGGGTAACAGCTTTATTTCGATTTTTTTCAAGGGGTTATAAATAGTCAGGCAAAAACAACTTGTGATTGCGTTTAAGACTGTCGGCTTTGGGCGTTGACTTCACTGTCCACTTTTATATTTACATACGCTCTATCCATGATATTGAGCACTTTAATTCATAAATATAGCATACCTTAATACTATATTTTATCATAAATCTATCTATCTATCTATCTATCTATCTATATATATATATATATATATATATATATGTATGTGTTTGTGTGTGTGTGTGTGTGTGTGTGTGTGTATATACAAAGGTTGCTAATGGTGTGAATCCTCTTCTCCCTCCAGCTATGGGTAAATAGCAGGGCAGACTGGGTTCTATAGCCTTGGATGGCAACTGCTCTAGAAGAAGGACAACTCTGAATTCAAAACCTGCGGAGGGTCGTTTGGGGACCTTGTGGCATGTAGTGCACCAGGTCTCACCTTTTGGCCCTTCAAAAAGTGTGGATGGTCCTGCACGAAACCTTCACTACTATAATCAAATCTCATGTGCTGTTGTCGGGCTGTCAGTTTCCTGGGAACTGATCTGCTTGACTCTCATACGTCGTATTCGACAGGAGAGTCGAGTATATATATAACATGGATTTATTTTTAATCCAATGTTTTTATTACTGGAAACGTTATTATTGTGGGTATTTCGTATTTGAAATAGACGCTCCGTTTTTATTTATTAAACAGTGAATATTACGTCTGCGCATCCGATAATTCATAGTAAAGAAAATGTGTTCCCCGGCAGGAATCGAACGGTGGTTCCCTTACAAGCTTGTTATTGTTAAGCTTCATCCCATAAATATAGCCCACCTTAAGAGTATATATCTTCATATATAAATACACACACACACACACACACACATATATATATGTGTGTGTATTCAAACATATATTGTTAAATGTAACAGACAACGAATGTCTATTATGTTTGATCATGAGCCGTTCTAAGCTTCGTATAGTGGCTTTAGTTTCTGGGAGAAAATAAAGAAAAAAACTGTCCAAAATTTGGATATTTTTTTTATTATGCTTTATCCTCGATCTAAGCTTTCGGCTAACATGGACCATCTTCAGAGTGGTTATATGGACATATCAACAGAGATATTCACCTTCAAAAATGATATCCTATTCTGTTATGTACACTATTAGGACTATTGTCCTCATCTTTGTCGCCATGTTTATCACAACGTTTCGGCCGTTGTACGCTCCGGTCTTCTTCAGGTGGTTGGAATGTCGAACTGAACCCTTTATTTCGCTCACCGGGGTAGACTGTTCTAGTTCCAGGTGCCATGTCTAATGGATGTCAGTTATCTCCTGTTAATTCCCCTCTGAAAGTTCTCCACTGCCTTAACCAGGTATTGAACTCACTCTTTGGGTTCTGTCACTGGATCTAACTAACTCCTTTATCCACTGAGCCATGTGTCCTTGAGGACACAAAGCTGAAGACAATAGTCCGAATAATGTAAGTATTGTACATAATATTCATCTCAGAAATATAAACAGATACTGAAGGGCCGAAATGTTGTAATAAATATGGCGACAAAGATGAGGACAATAGTCCGATAATGTAAATAGTGTACATAATACCTCATCTCAAAAATATAGACAGATACTGAAGAGCCGAAATGTTGTAATAAATATGGCGACAAAGATGAGGACAATAGTCCGATAATGTAAATAGTGTACATAATACCTCATCTCAAAAATATAGACAAATACTGAAGAGCCGAAATGTTGTAATAAATATGGCAACAAAGATGAGGACAATAGTCCGATAATGTAAATAGTGTACATAATACCTCATCTCAAAAATATAGACAGATACTGAAAGGCCGAAACGTTGTAATAAATATGGCTACAAAGATGAGGACAATAGTCCGATAATGTAAATAGTGTACATAATACCTCATCTCAGAAATATAGACAGATACTGAAAGGCCGAAACGTTGTAATAAATATGGCTACAAAGATGAGGACAATAGTCCGATAATGTAAATAGTGTACATAATACCTCATCTCAGAAATATAGACATATACTATCCTGTTATGTTTGCATAGACGTTTGTTATGCGACGATAATGCGAGCCGAAAGCTTAGATCGAGGAACAGCATAATAAAAAAAATATCCAAATCGTTGGACAGTTTTTGTCTTTATTTTCTCCCGAAATTAAAGCAACTATATGAAGCTTAGAACGGCTCATGATTAAACATGGAGAACGTTTCAGTATCCACTTCCACTAGCTAAATAAATTAATGAAACCAAAAGTCAACAAACACCTTCCTTTTTGGAATTTTGCCGCCACACAATCTTCCTTATATTTTCTAAATTCATCATTTTAACTTAGAAAACTAAGCTTGCAACGTCTAAAACGGAGGAAAAAAGAATGAATGAACAGAGAGAGACAAACGAATTTGGGAAAGTTTTACTCTGCGCATATTTTTTTTTCTTAATTCTTTGTCTGCATTCAAAAAAAAAAAAAAAATTTGATGGAGCAATATTACCAGGATTGTTGCAGTAATCACACACCTGTGACTTCGCAGCTTCACTTACCAAATAAGACAAATGCAATTATCCAATCGTGCAGAGGTAAGGAATGGTATTTTGCGGTTGGCAACTGTTAACTGAAACCCGTCCAGCTATCAACTCAATCACGCAAGGATTTTTTTTCCTTAATTAACACCTGTTTTCTTTCTCCCCCCCACCCAGCAAAGTGTCTCTGTTATTTAGCACCACATAAGCGTTGGCCAGACAAGCTTGGTCGGCAACAACACCTTCTCGCATAGTAAGTACACAAGAACACATCAACTGATTACCGTCACTATAGGTGAGACACGCGAGTTAATTCCCAGTTATTTTTGTATTTTCATCGGAAATAAGGAATATTTAGTCGAAGTGGGAGGAAGTGCAAATTTACACTGTTGTTTAGGTTTATATATATATATATATATATATATATATATATATATATATGTGTGTGTGTGTGTGTGTGTGCGTGTGTGTGTATGTGCAGATATGTAGAAAATAGGAAAGAACACGTTAGGTAAATAATCCGGGGTTCTTTAGTATTTTTGTTTTTATTTAAAAAAAAAAAAACAGTGCTCCATACAGAAGTAGAGACACGACTTTTCGCTTAAAGGCTTTCATTCACAAGCGAAAATTTAGGAATTCTATATATATATATGTATGTGTATGTGTGTGTGTGTGTGTGTGTGTGTGTGTGTGTGTGTGTGTGTGTGTGTGTGTGTGTGTGTGTGTGTGTGTCCAAGTGTCCAAATATAAAAGAACGAATAGAATATTTCATCCCATCTAGGAAGTATAGGGTTAAGTCGCGCTCCTGCCCCTGGTTCTCGGCTGCTTGCTCAGCCGCCATCGCCCATAGGAACCACTACTTCCACCTATACCGTAGCGACATGTCTGACTGCAATAGACGTCTCTTTGCTGCCGCCCGTAACGAATGTAAGCGTGTCCTCAATGATGCTAAGTCACTATTTGCGGCTCGAATGAAGGAACGTATTGCACCTCGAAAATTTGGTTCCAAAGATTATTGGCGTCTCTGCAAGAGTGTATTGAATAATTGCAAACCCTCTATACCTCCTCTATTCAACCAGTTCGAAGTCTTGACCTCCTCTACCGACAAGGCTGAATGCTTTGCTCGGAAATTTTCATCCAACTCGACGCTCGACTCTTCTGGTGTACCCATACCCGACTTCCCTCTTAGAACTGAGGCCATATTGAGTGGGTTAAACATAACCCCAACTTTGGTACTGGGCGTTATCTCCAATTTAGATCCCAACAAAGCGAGTGGTGGAGATGGGATACCAGCCATTGTCTTAAAGAAATGCGCGCCTGAACTGGCGCCCGCCCTTTCGAAACTATACAACTACTGCCTCAAGGAATCTTGTTTTCCTGACTGCTGGAATTACTCTTCGATCGTTCCTGTCTTCAAGAACTCTGGCGACCTCTCTGACCCTTCCAACTACCGTCCTATCAGTCTCCTTCCCCTCTTCGGCAAAATCTTCGAAGCTCTAATCAATACCGGGGTGGTTAACCACCTCACATCCCATAATCTGCTCTCAGACAAGCAATATGGTTTCCGCTTTGCCAGATCTACAGCCGATGTGCTCACAGCCATCACGGAAACAGTCTACCGAACTCTCCAAAATAACGGGGAAGCCCGAGCCGTGGCACTAGATATCTCCAAAGCATTTGATAGGGTTTGGCACGCCGGCCTTCTCCGCAAGATCCAGGGTTATGGCATTACGGGTCAATTATATAACGTAATACAATCATTCCTATCAAACCGTGAATTGAAGGTCGTTCACAACGGATTCTCCTCCAGTTCCTATCCCACGAACGCAGGTGTTCCTCAAGGCTCCATCCTAGGCCCCACTCTATTCCTTATCTATATAAATGACCTTCCTGACGCCGTAACTTCTCAAGTCGGCATCTACGCGGATGACACCACAATTTATTCCTGCCGCAAAAACAAATCCAGTCTCGCTGACAAAACTCACCTTGCCGTGCGTCTCGAAAAGGACCTCCAATCGATTGTGAACTGGGGCATGATTTGGCTGGTCAACTTCAACGCTTCGAAGACAAAACTGCTCTCTATTAATCACCACAGAGAGCCTTCCCTTCCCTCCATTACAATGTCTGACGCTCAACTTCTCGAGAGCAACTCTCTGCGGCTTCTCGGTCTCACGTTGACTGCTGACCTGAGATGGAATAAATACATCGAGTCAATTGCCTCGTCCACTGCGAGGAAAGTTGGCTCCCTGAGCCGCGCTAGGAAGTTTTTCTCCCTGAGTCGATCCTCCAGATATACAAATCCACAATTCGCCCTTGCATGGAGTATTGCTGCCATATATGGTCTGGCGCCCCTTCTGTTTGCCTCGGGGTTCTTGATAGGCTCCAGAAGCGGATATGCAATATGGTTGGCCCTGCCCTGGCGTCTCGTCTACAGTCACTTTCTCACAGACGCACCGTCGCCTCCCTCTGTCTGTTCTATAAATACTTTCATGGAAATTGCTCCGAGGAACTGCATTCGCTGGTTCCCAAACTTCATGAGTTCAAGCGCCCTACGAGGCTGGCATCCCGCTCTCACCCCTTCACTGTCGAAACTCCTAAATGTAGCCGTCTCTTCTACTAATAGCTTCATGTCTCGCACCTCTCGCCTGTGGAACTCTCTTCCCTTTTCCTGTTTCCCTGAGAGTTATAATCTCCAGCTATTCAAGTGTAATGTCAATCGACATCTCCAGTTGCCTTAATCTATCTACTACCCTCATCCTTTCTTCTATCACTCCTATCTGCTCTTCCTATTTTCTGTAACCCCTTGCGTCCTAGTGGCTCCCCGCCTTGCTTGGGGTGAAATGCTAAAAAAAAAAAAAAAATACAAATTCAAACGTTCATAAAATTCTGGGATCAACAACTTTTCATATCTTATTTTCTTCTCTTTCCTTTTCATTTGTATCTGTAAAATTTTGGATATAATCCTCTCCTTCTTTTTCCTTTTTTTTTTATTTCTTATGCTTTTATATGTCTTTCCTTTTTTCCTTTCTTTCCGCTTTCTTTTTCTTTTTATTGATTTCTTATTTTCTTTTCCTTTTTTACTTTAATATGCTTTCTTCTTTCTTTTCCTTTTATGGAATGAATAATTTTTTTTTATATATTTTTTTCTTTGCCTTCTATGGAAAATTTTCAAAACTGTGAAAAAAAGAAGTGATGTTTAATAAATTGCATTTTAAATAAAATCGTTTATTAACACCATTGATAGCCGTCTGACGTCGAAATAAATATGCATTTTTGTCTCAGTAACTTTCATTTTCCAATGTAATAGTTTATAATATATATATATATATATATATATATATATAAAAATATATATATATATATAAATAAATATAAATACATATATATATATATATGTAATTATTATATATATATTATTTATATTTTATATATACGCGGTACTTATTGGAAAGCGGTCAGTATCAGCGATAGAGCTTACATATATATATATATTTTTTTTTTTTTCAGTTATCTGTTTTGGATAAGACTTGTTTTTTATGTCCATCGTCTTTGTCAAATTGAACTGAATTGTATTTTAATGAATATTGTCCCGAAGAAGGTTTATTAAACCGAAACGTCAGACGTCGACATTTCATTCATTTTAAA
>CAHIKZ030000912.1:340000-402500 GCA_903632075.3 Acanthosepion pharaonis | reverse complement strand
CCGACCTTGATCATGCGACCCCGATGGTTGGCGAACTAACTCTACCGAACAAAAATTAATTTTTCTCATCTTGTTGTTGACAGATCTAAAGCCTGGTTTGCCTTCAATAAAATAGATGTAATCAGGAAATCTGATCTACCACACATATCTCAAAAGAAGGTTCTTCCAAGCCACTGTAGAATCGGTGTTCATGTATGGTGCCACAGCTTGGACATTAACTAAAACACGAGATTTTGATGAAACCTAAACTCGGATGCTGAGAGCTATACTTTACATCTCCAGGAGACAATACCCAACTAAATCACAGCTCTATAGAGCCATCCCTGATATCTTCATAATACGTAAAAGCACAATGCGAATTGCAGAACAGGAATTAAGAAGACAGAGGATAACGATTAACATTGTATTTAGATTTTTGAAGATCAAAGTTGACTGGAAAGCAAGAGGTGAGAGAGAAGAAACTGTCAGCATAGAACTTACGGCTACATCTAGCCATTTCATATGTACCACGATGAGACCTTGCCGCTAATCTTGTAGTACGCTTAAATTCATAATGTCTAGGTACCATAGAGGAAAGTTTATCAGAACAATTACCATGGAAATATTTATAGAAAAGGCACAGGGAAGCTTCGTCAGTGAGAAAGTGACTGAAGATGAGATGCCAGGTCAGGACCAATAACATTGGAAATTATTCGTTGTGTTTTATCTAGAATTTCCAAATATATAGCTAAAGAACCAGACCTGATGTAACAGCTATGTTCAATATATGGACAAATGGTAGACTTATCAATGCATAAGATAGAATCTGGTTACAGAAATTGTCTACCATCACACAGTCAGTCAACTTTCTTAGCAGCTTACCAAGCAATTAATTCAATATAAACTTCCCACTTCATTTCAGCGGAAAACGAAATTATTACAAAGATAATTTTTATGAAATGGACAAATTCCGACAATTATTTTAAGACATTTTTATGTTTATATGTTCTTTTTATAGATACAAATATTTAAGTAAATGCTCTGTATTTGTATATATAAAAAACCGAAACGCTCCTCTTTGGCTCAGTCGGTACAAACACGTCAGGCTATATGACGGTTCCGTAAAGGATACAGGCTCGATTCCTGTCGGAGGACAAATATTTTCTATAAAAATTTCTCGTACATTCAGGCCGGTAAATGTCGTTAATACTGTTTATTATAAACAGAGCACTCACTTAAATATTTTTATCCGTAAAAAGAACGTATAAACATAAAAATTGCCTTAAAATAATTGTCGGACTTTGTACATTTCATAATGTGTGACGTCATTGGTTTACATTTGGATACGCATCAAGCATATATGAATGTACGAGAGAAAATCATGGAGAATTGTAGTTTAAAAGCAGTAAAATCGAGCTTGCTAACCGAAACGCTCCTCTGTGGCGAAATCGGTAAAAGCACATCAGGCTATATGAAGGTTCCGTATAGGATACAGGTTCGATTCCTGTCTGAGGACGCGAATTTTCTATGAATATTTCTCGGGCATTCAGGCCGGTAGATGTTGTTTATTATAAACAGAGCATTTACTTAAGTATTTGTATCTATAAAAAGGAAATATAAGCAAAAAATGTCTTAAAAGATAATTTTGTATTAAAGATTTTCTTTAAAACAGATGTATGTAGATACATCCAGAGCTTAATAAATAAAAAAAAAAAAATATTTAATTTGAATCGATTTTCGGCAACTGAAATATATTCGTGAGTCCCAAATTAATGGTAATGTTAGTTGAACACAAACATCCACAGAAATATTTTGACATACTCTATGGACATAATCTTTAAGTTGTTACAGTTTATATTTTGTTTTTCTTTGTTTTCTTTTGACATCTTTTCAATTCATCTTTCAGTTGGTCAGAATTCTGTGAAGGACAAAGAAAAACATTTAATTCTGTCCCCTGCAGATATATCTAATTGACAAATTTAAAATATTTTGGATGAATGTCGTCAATAAAGTATCAACAACGCTTCATTTTCAAATTTTTAACAGACATTTTCAAGATGATATTCAATTTTACACACTATTCTTTTCTTTTATCATATCTTTACGCCAGTTGAGACATTTCCGTTTACTTTGCATCGAAATCCTCTGAATTTTATTAAAGAACGATAGAAAAATTACCTTTAAATCAGTGAGACTACTACGAGAGAATTAGAAGTCCTACCAGGATTTGTTATTGGCGGGCAGTCAAATGATAGGCAGATGAGACAGTGTTGATAGTAGACTCAGAAATGAAACTACAAGAGCAAAAAGTATTGATAGAAAGCACAAAGAAAGGACTAAACACCAATTGCAAGAAGACTGAATGCATGGTTGTTAGCAAAAGAGACAGCTCAACATGCAAATTACAGACTGGGGATACCGAAGCCAAAAAGGTGCAACAATTTAGATATCTGAGAAGCGTATTAACAAAGGACGAAAAGTGCAACACGGAAATCTGAAGGCACATTTGGATAGCGAAAGATGCCTTCCAAAAGCTAAGCAAAGTATTAAGAAACAGAAAAAATACCATTTGAAACAAAGAAAAGAAGACTAAACTGTTATATATTATCAGTACTCCTATATGGCAGTGAATACTAGACAATCTTCTTAGAGAGTAAGAAGTGTCTTGAAACAAGAGAAACAAAGAAAAGACTACTGAATTGTTATGACATATCAGATCTCCTATATGTCAGTTAATGCTCGCAGACGAAGAAGAGACTTAAAGCAACAGAAATTTGTTTCTACAGAAAGATACTGAGAATACCATGGCCTGAACATGCGATCAACGCGGAAGTTCTAGAGACAATGGCAACAAAAAAAAGGACACTTATACTTAACATCAGAAAGAAACAATTGCAATGAGGAAAGAAGGCTTGGAAAGTTTGTTGATCACAGGAAAAATTGAAGGTAAACGCTCCAGAGAATAGCAACGTACAGCATACCTGGGGTTTGGGAGAGATTGCTAAAAGATAAAAGTTATCAAGCGCTAAAAAAAGACTACAACATGTGGGGAGCCATGATCATCAACGTCCTGAAGGCCTCATCAATTTACAATTGTGTTGGCTAGATCTAACCGTAAGTTCTATGCTAACAGTTTCTTTCTTTCCTAACACTTCTTGTAAAACTCTCTTCCGGTTCCATGTTTTTCGGCCAAATTGATCTTCAAACATTTAAATGAAATGTTAATCGTTATCTACTGTCTTCCTGATTACTATTTACTTGTTCTTACTCGTTAATAATGTTTTTTATTTTCTCGTTCTTTCACACCCAGTAACCTCCTTGTGTCTTAGATGCTTTATTGCCTTCCTTGTGTTAAATTCGATTAAAAAATCCTCAACACTTCATATGAAAAATGGAAAAATATAATAAAAAAATAAACAGATAGGTCCGGTCGCTTCTTTTAAATCAAACTTGTTTGGATATATATATATATATATATATGAAATGAGAACACATCGAATATAAATTTCAACGTCCGTAACATTAATTTAAAAGAGGCCTAAATACAAAAAGTAGAACAAAATTCTTTATTTTAGGATATTACATGTTGATAAACGCTACATAAATGCAGTTTCAATGTGTAATAACACAACACATCAGGCATTACTAAAACATGATTGCATTTAAGTAGCGTTTATGAGCATGTTGACGTAATATCCTAAAATAAAGTATATATATATATATATATATATATATATATATATATATATATATATATATATGGAAAAGAAAGCATAATATATTTCTTTAAAAAAAAATACACATTACAACCAAAAAGGTTTACGGTTTCTTTCTTCTTTTAATTATATATATATATATATATATATATATATATATATATATATATATATGGTACAGGATGATGATCTGACACCTTTGTAGTAAAAAAGGAAAAATGTGTTTTTATTTTAAAATGTACATATAATGTCATTTTGTTTCATTTCGTTTAAAATATTGAGTCAGCCAAATGGCTGCCATTATTTTCCAGACTGTCGAAGGCGTTCACGAAAATCGTCCATAACTCGGCAGGACATTTCATGGGGAATGACCGCCATTTCTTGATGAATGGCATCTTTTAATTTTTCAATAGATCGATGGCGATGAGTATATACCTTTGATTTCAGGTATTCCATCACCTAAAAATCGCATGGGTTCAAATCAGGTGATCTATCTATCTATCTATCTGTCACTTTCTCTCTCTGTCTGTCTGTCTGTCTCTCTCTCTCTCTCTCTCTATATATATATATATATATATATATATATATATATAATGAATAAAGATAAAAGGTTTGTCCCCTAGCTGATTGCTGTTACTTTCAGGATCTCTACTCCAAAGTTTCGTAGACCGCCCGTACGTCCACTCGTCAGGGGATATCGGCAATTGATGACTAATCATACTTCTTGATTTTTTTCTTTATATGCACTTATCATTGGTTCAAGTTGTTTTTAAAATGTATGTGTGCGTGTGTCCGTTCGTGCGTGTGACCATCTACACGGATGTGCGTACGTTTAGGGTGTCGTGATTATTTGTCCAATATATATATATATATATATATATATATATATATATATATATATATATATATATATATATATATATATATATATATATATATATATATTGTCCATATATATATATATATATATATATATATATATATTATATTATATTGTCCAATATATATATGTATATATATATATATATATATATATATATATTATCCAATATATATATATATATATATATATATATATATATATATATATATATATTATTTCTAGCTATATCAATTATATCTTAGATATTCTTATCTATCTATCTATCTATCTATCTATCTATCTATCTATCTCTCTCTCTATATATATATATATATATATATATATATATATATTTTACTATATCAATTATTTCTTTGATATTCATATATATATATATATATATATATATATATATATATATATATATATATCGATCGACATACATACTCATATACTCACCTATACCTACACAAATCGTGCTTATAGATTTGAACTTTATGGGGAGATAATTTAGTGCATTAGAAGCAATTAGCAGAAGTCGAGAAAAGGTCTCGACATATTTACGAGCTGAACTGGGTCAGATTGAAGCATTTTCGGTTTCCTGTCAAGCAGCAACATTCCTTGCAGACGACTTTACAGTTGCAGTAATTTTGTCCGCCTTGTCAAGTTCCTTGAAGATCTGAATATAAAACTCTTTTGATGCCCTGTAATTAGGCCTGTAGGAAGGCGAACTCGATCATGGACGGAGGTGGCAAGTTGTGATATTACTGTAAAACGATAATTAATTGGATTCTTGGCCCACTCGGAGTAGATCATGGCATCGGCAAATCCGCAAAGATGGAGTTGAATATGATTGGATAAGTCGAAAACTAATTGCTCATAGCAAAGAATTTAAGAAACAATTAATGCTGGATTTTTATTTGGAGTCTCCTTTAATAAACTTTCTCTGTTGCTCTGTTATGGGGCTGAGGGTCGGTCAGATCAGGTCCATCTGGGTAGATCTGGTAGTTGCACTGGCTGCTAGTCAGAACGTTTGCTCTCTCGTCAAAGTTGTGTAAATTGAAGTAATATTTATCGGTATTTACCTACACGCCCACTCGAATGGAATGTTTCACAAGGCCGTGTTTCGGGAAAGACCGCTCACTATCGAAGATAGAGCATTATGAATACAGTGTATATATATATATATATGTGTGTGTGTGTGTGTGTGTGATATTGATGATGATGGACTCTCCCGTCGATTTCGATGTATATGACTCCGACAACTTCATTCAGTTTCGATGTTTGTGCCGTATGTGACACTTCAGTCTTTCTACTGACCTGAATACAAGTTCACATATTGTGCAACAGCGAGGATCTCAGGACATAGCAATAACACCGTTGTCTTTGGTGTCTTAGAATATATATATATATATATATATATATATATATATATATATATATATATATCAGGTGTAACATCAAAATTGTCCAATTGCTAGATTAAACTTTGAACCGTTGTATCTTAAAAATGATTAAAGATATCTTAATGGAATTCTCCGAGGTTTTTATAACACTATTGGGCATAGTAATACACACACACACACACATACACACTTACCCCCATATATATATATATATATATACATGGCCCGGCGTTGCATTCGTTACACACACACACACACACACACACACACACACACACACACACACACACACACACAAATCCTGCCTTTTATATATATATATATATATATATGTACCGGGTGTAACAGCAAAATTATTCAAATCGTGTAACAGCATAATTGTCGATCCCACAAAATGTTTAATATCTAAAAAAAACACTAAGCTAATTGAGTTTCTTTTTTCCACGTTTTTAGATAATTCCGTTAGCTATCTTGACACCATTTGTTTGTAAGAATCACTGAAAAACTCTTTGAGTTAAACAGGTAGAAATAGAATAGGTTAATATCGTATTGTGTCAGCCTCACTCTCTTCCCAAATGAACAATGGTGTAAGGAAAAGGATCATTCAGTCTTTCAGTAATGGTACCAACATTCATATTCTGGATTCCATCCCCAAATCCATTTCAGATCCATCAAGAGGAGAGTGAATAATTTTAAAAAAGAGGAAACACTAGAGAAGAAAACTTGATCAGGAGGTCACAATAGCAAGAGGGATCATCATTTCAACTTAGAGCTAAATAGATCAATTAGAAAAGATCCAACTCAAGCCATAAGACATTTGACATACGAGAGAGGAGTTTCAGCTATGACAGTCCAAAAAGCAGTGAAGAAAAGACTTGAAAATGAAATCGTACGAGAAATCTGTGAGGCACCTTGTTACTCCAGGACAGAAAGTTAGAAGATTAGAGAGGGCTAAGATCATCTTGAATAAGTTGGAAAATGATCCTGGAATAATATATATATTTCATCTTTATTTTAATCCTTTATGGGCTTCCGATGCTTGGCTATGATTAATAAATGATGCATATGCGACAAGAAATTACAATGTGTATATAAAGTGGGGGATCAATTCTATATTAAAAACAAATATAAACTGATCCCTCATTTTGTGGTCACATATATTTGTGTAAATTTATATTCTAAAGAATTTAGATAAATCTAAAACATTCCTGTATAGCTAATCAGTATTTCATTGATTGATTCGTTTTTTACGACTTATCAACTCTTAAACCACATTTAAACATACCCGAACCATTGCCGCTTTCAAAAGAAAACGTCCGATAAAACTACAGATAGAAAAATTGTCTCTTTTTATATATTATCAGTGGGATTTCAATATTTTCCAGGTCAAATCTAAGGTCAACAAATTAGTGCTTCCAAATTTAGCTACCCTGAAATTCAATCAACTGCATTTCAAAATCATCCACGTCTATCGATGAAAACATTTGCAAGTTTAGTTCATCCAATTTGATACTGTCTGAAAACTTAATGTCTTCCAGTTCTCTGAATTTTTCAAATCTTGTAACCGTTGATGATGTTTGCAAACAGCTTTTGAAGAAATTGGCGGCCTGTTCTGCCATCTTTTGTGGGATTATTGATAAACCACTTTAGGTTTGGAAATTATCTAAATCTCTCATTATCAACACCCTCTTTAAAAACGTCTAGTTTCATTTGAAAAGACTTTATGTAACTAAACATAACATCAAATGTTTTACTAGAGCCTTATAATTTAATATTCAAGTCATTTAAATCTTTAAAAAATCTTAAAAAAAAAACATTAATTTACAAACCCACATGAAGTCAGACAATTCTTGGTAAGACACTTGTTGGTCATTCAAAAAGAGTTTTATCTCATCTAAGAATTCAATAAATCGTTTCAGAACCAAATTAAGCCAGCAAACATTGTAGTACATTTTCAGTTCTTTATATAAAGATTCTACGTCATTCAATAAAATTTGTAAATTGTCTTTTATTTAAAGCCCGAGCAGAAATGTAATTAATAAACTTGATAACTGTTTGCATCACTTTCTGAAATTCTTTTAGACCAGCTTTTGCACACAAAGCTCGATCAATGAATGAGGCAATGAAAACCTATCAGTAGATGACCAACATCTTTTGCAAACAGATTTACAAATCCTGCCTTCTCATCAGTTCTGCTAGGGGCACCATCTATTGTGGTAGATACTACTTTTGAATTGTGAATTTGTCGAGTGAATTTACCCACACCTGCTCCAGCGAGAAGCTAGCTAACCATTACACCAAGTCGACGTGGCCTTTGGTTTTCTAAGCGTTGCCTAGATATGGCACAAGGCCGAAAGTGTGGGTCACCTAGTGAGGATCGAAGTCACTGCTCAATCGTAATTGTCTATCGAGACAAACTTGCTAACCATTATGCCACATAGAGGGACCCTTTAAGAGTTAGTTATGGTGATTTTATAAGCGTAAACTAGATGTGGCACAAGGCAGAAATTATGGAATACCCAGTGAGGATCGAACTCACTGTTCAGTCATAAGCATTCTCGGGAGACAAGCTTGTTAACCATTATACCACGTCCAAGTGCCCCTCACAACATATTATGTAGAGAGTATTATATACGCTTAAAAAACTAGGTTAAAAAACTATTGATACACCGCAATTGATGTCCCGCGTCTTGATCAGCAAAGTCTTGGAGATTCTGTAGATGTCTTTTTATCGCCCGTGTTTTTTATTCCTCGAACATAGCGCTGAAAATAAGGTGTCGTTTTATGTATCGATGCGTCCTATACATTGAAAATTGAGGTAATTATCCTTCTCATCATACTGTTTGGCAAGCTTTTTATTTATGTAAGTCATGTTGGCATCTGTAACAAAAACAGTAAAGATAGAAAATAAAAAAGAGGGGGTTTTAAATAACCTTCAAGATGGTGGGAATTTTTTTTTTTTTTTAAAAAGGCAGATAAAAAATAAATAAGGGAAAGAATAAAAGAAAGCTTTTCGAAATGTAATATATGAAAAGTACCGGTTGAATCGCATATTGACATCAAAGTGTTTATTTATCTAAGCGATTATCTTCCCTAGAATTACTAATATACGCTTAAAAAGGGTCTATGATATGTATATGCATGGGTGCGTATATATGTATGCACAGGTATATATCGATGTGTATGTATATGTATACATGTATATGCAGGTATGCTCTAATATATGTATATGCTTGGGTGGGTGTGTATGTGTATACGCGTGTATATATATATAATTTTTATTATATCCTTACTCTGTCCTGGATATTGAGTTCTACCTGGATTCTATCCTCTTGGAATTTTTTATTCAAAAAATATACATGTATGTGTATGCACCTATGTATATATATTTATATATTTTGCATATGTATGTGTATATTTACCACTAATATTATATATATATATATATATATATATATATAAGATAATCCTAAGGAGCCAAGCAAAACTACCTACGTTTCCCCCTGACGATCCGTTTAGGTGAAACATGAGTAGGTTTGCCTGGCTCCTTAGGATTATCTTAGGTTTTGCTTATCTTAGTTTTGCTTAGGTTTTGATTATCTTAGTGTATTGAGCACTTTACTCGTTTTGGAGAGGGTTTTTTCTTTGGACTTGGAGATTGAACACTGGACGATTGTTTTCGCCTTGTTTTAATGTTCTTGGTTCTTTCTTTTTTATTCACCCTTTTCCCTCGGGCACCGATTTGTTCTACTGTAAGTCGAGCTATCCGAGGTTTTCCCAAGCGATTACCACCATTTATATATATATATATATATATATATATATATATATATATATATATATATATATATATATATATAAACAAAAAAACGTCTCTGATTAAAAATCCTACAACATTTAACCGCTCTAATATATATATATATATAGATAAAACAAACAAACAAACAAACACAGAGTCAGACAGACATTCTCTTAAAATTGGACATTGGGTGGTGATAAGCTAAGGTAATTGACTAGATTTATAATTACTACTTCTCAGAGATCCCAAGGTTATTTTACCCATATCCAGTTTTGTCTTTCTCTCATTCTAACCTGGAGAAGCCAAAGACAGCATGTGTTATCTTGTCAAGAACCACCAGGAGAACGGTGAATAAGTTTAAAAAAGAGGGACGAGTAAAGAAGAAAACTGGATCAGGAGGTCACAACAGGAAGAGGCATCATCATTTCATCTTAGAGCTAAAGATCTATTAGAAAAGATCCAACTCAATCCATAAGACGTTTGGCACCTGAGAGAGGAGTTTCAGCTATGACAGTCCAAAGAACAGTGAAAAAAACCCAAAAAAACTTGAAAATGAAATCGTACGTGAACCATCATTTGTTGTAAGAATCACTGAAACACTATTTGAGTTAAATAAGTAAAAAGAGAATAGGTTAATATCGTTTTGTGTCAGCCTCACTCTCTTCCCAAATGAACAATGGTGAGAGGAAAAGAATAATTCAGGCTTTCAGTAATGGTACCAACATTCATATTCTGGATTCCATTCCCAGATCCATTCCAGAACCATTAAGAGAACAGTGAATAAGTTTAAAGAGAGAGTAGAGAGAAAAATTGGATCATGAGGTCACAACAGCAAGAGGGATCATCATTTCTATATTATTCGTCAGGTAGAGGTTTGCGTCTTGGTTTTAGTGGGCTTTTCTGTGTTTGTCAGGTAGTGCTCGTTTATTTAATTCTTGAAATAGTAATGGGATGATGGCGTGCCTGTATGTTTGTGTATCATATTTCTAGTTGGTCTTGCCGGAATTGATTGTATTGGAATGTGTATTCATTGGTCATGTTTGTTCTATTTTTGGAGTAAAAGGCATAGATTACATCGACATGTGAGTATCTGGATCTTACATATTTTAAGTATGGGCTTTAAGAAATATACTGACATGTAAAAGTTACTCTGTCGTGTGTTCATCGATAGAAAGATATTAATTAATATTCCTTCCAGATATGCTCTTCGCAGTAAAGAACTGTTTAAGATCATACTATTATACAAGCACGTCATCATCCTACAACCATCTTCAGGAATTGAACATACGGACAATACTAGATAGACACACAAATCCCTACTAGTATCCAAATACACGCACGCACGCAGGCGAGTAGACGTACACGCACACTAACACCACAAGTCAAAAACATATTCACAGATTCAGGAACACACACACACACACACACACACACACAATCACACACATAAGTAAACAGATTTGCGCGCGCGCCCGCACACACACATGTATACACACATATATACATACAGCACACACGCACATGTTGCTTACACACACATGCGCACACCTTCTTCATAGAAACATCACATTTACACGCGTACACGTGCTTGCACACACATTTAGGCACATATATAGATCACATGCCCGCACACATACACACACACATACACTAATACCATAATACAACACACGTTCACAAATTCAGTGACATACATACACTGTCATACAGACAGGTAAACACAATTGCGCACACGCTCGCACACACGCACACATAAACACACATACACGCATACAAATATATGCACATACAAAACACACGCATATGTGGTCTACAAGCATACACACACCTGGAGACTTCACACTCATACGCGTTCACGTGCTTACACATACATTCAGGTGAACATATAGGACCACATTCCCGACCCACCCTCCACGCGCTCACACACACACACTTGCGCGCGCTCACACACACACACACATACACACCCTTACACACACATACACACACGCGCGTACTCACAAACACACACAGACACACGCTCACACACACACACACACACACACACACACACACACACACACACACACACACACACACACACACACAAAACTAGCAAGGAAGCCAGCCAGATTCCGTTATAATCTTTCCTTTTCAGTCGACCTTCTCAATTTCCTTCATTTATTGCTTTGCTTACTCTGTCCTGCAAATAAGAATTGAAATCAGAGAAAATCATTTTTTCACAATATTCTTTCAAGGGAATAACAGTTCTTTGCATAAAATACACACCACAAACTTGCTTTCACGACGCTTGACACTACATTTGAATGAAAACTCTAACATTTTTAGGCATTTAAAACAACATGCCTGGCCGCATACACAATTCTGGAAAATATACCTAAAACATGAAAACAATAAACAAAAACTAAAAATTCTTGACGCTATATACATAAAACAGTTGAAACCTAAACTGAACAAAATAAACTATGAAATCTCCACAAATATCCTTAAATGCCTATAATTGGTAACAGAAGCCATTGGTTTATATCAACGTCTTCCCATACTTAATACTTCTCGAATTCACTCTCGCGTGGTCATGTGTGACGTCATGAGCTGTGGTACGATTTTCGCTTCCAGCATCTTATATGCACGAGTTTGTCGTTGCTTGGAAGTCTTCCATGTAAACAGAAACAGACTATCATCACTGTTTTGTCCGTGTATTACTTAATATATTGTAATGTAATTGTCATCTTTGATAATGGCTTATGTAAGCCGAAAGCTTAGATAGTATTAAAAAATATGTATCAATATTGTGATTTTCTTTCTTCGTTTAATGATAATGTTATTAAGCTTATCAGACGATGTGAAAAGAATTTACATAAAATAAATAGACAACACTTGTCTATATTATTTAATGAAATATATATATATATATTAAATCTAAAGAGCCAGAAACCTACCAAGGTTTAACCTAAGCGGATCGTCAGGATCGTTATATTGGGTACTCGCATCGAGGTCTTTTTTTTGGGCCATAGACTCGAATGCTGGACGATTATTTTCGGTTAACGTACATGTTCTTGGTTCTTTCTTTTTATACCTTTTTTCCCTTTGGTATTGGATTGTTTATTTGCAAATCAAGACACCGAAGGTTTTCCGAGCGAGTATAGTTTCTTATACTTATAAGATTTCTATTAATAAAATATATATGTATAATAATGGACTCTCCCGTCGGTTTCGACGTATGAGGATCTGACAGCTTATTGATATATATATATATATATATATATATATATATGCAGTTAAGCCTACCAGCATTAAATTTAGCTTAATTCTATAAAAAGAATCTTTGAATCGCGAAGAAATAACCTGAACCCCCAAAATGCAAATAATGAAAAAAACAAAACAAAAAAAAACAAAAAACAATCTCCCTGCTGAAAAAATATTTCATTCTAGACAAAACACTACAACGGAAATCCTAACAAATCCACCAAGCATCAAGTCGCGTAGAAGCAACGGTTATTCGTTTCCACCAACAACGTTACTTTAATGTCTATCAAAGAAAGCATTGCTTAAAATGTTTTGCTGCAAATTAGATGAAGGTATTTGCCTGCAGAACTGTTTGAAGCCAGCTGCCATCCCAATGGGGTTACACGATATCTTGAAAACGATTCCCGATTTAGCGTCGGCCATGACGATTATTGCTTCTCTAAGTGACTGGTATTAAAGTTAGGAGATTTCGTAAGTGGACGAGAAGCGAGAGCGACGAAGGCAAGTTTCAGTTTCATGTTGTCATGAAAACTGAAACCAAAAAAGATGCTGAAGTGATATTGAAAATGAACGAGGACGTCTCTAAACACAAATCTGCGAGCGCCTCTTTTCATTTCTGTATAAATCGTTCGTGAGTGATAGTCTTCATGGCCATATTGATGGATAAAGACGAAGACATTGTAACACATAGCAGAAGAAGGGAATTAGTGTACAAGAGAACAGTTCTTTACAAACTTCTCCACATTCTAACATTTGCCAGGGAAAAAAATACATGGATGTTAGATATATTAAAAACCAATAATTATTGGAGAGAGGCACACCACAATTAAAGAGAATCAGCTTAGAACTAGCAGCAATCCTTCCAATTTGGGATTGGAATTATTTATTACTACCTCAGTCCCATAATAGTTGGTACATTTGCATACACATTTCATACACTAAATGTACCAACCATTATGGGACAGAGGTAGTCTAATATATTGCAATCAATTTCTATGGGAACACTGTAGCATATCAGGATTAAAGAGAACCAGCTTAGAACTAGCAGCAATCCTTCCAATTTGGCATTGGAATTATTTATTACTACCTCTGTCCCATAATAGTCGGTACATTTGTATACACATTTCATACACTAAATGTACCAATCATTATGGGACAGGGGTAGTCTAATATATTGCAATCAATTTCTATGGGAACACTGTAGCATATCAGGATTAAAGAGAACCAGCTTAGAACTAGCAGCAATCCTTCCAATTTGGCATTGGAATTATTTATTACTACCTCTGTCCCATAATAGTTTGGTACATTTGCATACACATTTCATACACTAAATGTACCAACCATTATGGGACTAATGTAGTCTAATATATTGATATCAACTTCTATGGTAACACTTTTGCATATCACGTTACTGGAGTTTAACATTAGTATTAACTTCAGCATTAGCATTTGCGCCCACAATCTTGACAACATAAGATACGCAGAATACACAGAACTGACAGCAGCCACGGAACAGAAATTACAAAATTTCCTACAGTAGGTAGCGAAGGAGAGAGAGAGAGAGAGAGAAGAAAGGACTAAGCATAAACTACAAGAAGACAGAATGCATGGTCATCAGTATGAGGATGAGCCCGCAATGCGATTTGCAGGTCGAGAACTTTAGAATCAAACAGACGCGGAAGTTTAAATATCTGGGGAGCGTCTTGACAGAGGACGGTAAGTGTGACACTGAGATCCGTAGACGTATTGGGATAGCCAAGGACACATTCCAAAAGCTGAGCAGGGTATTGTGAGACAGGAGGTTCTCTTTGGTAACAAGGAAAAGAATTGTCATGGGTCCTTACCTATAACTACAAAATGAACTCTTCCTAACACTATGTATACTATGCCTCTCAAGAGAGAGGGACGAATCAAGCCTTGCTTCTCGGCTTGACGGTCGAACTCTCTGCCTTTGAACAGAGAGGAACCCGGACGAGGCTGCGCCGAAGGGCAGAGTCTCGTTCGGGGAGGTTGACCAACCCGATCCGGTTTATACGGGTTCTACGGGCATTTTTTGGCCGAGGCTACGGGCTCGGGAAACCCACGTTAAACTCGGCCTTGTGCCACATGCAACCCTCGTGGGGGGGTAGATACCGAATCAAGTCGAGCTTTTCGGCTTGACGGTGGAACTCTCTGCCTCTGAGCAAAGAGGAACCCGGACGAGGCTCCGCCGAAGGGCAGAGTCACACCTTCCACATCTTGTATTATTATTTCGTGTAATATACCTTCGTTATTTCTACTCTTGTGTTCGTGTTGTTCTTCCTTGGTCCTAACCTGGACCATAATAAGAATACCGAGCTGTTACGTGACATCTGTTCTTCTTTACGGCAGCGAATGTTGGCCTGTCTCCTCAAAAATGAAGAAAAGACTCAAGGCGACAGAAATGTGGTTCTACAGAAGGATGCTTAGGATATCATGGACCGAATCTGTGAGCAACGATGAGGTCTTAGAAATGTTGAAAACAAAGGAGTAGGCTTATACTCAATATCAGGAAGAGGCAGCTGAGGAAGGAGGAAGGTGGGCCTGGAGAATCTGATACTCACAGGTCGAATAGAGGGAAAAGAGAGACAAGGGAAAACAACGCATGACATATCTGGCAAACTTAAGCAAGTGGATGACAAAACGTGGTCTGGGGGAGGAAGCAGAGGGAAGGAACTTGTTGAGAGCTGCAAGGGATAGAGGGAAGTGGAGAGCCATGATCGCCTCCATCCTGAGAGGACATGACTCATAAAAAGAAGAAAGAAAAAGTAGCATATCAGGATTAAAGAAAACCAGCTTAGAACTAGCAGCAATCCTTCCAATTTGGAATTGGAATTATTTATTACTACCTCTGTCACATAATAGTTGGTACATTTACACATATATTTTCTGCATTAATTCCCCAATTATTATGGGACAAATGTCGTACATAAAAAAAGAATAGTGCTATTAGATTTTCCGTTTGTGCACTTCATGGAATGCTAAACAAAAATACGCTAAAAAACGACAACGAAAATTGTATCTGCCAAAATGGAGAAGAGACCATTTTTTATCGTTGCAATGATTCATGAGTTACTGATGACAGAACGGCAGATGGTTTTAAGTGAATACCGTGCAACCTAGAAAAGATCCTTAATATCTTGGTTTCTCTGTGCAGCTGAGACGATTAAAGATCAAAGACGCCTGCAGACGACATTCATTATCGTCCACATATATCGTAAATGCCCGAAAAGTAAGCGATACTTTCACTGGTAGATTCAAATTCCGAACTGGACTCAGACATGAAATATGGGATGTTAAAAAGGGAAAGATAGAAAGAGAAATAGAGAAGGTGAACGTTACCAATTAAATGAAAATAATACGGAGAAAAAAGAAAGAAGAGAGAGAAGAATAAACCGTGAGAGGGAGTAAAGAAAGATAAAAGTATAAAGCGAGGAAAGGTGAGAAGGAAAAAGCAAGTAAAGAAACTAGCAAACAAGAAAGAAAGAAAGAAAGAAAAAGATAAAGGCAGAAGAAAGATACAAAGATATATGTAGAAAGAAAGAGAAAAAGAAGAAAGAAAGGAAAAAGACAGAAGAAAGTGACATAGATATATGTAAAAAGCACGAAAAAAAAAAGGAAAGAAAAAAGAAAAAGAAAAGAAAAAAGAAAGGAAAAGGCAGAAGAAAAATATGTAGAAAGAAAGCGATATTTCAAAAGACAGAAGAAAGAGACAAGGTGATATGTAGAAAGAAAGAAGGAATGGAAATAGAAAGAAAGAAAGGAAAAGGAAGAAGAAAGATACAAAGAGATATAAAGAAAGAAAGAGAACGTTTGAGAAAGAAAGAGAAAAGGAAAAAAGAAAGGAAAATACAGAAGAAAAAGACAAAGTAATATGTAGAAAGAAAAAAAGAAAGAAAGAAAGAAATAAATAAAGGTGGAATGGAAAAAAGAAAGAAAGAAATAAAACGGAGAAGAAAGATGCAAAGAGATATATAGAAAGAAAGAGATCGGTCGAGAAAGAAAAAGAAAAGGAAGAATGAAAGGAAAAAGATAGAAAACAAAGTGATAAGCAGAAAGAAAGAAAGAAAGTAAGAAAGAAAGAAAGAAAGAAAGAAAGAAAGAAAGAAGGAAGGAATGAATGAAGGAAGGAATGGGGTAAAGCCACAAATAGCCACAAACGGAGATGTAGAACAAAAATGAAGAGGCAAAGAAAGAAACAAGGAAAGAAGAAATCTAGAAGACATAAAGAACAAAGAAAGGTGTTGAATTAAAGAAAGAAAGATAAAATACAAATGATAATGTGACGCAGAGAGATGTCTTAAGAAAGAAACAAAGAGAGATATTAAAAAAGAATACAGAAAAACGTGACAACGACAAAAGTTGAGAGAAAGAAAGAAAGAAAGAAAGAAAGAAAGAAAGAAAGAAAGAGAAATGAGGAAGAGAAAGAAAGAAAAATGATAAAGTGATGCAGAGAGATGCTGCAAGAAAGAATGAATGAATAAATGAAAGAAAGACAAAAGATAAAGAAACAAAAAGGGTTGCTGTAATAAAGAAAGAAAGATAAAGAAACTAGGAAAGATGTCGTAAACGAGAAAGAAAAAAGGAAGAAAGACAAAAGACACAAAGAGAGATTCTGTAAGAATGAATGAAAGAAAAACAAAATAAAGAGACAGAAATGATGTAAAAAAGAAAGAAAGACAAAATAGAAAGAGAAAATAGCAGTTACCGTAAGAAAGAAAGAAAGAAAGAAAGAAAGAAAGAAAGAAAGAAAAGAAAGGAAAGAAGGAAGAAAGATAATGAAAGAAAGACAAAAAGAGATGTCGAAAAAAAGAAAGAGACAAAGAGAAATGTCGAAAGAAAGAAAGAACGAAAGTCAAAAGGTAAGAGACAAAGAAAGAGACGGTAAAAAAGAAAGAAAGAAAGGAAAAAAGATAATGTAATAAAGCACGTACTTCTAGAGAAATTATTAACAATTCCTCCGTTAATTCTCAGTGTATCCCGACTTTACTATTACCTTATTACTCTCAGATCTACAAATGATTATATTACGGTTAGGGGTTCATGTGGCATTTCCTAAGGCCAGCGTAAAAATTCCAAAGAATTATAAACACTAAGGAAACAATCGAAAACAAACAGCAAGGAATATTTTTCTTGCACAAGTAAAGATTAATGTCTTTTGCGGAACTGTAGACAATATAGGAATCTCTCTTTTGATGTGTTTAATGTATAAATGGATAAGCAAGCCCCAATCACAAATTAGATGTTATTATTCGTGTATATTAAAATGTTTGGAGAGTATTTACATCTTACCAGAAAGTATACGAAAACAAATGTAACTTAAATTTATACATATAATTTTTTTAAAAAAGTGATGTCAAGCAGGAACAGAAAGAAAGCAACAAAAAACTCCTACAGGAGACAGTGAAGGGAAGTGAGAAGAAAGAATTTAACATAATCTGCAAGGAGACAGAATGCATGGTTGTTAACAAAAGAATCGGAGAGACCCGAATTAAACAAGTGCCGAAATTTAAATATGGTGGAAATGGTTTAACAGAGGACGGACGTTGTAACACTGAAATCCGAAGCATTCAAAAATCTAAGCATAATATTAAGAAATAGAAAACGGATCCAAAGAAAAGAGTCATGAACTGTTATGTAATATCAGTCCTCCTGCATGGAAGTGAATACTGGACCACCTCCACAAAGGTGAAGAAGAGACTTGAAGCAACAGAAATGTGGTTCTACAGAAGGATACTGAGAATACCATGGACCGAATATGGAAGCATCGATGAAGTTTTAGAGAAAATGGGAACAAAAAGATTTTTTTTACTTAACATCGGGAAGAGATAGTAGAAATGTCTGGAGCGCATAATAAGGAAAAGAAAGCTTGAAAAATCTGAAGGGATTCTGAAAGAAGTAGAAGTCCTACCGGGATTCATTATTGGCAGTCACAATGATAACAACATAAGGCATGCAGATAACACAGTGTTGACAACAGGAAGGGAAAGAAAGCTACAAAAAATCCCAACAGAAGATAATGATGGAAAGCGAGAAGAAAGGACTAAATAACAACTGCAAGAAGACAAAATGTATGGTTGTTAGCAAAAGGGATGAGCACAAAGTGAGAATTACAAATCGGGGAGACCAGAATCAAAAAAAGAGAGACCAAAAATGTCAATATCTGGGAAGTGTTTTAACAGAGGTCAGAGGGCGTGGCACTGAAATCCGAAGGTGTATTGGGTTAGCCAAAGATACACTCAAAAAGGTAAGTACTAAGAAATAGAAAATAATCGCTAGAAACAAGGAAAAGGGGGCTGAACTGAGACAAAGGACAGGAAATTGTAGAGAGCCATGATCGTCTACGTCCTGAGGGGACACGTCACATAAAGAAGAAGAAGAAATCACTTTCGTGTTCAACATCTAGGCCAACGAGAAACTAAAGTTTTGTTTCCATCTAAAGCAATCCGTGTTTTTCAGCGAAAATCTTTGAAAAGTTCTACCATTTATTAAATGTTTTAGTGATTGGTTTCAATAAAAATCCTTACGTTCTAAATCTGGCGAGTATGGAGTATGTGATACAGCCTCCCATTCTAAAGATCTTGCTTTTTTCTTCGCTTTTATATTTGCAGAGTGTGTCTTTGTATTGTTATTCTGGAGAATAATACATTTTCCAATGCAGGACACTTTCGACATAATGCTTATTTTGCTAGATCAAGTTGCTGTTAATAAACATCTGCACTGGCGGTCCTTTCGTGATCCAGTTGCCCGTAATGGACGAAGGCGTATTGGGTTAGTCAAAGATACACTTCAAAAGGTAAGTACTACGAAATAGAAAATAATCGCTAAAAACAAGGAAAAAGGGGCTGAACTGCGACGTGATATATGTTCTCCTGATTGGCAGTGAATGCTGGACAATCGACTTAAAGAAGAAGAAGAGACTTGTAGCAACAAAAATGTAGTTCTGCAGAAGGATGATGAAGATACCGTGGACCGAACATGTAAGCAACGACGAAGTTTTGGAGAAAATGGAAACAAAAAGGAAACTAATACTATCAGGAAGAGGCAGTTGAGGTTTCTAAGGCATGTAATGAGGAAGGATGGCTTGGAAAATCTGGTGCTCACAAGACAGAGGGTAAATTGGACAGAGAAAAAACACGCATAGCATATTTAGTGAGATTGAGTAAATGGAAGAAGGAACAGGGTTTAGGAGAAATAACAGAAAGACAAAGTTCATTAAGAACTACAAGGGACAGGAAATTGTAGAGAGCTATGATCGCCTACGTCCTGGGGGGACACGTCGCATAAAGTAGTAGTAGTAGTAGTAGTAGAAGTAGAAGAAGAAGAAGAAATCATTTTTGTGTTCAACATCTGTAAGCCAACGAGAAAAAAATGTTCCAATGCAGGACACTTTCGACATAATGCTTATTTTACCAGATCAAGTTGCTGTTAATAAACATCTGCACTGGCGGTCCTTTCGTGATCCAGTTGATCGTAATGGACGACACATTTCATATTCCACCAGATATATAGCCAGGAATACTCTGGATGGAATCCTGGTTTTGGTGTTAACCATTGCCTTTTTCGTTTTCTTTTGCCATGCAAAATTTTCATCACCTATAGCACGGTTGGCATTCCCGGTTAAAAGACTGTTGCAGATGGTAGAACATTGAATTCCGTTCTCAAGCGAAAGCTCATGCGGAATCAGATATTCTCTTTGCAAGTTTTCCCAATTAAACTCTGAAATATTCTATGAACGACATGGAAGAGATTTGAAACTAATTCGAAACAAAGTTTTGTGCCATTCATAAAATGGGGAATGGAGGAAAAGGACGGTCTTCTCTCTTAACGTTAAACTTAGCTAGACACAAACACTGGAACAAACATACAACAATATTCCTAACACCAAAACAACGCATTCTTCCTTACCTTTCTTACTACATTCACCATAATACCTCTTTGTCTCTATGAAAGTCCTGATTAGACTCTATATATACAATTCATGCCACATCTAAGCTATACTTGGAAAATCACTATATGTACAATTCATTGTCTGTCGGGGGAGGGGAATAAAACAACAAATTTAAAAAACTACCCCAATGAGTATTGAATTATGAAAACAAAACTATTTACAAGAAACTAAATAAAATAATATTAGTAATAACCCCCTCTCCCCCCCATCCTTAAATGTGGCAGAAACATCAGTTCACTGGACGAAATCAATGCGGGACTTTAATAATATAAAACATTCATTGATCCCATATACTCACTCAAACACACACTCCCATCCTCGGTATGACGATAAACTACACCCGAGTTTAGGGTAAGACGATAAACTACATCCAAACAGAAAGGCCTCTCATCAGGAGGTTTTGAGGAGCGTGGAACCACCTCTTAATTGCTGGGTGTTTACAGGTCCACCCTGACCCGGGGTGATAGCATCTGTTAGGGTCCCAGCTATGGGCAAATAGTTAACCCCGAGGCTGAGGTAAAAAGCATTATAAAAGTGTAAAAATAGGTTTTAATACCAGACATACTTTGTAAAAAATTATTACCAGAAATAAATTTTTGAATGAAAAAAAAAAAAAAACTATTACCAGTAATATGTTTTTGAAAAAGAATTACCAGAAATAGATTTTTTTTAAAATAATATTACCAGCTATACATTTTCGAGGAAAAAAATATTACCAGAAATAGATTTGACAAAACAAAAATATTATCAGGAAAAAAAAAAAAAAAAAAAACTTGTCGGCATTAAATGACCCTTTAGGGTTGATATACCGTAAAACGAAACAAACCAAACCAGACCAAACGCACACACATTCAAACACGAAAAACACCCCCAAAACGAAAGGTGACCCACATCCACCAGAGAACTGACATCACTGACCACCTAATGAAGGTGGGGATGGGGAATTTAACTAAAGAAAAATTGGGGACAGAAATAAAAGAGGCATACATCCCTTAGCTAAGTTAATTTGAATGAATAAACTAAAGATACAAAAACAACCCTAATTTCAACGGCGATGTAGCACAAGGCTGAAAGCATAGGACACCCAGTGAGGATCGGGCCCATTATTCAGTCGTATCTGTTTCAGCGAGACAAGCTTGTTAACCATTACACCACGCCAAGGTCCCTACCGGAAAAAGAGTTCAGTCGAACAATTACTATGAATGTATTTATTGTAAACGCGCAGGTAAGCTAAATTACCGTGATGACGATATTCAGTCACCCCCCCCCCTCCCACACACACACACACACGAGGGCGTCATGTGGCACAAGGCCGGTTTAACGTGGGATCTTCGTGGGCTCGGACAAAAATATGCCCATTGAACCCGTATAAACGGGTTCAGGGTCGGTTTACCTCCCCGAAAGAGAATCCGCCCTTCGGCGTAGCCTCTTTCGGGTTCCTCCCCGCCCGAAGGCAGAGAGTTCAACCGATCAGCCGGTCGAGACTTGAACGACTGACTGACTGAACTACCGACTGAAGCCGTGATGACTGAAGCCGAGACGCAAGGTCAAGACCAATAATATTGCTGATACTGATATAGGGGCACCGGACCATAGATGGTCAAGATATTCAAAGCATGGACAAATAATTGACTTATAAATGTTTAAGATAGATTCAGGAGAAAAAAATTGTCTGGCACGACACAATGAACCAACGATCTTATCAGCAGAACTAGCAATGATTTCAACATAATCTTTCTATTTCATGTCAGCAGAGAATCTTGAATTTATTTTGCAGAAAGTATCTTCGCATTGCCATGCCGGGGAATAACACCTTTTTCTCGGGACACTTTCTGCATAATGCTTCATTTATACAATCAAGCTGCTGGATAATAAACATCTGCAGTGATGGTCCTTTCCTTCTCCATATGTTCGTACTGAACAACACCTTTCATATTCCACTGGACACATGTTTACAGCCATATTACGTTGAAACACCGATCATCAGAATTAAGCAGCGTCTAGACATGTTACTACCTGGATGGGTGACTGCTTGGGAATATCAGCAACTGAAAGATTGGAAGTGCGGGTGGTGTAATGTACAACGGCTCGAAATTGGAAATTGGAGAGTCGAGTTCCAGACATGGGTTGACAATATAATGGTTAACGTGCTTATCTCGCTAGATCAATTACGACCGAGTAGTGAGTTCGATCCTCACTGGATGCCTCATACTTTCGGCCTTGTGCCATATCTAAGCTACACTTAGAAAATCATCATACCCGAACATGGTATGGATATGTGTGCGATTGATGTTGTTGGAAAGATAACAAAAAAAAAAAAACAAAAAAAAAAAACATACACGCATGTAGAGAACACATACATTTCAGCACAAAATTTTTAATATCTTTGCAAAATTAGCGATGCTTTTAAGCAAATATTTTCATAAACGGAATGCATGTTCGCGGCTCAAATTGACATTTAAAACAGTGAAATTTCAAATAATACATCAGCGAAATCATTTATTTTTTTTTCTCTGTATTCCATTTTTTTTTATTATTCTTCTTTATAAGTCAGGCAGGGTGAGAGAAAAAAAAGAAGATATTCCTTTAATGAAAATATTTGTAAAACATTACAAATTTTGCAGTCCTAGGAATAATTTAGAACCTAACTGTGCTTATAAATGGGGAATGCTAAAATGTTTTCAACCAAGGAAAAAAAAAAAAAAATATTTTTAGGAGGAGCCGTTTCAGCACACCCTCGGAGAAATATATATATATATATATATATATATATATATATATATATATATATATATATATATATATATTAAAATTGTATGACAAAGTGGAAAAAGTTTACTTGTGACATAGCTCCCTGTAGTTTATCGTCTTACCATTCAGGACTGCATCGGACTAAATTTGTTACGTTGGTAGGACTAAACATGCGCATCTCATATATATATATATATATATATATATATATATATATATATATATATATATATATATATATATGTGTATTTAGGCAGCAATCCTTCATTTATGAATGTTTCATTAAAAAAGACACACAAAAGCTAAGCTTTTTATTTAATTTTTTTGTGTTCGCAGAAAAGCTTTCTTTTTTGGGCACAGAGTGTAGAAATTGTCCAAATCATAACTTTGGTTTCTCGTTAACCTGCAGATATTTTAAACCAATGTGACTCCATATTTGATAAAAAATATTCATATAAATTTAACTTCCATTTGTTTTCGTATCTTTTTTGGTAAGATGTAAATAATTTACAAACATTTTAATATATATGAATAATAACATCTAATTTGTGATTTCGGAATGTTTATACATTTATACATTAAGTAAATCGAAAGAGAGATTACTAAATTGGCTACGGTTTCGCAAAAGACATTAATCTTTGCTAGCGGATTCTTACATAGTTTATTTTTTTAAATCTGAAGCAGCAAGCCATACTTGTGAAGTCACTGAGTTTTGGGATCTTGAAACCTCTTTGGCATAATTCTGTTTAAAAAAAATCTGCTGCAGTATGAACTTTCTGATTGTTTTTTTTCTCGGAGGCGAAAAGAAAGCATCTTGTTTAGATTAATCTGCAATAAATAGTTGAGAGAGGATATCTCTTCTCTTATTTTGAATGCCCTGATGGGACCATTACTTTTATTCGACGGTCTAAAAGAGATGTATTTTCTAATTCCCCAAATCCCAAATCACCCGAAAATTGTAATCAAGTCTGTAATACTTGCAAAGGGATTGAATGTAGAAATGTACCTTTTGGTGTTTCTCGTTTTAAATTTCTTTCTTATTCGTAGGCGTTGGAATAGAGCACATTACGCTGGTCAAATAATAATTCCTTCCCTTACTCCACAGTTCCAAGAAGGAAGCGTTTTGTCAACTAACTTGGACTGGAATATCAGTTTTACATGAGGTTAATGAATAAGGTTGAGAAGAGGATGAGGTAAGAAGTGTAGTTTATGAGGATAGGTAGGAAAGATAACGGTTAACCTTGGACTTGAAGCGGTTAATACTGTCGTGATTGGGGAAGCATCCTTTTGGGAGGCTGTTCTATAGAATAGCTATTCTTGAGAAAAAGCTGTCCGAATGGAATTTCCTTCTTGCTAACAGAATATTAAGGGAGTGCGAATGATTCGTTCCAGTGTAAATTGAATGGCTGGTCTTAGCTGTGAAGGCCAGAACTGGTGGGACTTTTGCCACGGAAATAGCGATAGAGTAACAGTTGGCTTGCAAGGTTTCTTCTTATTCACCAGCCCCAAGGCCGCGTAGACACTTCTGAATTGTATAAAGTCAGGGAATCAATTCCAGCCCAGATAGGACAGCAATGCTTTTATGTTTGGTCTGATCTGGCTCTTGTAAAGACAGAGTATAGTAGGAGGAGTCAGGTACTTTGAGGAACATCGAAAGTGCATAACAGCGTATTTGATAAAGGCATAAAAAACTGGAAGTGTAAATTCTTTATTATTTGAGCAACATCGCTCAGTGCAAGAATTTTGGCATGAAGTGTTGACACGTGTTGTTTCTGTAATTCGCTTTCTTGCCTCCAGAGGTTTGCAATTTTGTGGAGGACATCACATCACATTATGTTTTTAATGTTTTAACACCAGTTTTGTTGAAGTGCTAATAAAATAAATATAGTTTAATATTATCAACCATTTACTTTTTATTCCTGTGAGTAATTGTCGTAGAGGACTCAGCACACTGGTTTGCCCAGGGGCCCATAACACTGTTAAGATGGCCCTGGTTCGGTGTTTTCAACAGGGATGGTAGTAGCAGGTCTTCCACTGCGTGGTTTGTCAAGAACAGATCCTGTTTCAAGAAACTTATTATTGGCCACATTTCAGAAAACAACCATTTATCATGATAAGGTCAGTTCGGGGGTGAGGGAACGATGTTAGCTTTGGAGGTATTCAAGGCTACAAGACAGTTCCCCCCCCCACCTCTATTGTGTCGTTAGGGCAAGGCTGGAGGAGGGATCAGCAACCAGTCTCTAGGGCCGAAAAATGAGACTTGGAAAACGCCTGCATCTCATGGGCCTCAGAGGACTGGTCATTAACACAACAGCATTGATGGGCGCACCTGTTAGGACTGACTTAATAATCAAAGAAAGCTTTCATAGTAAACCCCTGTACCACGACTTGTCAAAGTCCTTTGATATATATAAAGAAATCACCCTCCTGATGAATTTATTCTCTAGGGTCTTACTGATTCTGTGTATAATTAGAGTTAGAACATCAGCAGTGGACCTAGAAGTGCAACATTTATACTGTTTGTCGCTCAGTAGGTTGTTCTTGTTGAGCTGATCCAGAACCCTCTTCTTCAGGTGAAGAATTTCGAACCGAATCTTTTATTTCGTCTACCGAGGTAGACTGTTCTAGTTCTACGTGCCATGCCTCTTCCGGATAACTGAATATCAGTTATCTCCCTTTAACTCTACTTTAAAGTTTTTTGTTCACCTCATCTTTAGGCAGGTATTGAACTCATGACTTTTTGGGCTATGTCACTGGATTCAAACAACGTTTTTAGCCACTCGGCCCAGAGAAAAAAAAGAGAAAGTAAGAAAAGACAAGAGAAAAGGAAAGCATGAAAATGAATGATAGGAAAAAAGTAAAGAAAATAAGAATAAATTGCTGTTCACTTCAGCTGCAGGCAGGTATTGAACTCACAACTCTTTGGGTTATGTCACGGGATTCAATCAACGTTTTTATATGCATGGCCCAAGGAAAGGAAAAAGACAAAAAAAAGAAATGAAAGAGAGAAAGAAAGAAAGAAAATACGGAAGAGAAAGAAATCATGAAAATGAATAACAGGAAAAAAAAGAAGAAAGAAAATAATGAAAAAAGCAAAAACATGTACGCAAAAAGAAGGAAAGAGATAGGAAAAGGAAAGAAAAGAAAAAGGAAAAAGAAGAATAGAAAGTAGGAAAGAAAGAAAGAAAAAAAAAAAAAGAAGGAAAGAGATAGGAAAAGGAAAGAAAAGAAAAAGAAAAGAAGAATAGAAAGTAGGAAAGAAAGAAAGAAAAAAAAAGAAGGAAAGAGATAGGAAAAGGAAAGAAAAGAAAAAAGGAAAAAGAAGAATAGAAAGTAGGAAAAGAAAGAAAAAAAAACAAAAGAAGGAAAGAGATAGGAAAAGGAAAGAAAAGAAAAAGGAAAAAGAAGAATAGAAAGTAGGAAAGAAAGAAAGAAAAACAAAAGAAGGAAAGAGATAGGAAAAGGAAAGAAAAGAAAAAAGAAAAAGAAGAATAGAAAGTAGGAAAGAAAGAAAGAAAAACAAAAGAAGGAAAGAGATAGGAAAAGGAAAGAAAAGAAAAAGGAAAAAGAAGAATAGAAAGTAGGAAAGAAAGAAAGAAAAACAAAAGAAGGAAAGAGATAGGAAAAGGAAAGAAAAGAAAAAGGAAAAAGAAGAATAGAAAGTAGGAAACAAAGAAAGAAAAACAAAAGAAGGAAAGAGATAGGAAAAGGAAAGAAAAGAAAAAGGAAAAAGAAGAATAGAAAGTAGGAAAGAAAGAAAGAAAAACAAAAAAAGGAAAGAGATAGGAAAAGGAAAAGAAAAGAAAAAAGAAAAAAGAAGAATAGAAAGTAGGAAAGAAAGAAAGAAAACAAAAGAAGGAAAGAGATAGGAAAAGGAAAGAAAAGAAAAGGAAAAAGAAGAATAAAAAGTAGGAAAGAAAGAAAAGAAAAACAAAAAGAAGGAAAGAGATAGGAAAAGGAAAAGAAAAGAAAAAAAAAAAAAGAATAGAAAGTAGGAAAGAAAGAAAGAAAAAACAAAAGAAGGAAAGAGATAGGAAAAGGAAAAGAAAAGAAAAGGAAAAGAAGAATAGAAAGTAGGAAAGAAAGAAAGAAAAACAAAAGAAGGAAAGAGATAGGAAAAGGAAAGAAAAGAAAAAGGAAAAAGAAGAATAGAAAGTAGGAAAGAAAGAAAGAAAAACAAAAGAACGAAAGAAAACGAAGAAAAGAAACAATAAAGATTATGTACGAAAATTTTACGGAATAAAAAGAAAAAGAATTCTTTTTAGAAAATTTCAGAAGACCCCAGAAAATTGCTTTTGCATTTCAGGTGAAACGCCCAACTATCTGTAATCCCAGACATTTTCCCAGCGTCAGTACCACCCAGCTCTCACCGCTTTCCATTTCACAAGGCAAACATATTTTCTGTGATTGCGTCTTTATTGGACCACGGAGGAGAGAGAATGTCTCAATGGTGTCATCAGTTACCAAAAAGGTAAGTGGGGAGTTTGTCTCACCCAGCATCTGGGCTTGGCTCTTGTCATCAAGGGGGTAGACACCGTACAGAGTCGGGAACAAGAAGGGAAGATGAAGCCCCACACACAGCCGAAGATGGCGGTACACTGAGCCGACGCTTTGTAAATAATAAGACGGATAAACCCTTTAGGTATGGGTGGCCGGGGTGGAGAGGAAACGAGCAGTGTCTATAATCGTGTATACTTTTCCCCTGAGACCATTCCAAGTTGAAAGGGGTAACAATATCTAAATATTACTTTATAGGAACATCAAATGAAATGACGGGCGGGGCCGAAATGCGGACATACAGGAAGAAAATGAGATCGTGTTCTGGGTTGCTACAGTGCTCCACACAGACATTCGCTCTTCTAGTATCACAAAAAAACATAGCTGCATACGTATCGACGCAAAATTTGCTTTCCAAGCTCTAGGGTGACTAGTCAATCCTTTCTGCAGACGCCTGATCCGGCATCTTTTTCCGTTTATATATATATATATATATATATATATATATATATATATATATATGTGGAGGTATGTAGAAAAATAGGAAAGAACACGTTAGGTAAATAATCCGGAGTTCTTTAGCATTTTTATTTAAAAAAAAAACAGTGCTCTATACAGAAGTAGAGCTTAAATTATAATTATTTTTTATTTTTATTTAAATTTTTTTTTAATTATTTTTTTATTTTTTTTAAAGGGAGGAAATATATTTTTTTTTGAAATAATTAATATATATATATATATATATATATATATATATATATATATATATATATATATGTGTGTGTGGGGGCTATGTAGAAAATAGGAAAGAACACGTTAGGTAAATAATCCGAGTTCTTTAGCATTTTTTATTTAAAAAAAAAACAGTGCTCTATACAGAAGTAGAGCTTAAATTATAATTATTTTTATTTTTAATTTTTTTTTTTTATAATTATTTTTTATTTTTTAAAGAAAGAATCATATTTTTAAAAAAATAATTATAATATATATATATATATATATATATATATATATTTAGGCAGCATATTTTCATTCAAACAGGTTTGGTTAAATAATTTAGAGATATCATGTTGATTAGTGTTCGTTGTGAACCTTTCATGTTTTCGGATTAATTTCTTGGCAGCTTTAGAAAATTAAGAAAAAATTATAAGAAAAATATCCAAAATTTTTTTTCAGATTGTTTTTATTTTCCCAAGTACTTTCAATCTAATATGAGACCGTCTTCAGGAGGTTGTCTGTGAGTATGTATATGTGTTTCTGTAAATTCAATGCATTTAAACTGTTTGTTTTTTCTGCTTATGCAGCGTTCTAGATTTCAAAGTTCAGATTTCCCGTATTTTTTTTCCAATATAAGGGTAGCACCTTTTCCATTTTTGCTCATGCATATATAATTATATATATATATATATATATATATATATATATATAAATGTAATTAACACAAATAGCAGGGTAAATTAGGCTCTTTAGCTGGAGTTGGCGACTACTATAGGAAAAGAACAGTGGGTGTGGGTCTCATAATTCTACTCCGTAAAGTCGAATTGCCACAGATGCTACAGCCACTGTGAGGTGAGACTCTTGCTCTATACTCCACAAGTAATCTCACAATATATATATATATATATATATATATATATATATATATATATGTTTCATTAAAAACGACAGACAAGGTACTGCGGTTAAGCTTTTTATTTAATATTTCTTGTTCGAACAAGAGCTGGACAAAGAGTGCGTAAAAACTGTCCAAATGTTTTATAATATGTTATGCCTATGTTTTACGTTACACTTCTCTGACCACAATTCTCTTAGAATCCATTTAAACACACGCACAACTTACCAGACTCCATCCAAAACATACTAGTAGAAAACACAAACATAATAACCTCATCCGCATGTAAAAGTAGATTAAAAATAATGGAACCTTTAATAATAAAAAAGAAAAAGCCAACTCATAACAATATTAACTACGAACAAGGCCACAATGTACTAACCGTGTTCGGAAATTTAAAACATCTCAATAACACACAAAAACACACACATAAGTTGAAAAATTGAATCATCCTTGATAATGGCTAAAGGTATAGCCGAAAGCGCTCGGAACTATAAAACATTGGGACAGTTTTTACGCATTTTTGTCCAGAAAAGAAAGCTCTAAAGAAAAATTAAATAAAAAGCTTAACCGTAGTACCTTGGCTGTCGTTTTTAATGAAACATGCATAAACGAAGGATTGCTGCCTAAATATACAACTATATATATATATATATATATATATATATATATATATATATATATGTATATATATATATATGTGTGTGTGTGTGTGTGTGTTGTGTATATTTAGGCAGCATATTTTCATTCAAACAGGTTTGGTTAAATAATTTAGAGATATCATGTCGATTAGTTTTCGTTGTAAACCTTTCATGTTCTCGGATTAATTTCTTGGTAGCTTTAGAAAATTAAGAAAAAGTTATAAGAAAAGTATCAAAATATCTTTCCAGATAGTTTTTATTTTTCCATGTACTTTCAATCTAATATGAGACCATCTTCAGGAGGTTAAGTTGTCTGTGAGTATGTATATGTGTTTCTGTAAATTCAATGCATTTAAACTGTTTGTTTTTACTGCTTACGCAGCGTTCTAGATTTCAAAATTCAGATTTCACGTGTTTCTGTCCAATATAAAGGTAGTAACTTTCCAGTTTTGCTCATATATATATATATATATATATATATATATATATATATAATCTTACATATATATATATATATATATATATTGTTTGTATTTAGCAGCATCTTTCATTAAATAATATAGACAAGTGTTATCTATTTATTTTATGTAAAATTTTTTCGTAACGTCTGATAAGTTTAATAACATTATCGCTGAACAAAGAAAGAAATTCACAATATTGATCCATATTTTTTTAATACAATCTAAGCTTTCGGCTTACATAAGCCATTATCAAAGATGTCAATTACAACATATTAAACAATATACGGACACGACAGTGATGATAGCAAAAAAGATCCTAGCAAAAAAATTAAATTAATCATATATTACACTAAATCTAGTATATCCAACTTAATTCTTCGCAATGATTCTTCTCCCCCGGTTAGCGATTTGCAAAAAACCAACATAGTTTATAAATTCAAGTGCCCTTTGGGAGAGTGTATCTCCAACGAATTAAATAATATTTATGTTGGTCACACCACAAACTCACTTTCACGGCGCTTGACATTACATTTGAATGAAAACTAACATTTTTAGGCATTTAAAACAACATGCCTGCCCGCACTCACAGTTCCGTAAAATACTTGTCGAAAACACAATTATACTTCGACATGAAAACAATAGACAAAAACTAAAAATCCTTGAAGCATTATACATCAAACAGTTGAAACCCAACCTAAACAAAATCAATTATGGCATCTCTACAAATATTCTTAAATGTCTATAATTGGTAACAGAAGCCATTGGTTTATACCAACGGCTTCCCATACTTCTCCAATTCACTCTCGTGTGGTCATGTGTGACGTCATGAGATGTGGTGCAATTTTCGCTCCTAGCGTCTTACATGCACGTGTTTATCGTTGCTTAGAAATCATCTATGTAAACAATGACAGACTATCATCACTGTCTTGTCCGTATACTATGTTGTAATTGACATCTTTGATATTGGCTTAAGTAAGCCGAAAGCTTAGATTGTATTAAAACAAATATGGATCAATATTGTGAATTTCTTTCTTCGTTCAACGATAATGCTATTAAACTTATCAGACGTTACGAAAAATTTTACATAAAATAAATAGACAACACTTGTCTATATTATTTAATGAAACGTGCATGAATATATATATATATATATATATATATATATATATATATATATAATTAACTGATTTAAAATGTTATTTTTCCACCATACATAGTAATAAACCTGTTTCAAAAATGGAAAGTTTTTAGCTTCCATTTTTGTAACATGGTTATTACTATGTAGTGAAAAAATAACATTTTAAATCAGTTAAATTATAATATTTATGCTCTGTAAATTTACATTGAGCACTGTTTTGTAAAAATAAGAATAAAAAAAAATATCAGTAAGAGCACCGGATTATATATCTTAATGTTCTTTTTCTTTATATATATATATATATATATATATATATATATATATATATATATATATATATTTTTTATATATATATAAAATTTTACATATATTTTGAACAATAAAAAGGTAATTTTTTGATTTTGTTGTGCAATATATATATATATATATATATATATATATATATATATATATATGGGATATGAATATTTAATATATATTTTATATAGGAAGAACAATTTTTCCTCACGCGTTTCGTCCTTTAGAACTTTAGCAGACTAAGTTTATGTTTACGTTGATGCTACTACGCAGGCGCACGTCCAAAAGAGAGACGTTGAGAATTTTAAATATATATGTATATATATATATTTTTAATTAGTGTTTTGGGTATATAATTTAACTGATTTCATTCAAATTATTTTCCTTTTTTTTTGCGTTTTCATCACTTTTGCTATTAAATATACCACATTGCGATAATAAAAGATCTAGCCAAGAATGGTAAAACGATGTAAGAATCTGGACGCAAATTTATCGCTGATGTTCTAGCGATTAAAGCACTTTCTAATCATTTTCGTCCGAGTAAATTGCTTTCTCTTTTAATAAGAGTAACATTTTTTAAATCAAAATTGTAGTCAGTCGGTTAGTAATTAATGTATGTGTGGTTTTGTAAAATACCACTTTTGTGTTCATATAATCTTTTATTTGAATTCCTTGAGGTTTCTCCAATGTATTCCTTGTAACAATCATTACAGATAATCTTCTATTATCACAATGTGGGGTATTTAATAACAAACCTTTTCCCTCTCTCTCTCTCTCTATATATATATATATATATATTAATTAGTACATATACGCATACCTACGTTTTTAGGGTATGAAACAATAGACGCACGCCAAAAATGTAGGTATGCGTATATGTACTAATTACTACATATCTTTGCTCTATGTAACCGCATTGAGCACTATTACGTTTACACCTCATGCATAAATTTAAGGATTATTTGCTTGCCTGCGTATGTACACCAGTACACGCCTGCTTATATTTAGTCGTTTCATTTATCTACTCCACAATATGTATATATATATATATATATATATATTTATATATATATATATATATATATATATATATATATATATATACTTTAAATTTCATGGGATCTGTTTTATCAATTTAACTTTTTGAACCAGAAATCCGAAATCTTAAGTCATTGCCTACATATTAAAAAAATCCTCTTAAGCATATATGAGGCTGGATAAAAAAAAATTTACATTTTAACCCCCACCGATACATTTATAGTACCCTTCTTCTTCTTCTTCTTCTTCTTCTTCTTCTTCTTCTTCTTCTTATATTTAAAGTTTAAAATGTCTACATGTTATTTTTACTTTTATTTTATTTTTTCACACGTGTATTGAGCACTTTTTAATATTTCTATTTCCTGATCTGATTCAGTCCCTGACCATTAACCTTTTGTGTATTATCTATCTATCTATCTATCTATCTATCTATCTATCTATATATATATATATATATATATATATATATATAACAACACTTTTATTATTAGCGATTGCATCTAGCATGAAACAGTGCCTCTATATGTTGACTTCTATGTTCACTTTTATATATATATATATATATATAGGTAGCAATCCTTCTTTCATGCAATTTCATTAAATACGTCTGACAAGGTGATTTCATTTAGATTTTTATACAATGTCTCATGCGATCTAAAAATTTTTTTGCAGATGATAAATTATATAAAAACTGTCCGAAAGTTCTTTTAATCCGAGCGCTTTCGGCTATACATTTAGCCATTTTCAAGGATTAAATATTTTAACTGTTTTAACATTTTTTATATAATTTATTATTTGAAAAGAAAAAAAAATTAGATCACGTGAGAAATTGTATAAAAACTAAATCAAAAGCACCTTGTCGTATTCAAAATATATATATATATATATATATATATATATATATATATATATATATATATATATATATATATATATTATAAATTAATTGATTTAAAATATCGTTTTTCCGCTACACAGTTCTAAACCATGTTTATTTTTGAAACATGTTTTAGAACTGTGTATCGGAAAAAAACATATTCTAAATCAATTAATTTATAATATTAATGCTCTGTAAATTTACATTGAGCACTATTTTGTAAAAAATAAAATATCTATAAGAACACCGGATTATATATCTTACTGTTCTTTTCTTTATATATATATATATATATATATATATATATATATATATATACAAACTGGAAAGGGTTTTTGGGACGCGTTTCATCCAAAAACCTTTCCAGTTTGTCATATTTTTTTAAATACTGTTTGTTAATATATAAAATTATTGAAAATTCTATATCGTTTTATCATATATATATATATATATATATATATATATATATATATATATATATATATAGATAGATAGATAGATAGATAGATAGATAGATACTAAAAATAATGACAGCGCTTATAATAAAAGAAAAAGCAAACTTTCAGTAATATCAACTATGAACATGGCCACAATGTGCTGACCATATCTGGAAAATAAAACATTCTTATAACTCTAAATACATTCTTTCTAAGACTATTCTATTCATTTGTTGGTACTTTGCCGATGATACAATGGATAATTGCTCGGAATTGTTAATCGCAGAGTCATATTCCAATCCAGTTGGGTTCGTTATGTTCACTTCGATACAGATTCTGTTAAGAAAGGCATGAATTCACCTCTTCTCCCCCAACTATGGGTTAATTATTAAGACTTGTATCCCTAAATGATTATTATCTAAAAAAAATATAATACGAACGAAATATTTACATTTCGGCATTATATAACCCATAGAGGTTGATATGACGCTAAACAAAACCTGTCCCTCTTGCCTTCAATCTGTCGTGGGAGGGTAAGATTTTCTAATCCGCATTTCCTCATTTTGTGCCCTAGGAATTTCAACGCTCTCTTCCTGATGTTAATATAACACTATTTTTAAAAACAGAAAATAAATTAAGATTTTTACACGTTTTTAATTAAAAATAATCGACAAAGCTCGAATTTACAAACATGTCTGCTGATTATTTTCATCCAATTCCAGTTCTTTTTCATGCCAAATTCCTTTCAATACGTTTTACTTGAAAAGTGCAAAAACTTCTTTCTCAGGTAAGATCTACGAATTGAATATTGAAGTGTCTGCTACTTAACTGAACGAAAGCTTTGTCGCCGACCATGTCTTTGGAATCTGAAGAGCAGCATATTTGCGATGTTTGGCAGCAAGTGGAAAATCTTATTTATTGCGTCATTTGGGAGATTAGTTCATTATTTACGAATTGGAAGGAACGTAACAGGCTTTGAGGGAACGGAGCCAAATTGGGGAGGTCAGAAATGAAACGGCCAAAGAAAATACAGGAGAGCAATACAAGAGGTTGAATGAGGAGAAAAAGAAAGAAAGAAAGAAAGAAAGAAAGAAAGAGGAAGGAAAGAATGATATTAATAAGAAAGAAAGAAAGAAAGAAAGAAAGAAAGAAAGAAAGAAGGGTTGGTTAAATAAAAGAAATAATTATATAAAATAAGTAAAATACGAAAGAATAGTAGAAAAAGAAAGAAAGGAGAACGAAAAACGAAATAACAATTTTTATGAGAAAGAAAGAAAGAAAGAAAGAAAGAAAGGAAGGAAGAAGGATTGGTTAAAAAGAAATAATTATATAAAAAAGTGAAACGAAAAAATAGCAAAAAGAAGGAAAGAAAGAAAGATGATGTAAAAACGAAAGAATGATATTAGAAAGAAAGAAAGAAAGAAAGAAAGAAAAGAAAGAAAGAAAGATGGATTGGTTAAATAAAAGAAAGAATTATTTACGCACTGTACCCCCCTTGTGTAATATTGAACTACAGCATCAACATGCTGTTACAGTTCCTGTAGTAGACAGGAATTTCGGGGGATGAAGTCACTGGCCACATGCCGAACTAATTTTTGAATCCAAAGTTTTCGTTCTCCTACGCTGGTTACCAAACACAGCCAGAGAAGCAAGTCTGCCCTGCTATTTAAGAGATGGGGTGGATTCATACGTTTCCCAAGCGGAATTACACAAAAGTAAATTTAACCAACTCAACTGGAATTCGAACTCGGCAATTTCCCGTTCGGTGCATCTACCATCTCCCAACACCTATGGGTTAAACAGTAAGGTGGCAACCAGTCTACGAAAAGGATTATTCTGAATTCAAAATCGTGGAGATGGCAACGGAAAACCACTCCACTACCGACCAAGTTTAGGTTTATTAGCAATTTAAAATAAGGTTTCTAGCCTTGAGTGTCAGCCAGTCTATGAAAAGACAACTTTGAAATTCAAACAATAAAGAAAGCACGGAAAACTACTTCATTCTCCTCATCTATGAGTGAAATAGCAGGGTAGACTGGACTCACTCATATCAATGCTAGGACGAAAATTTGGACCCCAAACTGTGGAAAAGCCAACAGGAAATTATTCCATTATATTTCCCAAGAGCTCAGTGCAATTCAAAACATCGTATAGAAAAGGAAGCTATGGAGATCCATGAACGGCTACGTAGTGATGCGATATGACGTTAGAGGGAATCAGTTCAGCATAAATGTTTGTTCAAACTATTTCAGAAAACGAACAGCAAAATATTTCCCCGCTTTTGAAACCTGATGCAAGAAAAGTGCTGTGGGTGTTTACATATCGCGTCACAACGATTTCTTACGCTCCAAGAGTTCCCGAATCCTTTTGTTGGTAAATGACATAGTCTTGATGCAACGAGTCGAACAAAATACTTGAGGCGTTAAAGTAGCTGATATCATCGGCTCCCGAAGCCGGAAATATTCTTTACCTGTCAGGAATCCTAAGAAGACCCGACCATCTTGCGAGATGCAATATATAGGAATTCATAGTCTGCGTCCATGACATCCTTTATTGCTGAACGAGTAAATACCTTGTGAATTTTGCCAATTTTTTTTTTCGCTGGAGAATAAGAAAAAAATATTTTTAAATAAGGTTATTCGTTCAAACTTACTGACTAATGTATACAACCGCTTTCTATGATCAATGGTTAAAAATGGCTTTGAGCGAGTGAAGACTGTAGATCATGACTAAGACCATGACGCCAAATTTGTTCAGAAATACCTTTTTTTATCATTTTTTAAAAAAATAATTTTCCCCCAAGCAAGACAATAATGCGATTAGTGCGCGGGGCGGGGGGGGGGTGTTACAGGAAGTGAAAGGAAGGAGAAGACTTTAGTGAAAAGAAGTGGAGGAAAGGAACGGAATTCAGAAAGGAAGAAGATGGCGACTGATGTTGCATTTAAATTTTTGAAGATTGTAATTAACAGGGAAGCAAGAAATGAGAAGGGACTTCCACAGGCGTGAAGTGCGAGGAAAGAAACTAGTAGAATAGAAGTGGCGGTTGCATCTAGCTAGCTCAACAGTAAGAGGGTGAGACCTAATTGCCAATCTAGTAGCACGCTTAAGTTCATGTAGTCAGGGCATAAGAGAAAAAAAAAGCTTATCAGAACAGTTCTCATGAAAATATTTGTAGAAAAGACAGAGGGAAGTCACGTCACATCGGTGAGAAAGTGGCTGATGTGAAGATACCGGGTTAGGATCGATTACATTACAGACCCTTCTTTGGATTTTCTCAAGAATCTCGAGATGTACAAGGAGGAGCACCAAACCAGATATATACACCCCTGTGTAAATTAACTAAAACAACCCTTTTAATTTCCTTTCTTTCACTATACAGTCAGTTTAAAACCCAGTGGATCGATGGGGTGCAATGGATTTCTATTTTTTCCTAGGATTAGGTCATTTAAAGTGGTGTACGGTAATATGAATCTATTTTCGGGATGTATGGTGATAATATGTTTAGCCTTGAAAAATATTGCGTCATCTGTGATTGCATCAGATTTTTATCATGTCCAGACACTATTGTCTCGACTGTCGATTAGTTGTTCTGCGGCCATTGTCTGCAATGGACGTTACTCCAAGGTAACGTACGAAAATTGTAACGCTGCACGAACACACTGGCAAGACTTACCAGTGAGCAAATCAAAGTAATATAGACTGGCGTGGAAAATCTACTGATTTAAATCCTATTTGGGAATCTGTCAGTTTGTATTGAAAGACTTCGTGGAAAGGACATACGGAGTACTAATATGTGCCCTGGGTCATGTTTCATTGCAAAATAACAAAAAAAGTAAATAATAAAGGAATTATTCGTTTTGTTTCAATTAATGTGTACAACGGTGTAGATAGATATGCAGAGATTTATCTATTCATAGAATGGTATAGATATATTGGTAGTCATACATAAATAGATAGATAGATAGATAGATAGATAGGTAGATAGATCCAATGAAGCGTAAGCTGCTTGACAGAGATGGTAAAAAAGCATATCAAAGTACTATAGACTGGCCCGGAAACTCTCCTGATTTAAATCCAATCAAGAATCTGTGATCAATCTGCAAGGAACGACTTCGTGGAATGGACATACGAGGTACCGAGTCATTGGAAAAATAGGAGATAAACAGTAAATAATAACGGAATTATTCGTTTTGTTTCAATTAATTTGCACAAGGGTGTAATGTAAATTTATAAATGTGCAAGTTGGATTCTGAGGAAAAAAAAATCTGGCACGATACAGTGAACCAACTTTCCTAGCAAACATAGCAATTGATTCAATATATTGTTATTGGAAAGCGTGATCTCAACAAGGATCGGCAACTTATGGCACGCGTGCCACACGCAGCACGCCAAGCAATTTCCAATGGCACGCAGCCGCAAATGACATCACGAAGTCCGAACCAATAACTACCACAACGCAAAGAAGATATTTAGCTGTTTCAAAACTGTTCACTCGTTGAACTCCCATTAATAAAAACTTTTAAAAAGTTTTAAAACAGTTTATTTCTATTCAAGTGGTTTACATATTATTGTATCACATTATGAAATGGACGAAGTCCGACAATTATTTTAAGATATGGAGAATTGAGTTTAAAAACAGTAAAATCGACCTTGAACCGAAACGCCCTCTATGGCTCAATCGGTAAAAGCACGTCAGGCTATAAAGACACCAGAATCGTTTGAGGATACAGGTTCGATTCCTGTCGGAAGACGTATATTTTCTATGAAAATTTCTCGGACATTCAGGCCGGTAAATGTTGTTAATACTGTTTATTATAAAAACAGAGCATTTACTTAAATATTTGCATCTATAAAAAAGAACGTATACACATAAAAAAATTCTTAAAATATTATTGTATATATTACTATATAAAATGCATTATAGAAAAGGTATATTGACCTTGACTTGTATAAAAACACGTATGCTGTTGGCACACTGAATGATTTTAAAACCTTATGTTGGCACATAGCAAAAGGTTGCTGACGCCTGCTTGCTTTCTGCAACGGCTTTCTAAGATCAATGGTTAGAAAAAAGCATCAGCAAGTAAAGGATGGGGGTGTTGGCAAAGATCTTCCTTCTTTGAACCTCGTGGACTGGCGATACAGAATCACAAACAAAGAACTGTAACAAATAACTGAAAACATATCAACAGTAGCGAGATAATCAAGATGTTAACATTCCACACTACTTCAAATAAAAGGTTAGTAAGGAAACCGTCATCAATACTGGAAAGGGAAATAACAGCTACTGGATTTGAGAAATCTGTTTTTCTTAAATGTAAAAAGTTTGAAAAACTAACATTTTGACTTATGTTTATAAATACTTGTGACAAAATAAAATCCTCACATTTACCTTGATAAAATCTGTCAAAAATACGAAACTGTAGGTAAAACATAAGTTTTCTTTTATCTTCATATATATATAACCATATATATATATATATATATATATATATATATATATATATATATATATATATATATATATATATATTATTGTTGTGGTTGGTACCGGGAAGAGAGGAAGAAATCAAGAGATTCAACCAGAGACTCTGCCCGACTGCGACTAAGTCAACACATTCTCCAGGAACGGTCTTCCAGGGAATATACAAAAAAGACTATATGTAAATATTGTGTACACTTTCTTGTTTCAATACATTTTGTTCTAAGTACATTTTGTGTTGCATTATTATTCCATGCATTAGTCAAGTTTCAACATATATATATATATATATATATATATATATATGTATATATATATATATTTATTCTGTATATATATTTTTTTTTCTTTCTGTAGTTCACTGCTACCAGCAAGCAGAATTTTTTTTTCCTCCTGATGATGGCCATGTTGGCCGAAACTAGTCTAGGAATTTAAATGAAATAATAATAAAAACGAATGAATATTAATATGCAACCCAGTGTTTGTGAAAATTTTTAATTTTTAATATTTGTTATTGTTCAATATACATATATATATATATATATATATATATATATATATATATATATATATACATACATACATGTATATATATAATATAAAAGGTTCAAACACTCATATTCCATGGTTATAATTTATTACCAATATATATATATATATATATATATATATATATATATATATGAATATATATATATATATATATATATATATATATATATATATATATATATATATATATATATATATATATCGCGTTATACGGAAGAGGGGCGTATTCAGCATTTGATAATTTTGCAGCAATACGCGCTTAAAGGTCTTAGACAGTTTTGATTAACATTTATTTTCATGGTTAGCCTTAAGGAATTGTAAATGTACGACTACCTTACACTTAAGTAAAATAATAATTATAATATTTATTAAGAATTTATTACAGGAAATAACAGGTTTTACGGAAACGTTGTCGACAATTATGTATTTAGTTATATGACAAATGAATAAAAATCGTATAAATTTGGATGCGATATTCAATTTGTTGCTTATTTTTCATTTCCTTTTTTGTCAATGGCAGCATTTTAGAATACTTCGTCTGCAATGCTAAGTTTCCTAATTTGAACAAAGTGAAGCTATTTCGTTTACGCTTTGTCACCTCTCTTTTCCATTGTTGTTTTTAGATCGCTTTTTTCCAGGTATTTTGATGGGCAATAGAGAAATCCTGAATTTTAGAATGATCTTATTCCATTTGAAAAATAAATCCAGTAAAAAAGGAATATTTTAAATTAATATACGACAAAAAATAAAATGATTTCACTATAATTTTGTCACAATAATAGATATTTATTGCATAAAAATACAATTATGGCACATGGCCGAAAAAGGTGGTGTGTTGAGGCTGGTCTTCACTAACTATCTTATACCTAGCTAATCCGATTCACGACCCATTCACTCATTACAATTTACACATTCACCACAAAAACTCGTCCGTTGCCAACCAATCCTCCATACAGCATAATACCGCATCCTCTCAAGGGAGACCTATAAAACGCGCCCCATGCCATAAAAGTTAATAATAACTTATATATCCACCACACACACACACACACACACACACACAGATATATATATATATATATATATATATATATATATATATATTGTCACGTAGCAACGATTTCATTAACCATATAGGCGTTAGGCTAAAGTAAAATCTTAAATAAAGAAAATTAGTTAGATATAAAAAAAAGATAAATAAATAGATAAAAAAGAAATTTAATCAATGCTTCCGATTCGCGAGCGAATATATTCTATGATCAGCCATACCCCCCCCTCTTCTCTTCACAAATTCTTTCTCTCCTTATCCTCTCTTCCACCCGCCAGCCAAGGGCCCGTGAACTTAAAAGTGACCCGACGCGAGGATGACCTGGTTCTAAGATTTCGCGTTTGACCATGAGTAAACTCCAGACACCATCAGGGTCTCATGCTGCGATTCACGTGATCGGGACGTACGGAGCATGCGTTGAACTTTTGGCCATCACACAAACACTGCGTGATTTGCGCCCTATTCTCCTGCGTACCCGGTCAAGGACGAAGGAACCCACGTGACTGTCTGTGGGGACAGCGAAAACCAAAAAAGGATTTTTCAGTTTCCCTCTGACCAGCGGCAGTTGAACATCGCTGGGCAAAAAATCGTCAGACCGCCCACTGAGATGAGGAAGACCACGAAGTCTATCGACCAGTGATTGAACACTTGCGAAAAGAAGAAGAATCCAGGAACATTGTCGGCCGGCCAAAAGATACTGATTTATCATCAGAACTCTCGCTTCGGCGAATCAAAACTTTACATGAAGATACCAGCCCGACTGCAAGATAAGTTGGTTCTTTTGGCTCGATCTATTTTCATATATGTATGTATTCGCTCGCGCCTTCTATTCTTTACTGATGTCCTCCCCTTTGTTAAATGAATGTTCTTTTTTTTTTCTTTGTTTCGCTATATATATTTATAAATAAATGTTTAATTTTGAAAGCCATCGTCTTGTGTCTGTTCTTCGTTGATTCCCTTGTGTCGCTTCCATTTCTGAGTGAAGACCGAGAAAAAAAACCACGTTTTCCTTTTTTTTAGAACCCGTGGTTCATCTATATGCTACAAGTTCGTAACATATAAAATTGGGGCTCGTTCCGAGAATCTTTTCTCCCTGTTTTTTTCACTCAGTAAGAATCGCACAACTTCAGGGTATCGGCGAACTACAGGCCAAGATGTCGGTTATAGATAGTTCTCGCATCGCCCTCTATGGAAAAATTATGTAAGCTTAAGAAGGATGATATAGTTGAAATAGGGAAGGAATTAGAACTAGAGGTAACGAAGTCTATGAGAAAAACTCAGCTAGTCAGGATAGTCTGTGAGCATATGGTAGATAACGACGTTTTCGACGTAGAAGAATTAAATAAATTATCACTAGACACGTCGGAACTTTCGCAGGCACAACTCGAGCTCGAGAAAGTGAAAATTGAGGCCGAGGCTAAGGTCAGAGCCGAAGCTGAAAGAGCAAAGGCTGAAATAGCAAAAGCTAGAATCGAGCAAGAAACTAGATTTCGGGAGTTAGACGAAAAGCGGGAACTTCACGAAGCTAGAAGTAGTGAGTTCGACTTAGCGAAGCAAGTCCGACTCGTACCGCAGTTTAACGAGGCTGACGTCGACAAATATTTTCAGCATTTCGAAAAGGTCGCCTCAAACCTAGCATGGCCCATAGAAACGTGGCCAATTTTACTGCAGACCGCACTAAAAGGCAAAGCTCAAGAAGCGTATGCCGCGCTCTCAGTAGCAGATTGCGCTGAATATAGCATTGTGAAATCGGCCATTTTAAAGTCGTATGAGCTTGTGCCGGAGGCATACCGGCAAAAATTTTTAGAGCCTGCCGAAAGGGAGACAAACAGACTTATGTAGAATTCTCTAGACAAAAAGAAACCTATTTCGATAGATGGAGTTTATCGAAAACATCGAGGCAGATCACGATAGGCTAAGGCAAATGATACTGATAGAGGAGTTCAAAGAATGTGTCCCTGATAATTTGAAAACCTACCTCGATGAAAAAAGGGTAGATACTTTATATGAGATGGCCACCCTCGCTGACGAATACGCGTTAACACATAAGCGGGGTACGTTCAATCATAACAACCCATCCGAATTTGGAAGCGGTCCACACCCAAGACGTGGATCTGGTTCTGGTCCGAATTCGAAGTTTGGTCGATCGGTTGGTTCAGGCCAACTACCCAGTCCGAGAGATACCAAATCTCAAAATCCTAGTTCTCCGTCACCGGTTTATCGGCAGACGAATAGGAGAGAGAGGAAACTCCCGATGTGCCACTACTGCAATAAAGTAGGACACCTCGTGTCGAATTGTTGGACGAAGCGGAATGCCGAGTCCAGAGCCCTAAGTCAAGAGAGACCCCAAGGGCTAATTTCTTCCGACAGCGTTACCCTAAATAGGAAACCGAATGAAGATGTGAGGAGGAGTATAGGCCATTTGTGTCTAATGGTGCTGTATCCCCGTTGATAACCCACGAAGAAGAAATCCGTGAAGATCTTGCGGGACACTGGGGCCACTCAGTCCCTGATTGTGGAGAGCTTCGTGCCGTGTGGATCGGATTCGGCCACTGGCGAATTTGTTATCATACAGGTGTTAGCGGCAACTTTGTTAGCGTTCCCCTTCATCGAATCCACCTCACGTCTGGGTTAGTTTCTGGCCCTGTCGAGGTCGGAGTAGTTCCTAGTTTGCCTATGAAAGGCATATCCATGCTGTTAGGGAAACGAATTGGCGGGTGGTAGGGTGATACCCCACCCTAAAGTAGTTCGGAACCGGTTGCTTCGGTAGACACCGAAGATATCGAGAAGAGAATCTCGATATATTTCCCTCGTGTGCAGTGACCAGAGCACAGGCCAGAAAAGAAGGCCGATGAAAAGACAAACGAGATAATCGATAGGACAGAGGACGAAGTGATAGACCTATCGCAGACGTTTATAAATCCTGATGTGGGATTAAATTATCCTCCCGATAGTAACCCAACTGGAAATAGCGATGGTATTGTTGAGCCCGCTATGGACATTCCATTATCGAGGAGAGCACTTATAACAGAGCAGGGGAGTGATTCTGAGCTCACCCCCACTCTTCCGTCACATGTTGCCCGAGGATGAGTTGGAGAAAGTTCCAACTGGATACTTTATTAAGAATGAGGTACTAATGAGGAAGTGGAGACCCCCGCACATCTCCGCCTCAGAAGACTGGTCGACAGTCCACCAAATAGTACTCCCTAAACGGTACAGACCGGAGGTCATGAGGACAACTCATGAGATCCCATTGGGGGTCACCTTGGCGTTAACAAGACGCACGATAAGATCGTCAGATACTTTTACTGGCCGGGTATCCGAAGGACGTGTCTGAGCATTGCCGGACTTGCCACATCTGCCAGGTTGTAGGGAAGCCAGACCAGAAAATCCCATCGCACCCCTACATCCCATTCCTGCCTTCGAGGAGCCATTTTGTCGCATTATCGTAGACTGTGTTGGTCCGTTACCCAAAACTAAGTTAGGGAACCAATACCTGCTAACGATCATGTGCGCCTCGACCAGGTTTCCCGAAGCGATACCCATGAGAAATCTATCCGCCAGGAAAATAGTAAAAGGCCCTTGTTAGCTTTTTTTTCACCATGGTCGGCTTACCCAGGGTGATACAGTCAGACCAGGGATCAACTTCATGTCAGGGTGTTTTCAACAAGTTACGAAAGTTTGGGTATAAAATCCATTAAGTCAAGCGCCTATCACCCCCCAGTCCCAAGGTGCCTTGGAGGTTCCTCCACCTTGAAGAGCATGATGAGAACATATTGCCTGGACCACCAACACGATTGGGACGAAGGTATCCCATTCCTAATGTTCGCCGCTCGCGAATCCGTACAGGAATCGTTGGGGTTCAGCCCATTTGAATTAATATTTGGGCATTCAGTCCGCGGTCCTTTAAAAGGTACTGAGGGAAGGTTTGTTGCAGGAAGACCCAGTAACAGAAAATTTGCTGGAATATGTTTCACGTTTCCGAACCCGACTAGCAGAAGCATGTGAACTGGCCCGCGAGAACCTCCGGTCGGTTCAGCATAAAATGAAAGATCGATACGACCGAGACACAGTCGAACGAAATTTCAGTGTCGGGGATAAAGTACTAGTGTTATTACCTTGCCCGGACATCCTCTCAAAGCTCGATTCCATGGCCCGTATGAAGTGGTCAGGAAGGCCGGTGACCTCAACTACGTCGTAAGAACCCCTGATCGCAGGAAGTCGACGCAGATGTGTCACATTAACATGCTTAAGCCTTACTATGAACGGGGAAAGACCGACCCTGTGTTAGTAATCAGTGGGCCTAACACTATGCCTGAGCCCACGGAGATCCGAGGAGAAGTTATGGAAAGGGTGACCACCCCACCAAACTTTACAACTCTGAGGTACTAGCTGACCTAAGTGCGAAGCTGTCGCATTTAGCCCTTGAGGAGAGGAAGGATTTAGCCTCCCTTATCGAGGATTTCAGGGGCCTGTTCCCCTGACGTACCCAACAAACCACCGTTACTTATCATGATGTGGAAGTAGGAGATGCCACCCCATTAAACAGCATCCCTACCGAGTCAACCCACGGAAAGCCGAAATCCTACGTGGAGAAATAGCCTACATGCTGAGAGAACGGCATTATCGAGCGTAGCCAAAGCAGTTGGTCCTCCCCTGCGTGCTAGTGGACAAACCTGACGGCTCAGTTCGGTTTTGCACCGACTACCGAAAGGTGAACTTCGTCACTAAGACGGACTCGTACCCCATTCCCAGGATGGACGACTGTATTGATAAAGTAGGCAAGGCTACTTATATTACAAAGCTCGATTTGTTGAAGGGTTATTGGTGTGTGCCCCTAACCGAGCGCGCTAAGGAGATATCTGCTTTCGCGACTCCGGATGGCCTGTATCAATACCGCGTGATGCCTTTTGGGATGAAAAATTCCCAGGCCACCTTCCAGCGAATGATGAACCATTGCCTGCGAGATCTGGCTGGTGTAGAGACGTACATCGATGAGCTGAACACATGATATCTCTACGAAAAGTCTTCGATCGGTTAAAGCATGCCAATCTCACCATTAACCTTGCGAAAAGTGATTTCTGCCAGGCAGAAGTGACGTATCTCGGACACGTTGTCGGCCATGGGCGGATAACTCGATCGAGGCAAAAATACAAAATATAGTTAAGTACCCAGCCCCGACCAATGTAAAAGGCCTGAGGAGATTTCTCGGAATGGCGGGTTACTATCACAAGTTTCTGTAAGAATTTCTCTGATATAGCCTCACCGCTTACCCAACTGTTGAGGAGGAAAGCCAAATTTGATTGGACACCCGACTGTCAGAGATCCTTTTGATCAAATAAAAGCCCTATTGTGCTCCAAACCCTGTCCTCAAAGCTCCTGAATTTACCCGACCGTTCAGGTTAGCTGTAGATGCAAGTGACCATGGCATTGGCGCAGTATTACTACAGACCGATGCAAATGGTATCGAACACCCGGTCAGTTATTTCTCAAAAAAATTCAACAATCACCAGAAAAATTACTCTACAGTAGAAAAAGAAACTCTTGCCCTTTTGTTAAAGTTTACAACACTTCGAAGTGTATGTGTCTTCGTCCAGTCAGCCTACTTTAGTATATACTGACCATAACCCACTAACCTTCCTCAGGAAAATGAAGAATACGAACAGGCGACTACTGTGCTGGAGTTTAGCGTTACAAGAATACGATCTAACTATTCAGCACATAAGAGGCATCGACAACGTGTGTGCTGACGCCCTGTCCCGTATCTGATCGATAAGCCTTTGAGGATCAAACGGGGACGAAAACAATCTCTTTTCTTTTTTTTTAGAAAACTGCCGTTAATGGCATTTTTCTTTTTTTTTTGGTAGGGAGGTGTCACGTAGCAACGATTTCATTAACCATATAGGCGTTAGGCTAAAGTAAAATCTTAAATAAAGAGAAAATTAGTTAGATATAAAGAAAGATAAATAAATAGATAAAACAGAAATTTAATCCAATGCTTCCGATTCGCGAGCGAATATATTCTATGATCAGCCATACCCCCCCTCTTCTCTTCACAAATTCTTTCTCTCCTTATCCTCTCTTCCACCCGCCAGCCAAGGGCCCGTGAACTTAGAAGTGACCCGACGCGAGGATGACCTGGTTCTAAGATTTCGCGTTTGACCATGAGTAAACTCCAGACACCATCAGGGTCTCATGCTGCGATTCACGTGATCAGGACGTACCTGGAGCATGCGTTGAACTTTTGGCCATCACACAAACACTGCGTGATTTGCGCCCTATTCTCCTGCGTACCCGGTCAAGGACGAAGGGAACCCACGTGACTGTCTGTGGGGACAGCGAAAACCAAGAAGGATTTTCAGTTTCCCTCTGACCAGCGGCAGTTGAACATCGCTGGGCAAAATCGTCAGACCGCCCACTGAGATGAGGAAGACCACGAAGTCTATCGACCAGTGATTGAACACTTGCGAAAAGAAGAAGAATCCAGGAACATTGTCGGCCGGCCAAGATACTGATTTATCATCAGAACTCTCCTTCGGCGAATCAAAACTTTAATGAAGATACCAGCCCGACTGCAAGATAAGTTGGTTCTTTTGGCTCGATCTATTTTCATATATGTATGTATTCGCTCGCGCCTTCTATTCTTTACTGATGTCCTCCCCCTTTGTTAAATGAATGTTCTTTTTTTTTCTTTCTTTGTTTCGCTATATATATATTTATAAATAAATGTTTAATTTTGAAAGCCATCGTCTTGTGTCTGTTCTTCGTTGATTCCTTGTGTCGCTTCCATTTCTGAGTGAAGACCGAGAAAAAGAAACCACGTTTTCCTTTTTTTTTAGAACCCGTGGTTCATCTATATGCTACAAGTTCGTAACAATATATATATATATATATATATATATATACTTACCTGGCACATGTCAGAGGGTATCTACCAGACGATGCTATGTCGAAGGGCAGAGTCTCGTCTCGGGAAACTGACTCCGTTTTTTACGAGGTCTGCACGATAAAACTCGGCCTTGTGCCACATCTTGCTGCGTGGGGCAGAGGGTAAATACCTATATATATATATATATATATATATATAACTTTTAAAAAATTATTAAGCATTGTTCAGCGCAGTGAAAAAGCAAATGGAGTGTTTAGCGCCAATTGTCAAAATATAGAGGACCTGCTTGCCTTGAAAAACAGAGTACGATATTCAAGCTTTTATGTTACTCGAACCTCTACGTCTAGAGCTGGCATTAAATACGGAACTACTTCAGCAATTTTCCTTGTTATTTTGGCTAAGATCGTCCCCTTCGCCTAGCGACCAAAAATGATTATTTTTTTTACACATCATTGAAAAGGATGAAAGACAACATTTTAAAATAGCCTTGGAATTCATAGGGAGATTTTTACTTCGGTTGTCAAAACAATAAAATAGATGACTAATCACTTTTGGTTCGTGGCAATGTATGGGAAGTCTGGAATTGAAAGAATGGTTCTACATATTTTTTCAGACGAATTTTGGTGGCGCCTCTCAGCGACTTGTCAGAATCAAATCTGAAGAATTTCGAGTTTGACAAAAAATTGTTTATTTACGTATTTTTGATTTCCAGATGGGGTGTGAGGCGTGGCTCGTGGCATGGTGTGTAGCTTACCCCCATTACGCATAAACCTCAAACAGACTTGAAGAAATAACTGAACCCATACTGAAGTTCCAGATCTGATACCCAGTCTGTTTTCAGAATGTCTTTTGCTTGGTGGACAAATCGTTGTCTCGAATCTTCAAACCAAATCTTATCTCCACTTACTGCAAACATGCGATTTCTAAAGCCTCTGATGAATAATTATATATATGGTAATATTAGCCGTTTCCTTTTAGATCGCTTTTTTCCAGGTATTTTGATGGGCAATAGAGAAATCCTGAATTTTAGAATGATCTTATTCCATTTCAAAAATAAATCCAGTAAAAAGGAATATTTTAAATTAATATACGACAAAAAATAAAATGAAACATTCGGTATTCATTAACCGATCAGCCAGTGCAACACGAGTTACGATTTTTTACCAATCTCTGGCCATCGGACTGGGATCAAAGTGTAGTATCTGTACTCCTCATTCCTAATCGTAATGGTATATTAGCTGTTTCCTTATAAGGAAACATTCGGGATTCATTGACCGATCAGCCAGTACTACACGAGTTAGAATTTTTCACCAATCACTGGCCATCGAATTGGGATCAAAGTGTAGTATTTGTAATCCTCATCTATATTGATAATGTTAACATTAGCCATTTCCTTATTAGGATCTATTCATTGAGTGAGCAGCCAGTGCAAATCGTGTGGTACTGTTCTTTACTCCCTGGGTTCAGTGTGTAGTATCTGTTCAGTTCATCTCTAATAATCACGGCAATATTAACCGTTTTCTTATGAGGAAATATTTGACATTCATTTCAGCAAGCAGCTAATGATCCTTTCGAATGGAATTTATAAAATCAACTTGAAAATCTAAATTACAGAGAATCAATATCATTTATAAGTATACATACCCCTTAAGGAACTGATTTCCTGAGCAAATTAAATTCATGAATAATTATATTGGACATACCACTACATGCCTATCAAGGAGACTTACGTTACATCTGTCTGACCACAGCTCAATTAGGATTCATTTAAACAAACACGAAAACTTACCAAACTCCATCAGCAACAACGTGCAGAAAAAGTATGATAGCCTCGTCCATAGGTAAACAAAAGACTTCAAATAATGGAAGAACTAATAATAAAAAAAAGAAAAAGCCAACAGTATCATCAGCTATGAACACGGCCACAATATGCTGATCGTGTTTAGAAAAAAGAAACGAAAAACATGTATATAACTCTAGATACATTATTTTTTTATAGCATGGGGCGCGTTTTGTAGGACCCCCTTGAGAGGATGCGGTATTAAGGAGGATTGATGGTAGTATGGAGGATTGATTGGTGACGGACGAGTTTTTATGGTGAATGTGAAAATTGTAATAAGTGAATGGGTCGTGAATCTGATTAACTAGGTAAAAGATAGTTAGTGTCGACCAGTCTCAAACCCTCCCCATTTCTCGGCCTTGTGCCATAATTGTGTATTTTCACAATAAATCTTTCCCAATACGATTTTTCTTTATCCTTAAGTTTACGAACGAATTTCAACTGACATCTCTGTGTTTTTTTCAATAGCAGTTGACTTTTCCGTGGGGCGGGGGTGATTGTTACTATGAATTTCATTGCTTATTGTCTGTTTAGTGACACAGATTCTTGATGAAAGCAAATCATCCTGCAACTCTTGAAGAGTAACCATTGGATTTTGTTAATTTGACGCATTAATATCCTCGAATTTTTTGTAAAAATCTTCCGTAGAGCACCTGTTCTTTGGTTTTCAACAGTTTTGAGTCTTTTTTTTTACCTTGCAATGAATGGTAGTAAATGAAATATTCAGGTTGTCTGAGGTTTTCCTGTAACATTCACCTTCTTTTCAGAGCTTAACAATTAGTTCTTTTTGCGAATTTATTAATTCTTTACCTCTTGCCATGATAAAAATCTTTTTACACGAATATCAATTACAGAATATTTTGTTTGTATGCTTTAGGCTAAAAATAACTACTGATAATATAATTGAAACATTCTAGAATATTCCACTTGAATAATCTAGAATATTAAAGCAATTTAAAAGTTTAAAAACGTAAAATTTGCATTGTGCGAATAACTTTTTCATCCAGAAATGGGATTTATTTCTATTAAATCATTTTTTTCCCTATGCATATTTGGTTATTATGCAACTGTGCCTGTTCCTTCCTATCTATCTATCTATCTATCTATCTATCTATCTATCTATCTATCTATCTCAATCTGTTCATATCGTTTTATCTATCTCAGTCTGTTCCTATCTATCTATCTATCTATCTATCTATCTATCTATCTCAATCTGTTCATATCGTTTTATCTAACTCAGTCTGTTCCCATCTATCTATCTATCTATCTATCTATCTATCTATCTATCTATCTATCTATCTATCTATCTATCTCACTCTGTTCATATCTATCTATCTATCTATCTATCTATCTATCTATCTATCACAGTTTTATATAATTTGTTTAGAACGGCAGTACATCTATACATGCAAATTTCACATAACCCTAACCCCAACACGCAAAAGAATTTATAAACGAGATTTTCAAACGCTGGTTTATTATTATTTTCATGCGAAGGAGTGGGCAATTTTTCCCCTTGTGAAATGCCGCCCCTTAAATAAACACTATTAACCAAAAACCAGCGGCTCATATCTTTGGATTTTAAATATTCCTCTGGTGATGAATGTGGATTAAATTTAATGTTAAGAAAGGAAAGGCCAATATTTGTCGGCTAATAATATTTAATTTATTTGCTAGATTTCATTAAGTTCAAATAGGTGTTAGTCAGACAGAATTTCGCGCTAATTATTTTGAGCGGCTAAATGATGGCTGTGGGTCGGTGTGGTAAAATAATAGAAAGAAATGTCTTCCAGACAACCTCCTGGTTCCAGATAAAATTATTTTTGACAAATGTTTATCATCTTCCTTCCTACTCGCTTATTTTGCCACAACTGCATGGTATTTCTTATATATAGCTCTTAGTCTATTTCTCATTTGATGGAGAGGTTTTTTTTCTGAAGTCTGTTACTTCTTTTTAATACTCTCAGAACCTTTGAGATGAAGAATTATCATTACTATATGACATTATTTCATATTATTTGGTATAATTCTTCAGACCAGTAGTGCTACGGTTTTCAGATTTTTTCGGATTTTGGAATACAGACTATTTAATTTGTATATTGCATCTATAAAATGAGGAATCTTAGGAATAAAACCCAAGCATAAACACGATATCCCTTTGCATTTCATAACACAGCTTATTCATATACCCTGAAAGTTATTTTGCATAAATAATATCTACCCTGAAAGTAGTTTTATATAAATTTTACAAATTTTTGTGTACATACAGATACAAGTAATGGCGCTAGCCACGTGATGCTTATTTTTTAACTGGTGAAATTAAGATTTCACGTAAAATGTTTTGTACTTTCTGTTACGTGTACAAAAAAAAAACATGATCACTACTTACAAAAATATATAAATGCAACATCAAAGGTTACTTCTACATCAAATTCGAACGAAATTTGACTTTGTTAACCAGACGCTTCCTCTGTAGCTAAATAGTATAGCACCTCAGGCCAGATGGTAGTTCCGTGTAGGATACAGGTTCGATTCCTGTCAGAGGACATATATTTTCTACGAAATTTCTCGTACATTCAAGCCGGTAAATGTAATTAATACTGCTTATTATAAACACTGCATTTATTTAACTAATTTATCTATAAAATAACGTACAAACAGAATATATATATATATATATATATATATATATATATATATATATATATATATATATATATATATATATATATATATAAAAAAGGATGAAAGCTGACTAGAGTTCACTACCGCGGTTTCGACCTCTATGGTCTCCTCAGGTCATTTGTTCACCAAATTAACTACACGGAACTCAACAACTTAAGCACTTTCAAAACCGGAAGTAGTGGGGTAAGTAGTAACTTTAAACGGGTTCAAATATCCCTAAGCTGAACTTCTTAAAATGTCTGCATTTGGTCATGATCTCTGACCTCCCGTTCAGCAATTCATTGTTGTTTTATATTTTGCTATAGCCACTTTCTCTTCTTGGTATAACCTACACGTATTCTCGACTATTATGTTAGCCTTTAAATTTCTTAAAATGCTCCATTTAATGCTTGGACTTTGCTATGTCTCTCTAAATTTCCAATAGTAGTTGCTAGTTGTTTGACCTCGGTTAGAATTAATTCATATATATATATATATATATATATATATATATATATATATATATATATACTTGCAAAAAGAACAAAAGTGTTTTTATATAACAAAAATATGTTTGACGTCCTTAAAAACCAATCAATCAATTAATCTTTGTTTCTAACACATAATACTTTAGTATGTGAAATTCCACTGTCGCCATTTTTATGCGCCTTCGAAATTCAATTGTTTCGTTCTGATTGTAAGTGTACCATTTTCCTTGTAGTTCCTGTTCTCCTTAAAAATTCCTCGTTTGATGTTATGTCAATGGGATTCTCAGTATTCGCTGGTATCTCTCGTTTCAAGTGTGTTCTTCATCCGTAAAGAGATTGTCCTACATTCAGAGATTAGACGACACCACGAGATTATTCATAAACATCAGTTCACTCCCTGTTGTTTGCAGTAATATAGGTGTACTACCATGAAAACTTTTAAAGTGACCTTGGCAAAATTGATTGATTGATTGATTTGCGTTTTTACTGCCATCGAACCATTTGTAGGTTATTTAAAGCCAGAAAATACTTTTAGACTGTGATTTTTTAAGGTAATAATATATATACTGATACAAGTCTTACTAATTAACCTATAGCCGGGGGAGAAGATTCAGATATACGTCTTGCTCGAGGTTATTTGCGCGTAAGTGAATATTACGGCTGGAATTGGAAATCCGCGATACATTGCCACTATCTATTACACCAGCCGCACATCCCAGCTTATAGCGGTCACCCATCTAGGTACTGACTAGGTTTAACATTGCTTAAGAGATCTCGTGTTTCAACGGGACGTGTCTGTAAGCCCTTGGTAAAAGAAAGAAAAAGTTACTTTAATATCTACGAACAGAAAGACTGGAAGATTGGAGATACTTTTATCCAAGGTAGTATTTCTGAGAGTCACTTATACTGAATTTGATTCACGTTCAATATGCATGCATGCAAGGAATGTATCTATGTGTGTGTGTGTGTGTGTATGTGTGTGTGTGTGTATGTGTGTGTGGTTGTGTTACTTACACAGTAATTAACACGAAGAATGAATTTCCTGGAAAATGTCATGAGATGAAGAAATTCGTTGATGGCCATGATGGATAAGGAAGCGGCATTGGACATTTCTCTTTTTTCTGGCTTTTAGCCAAAATCAGATAAGGAATTGTTTCTTTGGAAATTAGGTGGATAGGAGTTGACTGATATTTTCGAAAAGTTGGTCTTTAGCAATCACAACTGACAGTGCCGACAGCGTTAAGACTTTCCGATTCGCAGGCATTGAAAGGTTTGGAGGTAAAGCTTGGCTATGTTTTCAAACTGGAATATAAACACATTTATCATTCGCTACTGAAAGAAAGAGGTTAAAGTCGAGGTGAAAGGAGACGATGCCGAAACTGTACGGACGTGAGAAGAAGAAGAAGAAGAAGAAGAAAAGAAGAAGAAGAAGAAGAAGAAGAAGAAGAAGAAGAAGAAGAAGAAAGAAAGAAAGAAAGAAAGAAAGAAAGAAAGAAAGAAGCGTCGGCAAGAAGGAAAAGGGTTTATCTTGGCACGGAAAAGAAGAAAAGAAGAAAAGAAGAGAAGAAAGAAGAAGAAGAAGAAGGAGAAAGAAATAAAGAAGAAGCGAAACACGTTGACAAGAAGAAGAAAAAGAAGTAACTGAAGTCAGCAAGAAAAAGAGAAAGGAGGGAGTGAAGTTAGCAAGAAAACAAAAAGAAGAAGAAAAGAAAGAAAAAGAAAAAAGAAGAAAAGAAAGAAGAAAAGAAATAAAGAAAGAAAGAAAGAAAGAAGAGAAAGAAAGAAAGAAAAAAAATGGTGTCAAATCAGAAATCAAAAGGGAGGGTGACCAACGAGTTGAAAGCCACAGTGACACACAGCGGCCATTGAAACCGAGGACTTGTTTGCTGGAGCATTGTCTTGATGAAACAAGTCCCCTTTCGTCAGTTTTCTTTGGTGTTTGATCTTGATAGCCTTTCAGCCAATTAGCATAGAACTCTCCATTGATAATGTGACCCTTTTAAAAATCGTCAATAAATACAATATTGATTTAAGTAATCTTGATGCATCGTACTCAATAAACACAATGCTAACAGTAGGGTCAGTTGGGCAACGTCTGTGAGAAAAAGAGCACCATGACACAATTCACTCCATCCGAAATTTGGAAATGGCATTCTGTACAACATGGTATACTCACCGGAAGGTCCAATTCGTACATTTTAGAGTGCTTGGGTGTCAATCTGATAACAGTGCACAGAATTCGAAAAGAGTTGGATGAGTCTAATGGTGATTACAAAGGTGTTTGAAGTGATCCTTTGGGATGACGTCGTTATGCCTACATTCATCTCCCCATTGGGCCTCAGACTCCACATGGAGGCCTACATGACGTGCCTTAAGGAGGTAATGCTGCCATGGATCAAGAGAATGGCTGCTGGAAGACCCTATGTTTTGACAACAGGACTCTGCACCATACCATACATGCAGAAAATACCAGTCATGGCTGTCAGACAATTTCTGCGACCACATCATCCTTTACATCTGCCCACCTAACTCCTCAGGCTGCACCCCCCTTGATTATTATGTGTGGGGCGCAGTTGAGCGGGAGACCAACAAAACTCCTTGTAACACCAAAGATGAACTGAAGGCAAAGATTATGGTAGCATTCACCAATTTAAACAAGGAGACAGTTCAGAAGAATTGCAGGAGATTCAAAAGTCTTTTGGCGGCCGTAGTTGAAGTCAATGACGATTTTATTGAATAAATTTACTTTTTACGTTTTGAAGATATTTGTATGGAATTTTGTTAAATATATCTGTTAAAATGAGATATCAGTGTTATTTTCATTTTTGCATCATTTAGACGATAATTTATCCATCGCACGCTGTATATATGCGTGTATATATATATATATATATATATATATATATATATATATATATTTTGCCCACATTGATTCACATGAACAGCTGTGTCATGATATTAATGATTAATTTTATATTATTTTATTATAATTACTCATAACTGTTTATTTATATTTTAATTTATAGTTCTACCTTTGTAACTCAAAGTATATAATTTATATCGATGTGTATGCGTTTGTTGACTTTTTTGGCTAAGGGTGTAGTTTAGCTAACTCGGCTTAATTAGTCTATATCTAATCATGTGTATGCCTTTGTTATATATATATATATATATATATATATATATATATATATATATATTTTGCCTGTATTTGGGTATACATAGTATTTTGAAATAAATATTTGATGTGAATAATTACATTTATATTTTACCATTACCTTTGTAACATGAAGTAAATATTTTTTGTGTGTGTATGCGTGTGTTATTTTTTACATTTATTTTAAATTAAAAAAAAAAGAATCCCCATATAAAATATGGACTACTCCATTATTATTGTGACAACTAGATATATTTAACAAAATTTAAATTATGTAGCAGTCAGCCTTAACACTGCGCTGAGAAAAAATATGTATATTTATTAATATATAGCTCAGTTATTTTGCATCAATTTTTTTTAGTAACACAAACACTCAATTTGCGATATTATATATATATATATATATATATATATATATATATATATATATATATATATATATATATATATATATATATATATATATGGATGTATATATTAGATTCTTTAAGTATGGATTTTATAAAAGTTGGTGATGTAATATAGTGTGTTTGATGTGTACTTAGAGATGGTAAAATATTTTTCAGAATTCCCTCAAAGTAATTCCTGCGTGAAAAATTATAATCATTTTTTATTTAGGGTGATATTTATAAAATCAAAGTTATGGCCATTTTTTCCCTGTACATTACAAACTAGTTTAAGCAGTTGCCGAGGGAATTCTGATAAATATTTTACCATCTTAGACACCATGTCATACACACTATATTACATGACCAACCTTTATAAAATCCATACTTAAAAAAAAAAAACTTGTATATATATATATATATATATATATATATATATAAATATATATATATACAAGTAAAGTGAGAAAAAATAGAGTATAATTCCATTGTCCTTAAGATTTAATTCAAAAGAGGATTTAATACAGAGTAGAGCTAAATATTATTAATATATTTCCCTTGCCAGTGGGTTGACATCTCCCGAGGAAACACATTTGTGTTGAAACATGATTTTATTGTGTAGTGATTTTTAACAAGATTTTGTTTTAATATCCTAATATATCCTAATATATATATATATATATATATATATATATATATATATATATATTATTTATTCGAAAATTATAACATAAATATGTTATAAAATCACTAAAAAAAAATAGCTATTTTGTTTGAACACTTCTGGTGTCTTATCAAGTGATGGTGTTGAATGTAGAATAAAGGGTTTTACGACACCAGAAGTGTTGAAACAAGATAGCTATTTTTGTGGGGATTTTATAACATATTTATGTTATAATATTCGAATAAATATTTATATTTGCTCTAGTCTGTATTGAGCACTCTTTTAAGAATAGTATTTGTTGTTCATTGGAATTTATTCTGAATACACCAATCCTATACTTATATACATAATGTCTATAATTGGTAACAGAAGCCATTGGTTTATACCAATGGCTTCCCATACTTCATACTTCTCCAATTCACTCTCGCGTGGTCATTTGTGACGTCATGAGATGCGGTGCGATTTTCGCTTCTAGCGTCTTATATGCACGTGTTTATCGTTGCTTAGAAATCATCTATGTAAACAATGACAGACTATCATCACTGTCTTGTCCGTATATTGCTTAATATGTTGTAATTGACATCTTTGATAATGGCTTATGTAAGCCGAAAGTTTAGATTTTATTAAAAAAATATGGATCAATATTGTGAATTTCTTTCTTCGTTCAATGATAATGTTATTAAACTTATCAGACGTTATGAAAAGAATTTACATAAAATAAATAAACAACACTTGTCTATATTATTTAATGAAACGTGTATGAATATATATATATATATATATATATATATATATATATATATATATATATATATATATATTTGGGTAGAAATCTTTCTTTTGTAGATAGGAATATATGTTTTTATTCAGTTATTCTAATATTCTTTCAGTTTTCATGTTGTGGGGTCTGTGAAATCGTATGCACTGCCCGTAATAAGTATTGTCAGTTTCATTGTTTTTTAACTATTACGTTTTTGTTGTCTTATCCAATTTGTTTCTTTATGAAAACTATTTAGTATGTTTCTTCCTAAATTTGATAGAATTTTAATGATTTGGTGCTGTTTGATTTATGATTTAGGCTTCCACCATTTTTAATCGTTTTTTACAGTTTATGTTCTTTATCCAAAAATAGTTCTATTAAATCGCATATATTAACTGTTACTGCTGAAAATGTCTATCAAGTTATGAAGGACTTGATAACTGAGAAAGACCTTCCAGATTTTCCATAATTAGAGAGTTTGTTTAGCACACCCTGATACCAAACATGATCAAAGACCTTTGATATATTTAAAGCGACGGACTTTGATGAATTTATTGACTAGTGACTCGATAATTCTTTGAGTAATGGCATTTAAGACATCAACTGGACCTCTAACAAGCAGAAAAGGAAGAAAATTGATTATGTTTCTGTAATTTGCGAAAAACACTCATCAACTAATTTTGCCGATGTCAGATTTAATCCAATGTATATCGAGCCGATGCAAGGGTCACGTGAGCTCTCATCAAAAATATGATACGCCCAATAAGAGATGTACCTTTTTTAAAAGCAATAATTGTACCTTGCATTGTTGTCTGCGTCCCTGTGGCTGAAACTGTAAAAGTATACTTTATACAAGGTAGTTATCCTAAGGTAAAAATTGACAAGGAAGTTTTAATCTTTTTAAGTAACTGTCAGTGATTCTATAATTTTTATCAATTAGAAAAGAACATTTTAAAATTTCAAAGCATTTATTTTTAATATTTTATTAAATAATAAAAAGCAAATGTTTCAGAGGAATAATAACAATTCAAAAATATATACTTATATTTTTTATTCATTCAAATCAATTAATAAAAATGAGGGGCACAAATTCATGTATATTTTGTGTACTAATGATATATATATATATATATATATATACTTGTATCCTTTTTTGTGTGTAAAATATATATACATAAAAATTCATGCAAATATATACGTGAAAAAAAATCTCGAGATTCTGTAGACTGATTTAAAACCCAACAGATACCAAATGGTTATAATATATATATATATATATATATATATATATATATATATATATATATATACAATAAACGTGCAATCAATTTACAAATACATGAATTATTCACACAAAACTAATGCAAAAGTTAATGATTTAAATGGCGAGACATCCATCTCGCAAAACAATTCAAATAGTACAAAAAAACCTCCAGCTCCGTTATGAATGAATTGATCCTTGTTTATATAAATTTCTGCCGTATTAGTTGTTATTTTTTTACTACAAGCTTTCGTCTGTTCCTACAGACATCTTCAGGTATATAATAGATGTTGTTCTTGTTTTTTTCTCTTAGTAATAAGAGGACATAGAAAATATATGTGTATATATATAATACGGCAGAAATTTATATAAACAAGGATCAATTCATTCATAACGGAGCTGGAGGTTTTTGTGTACTATTTGAATTGTTTGCGAGATGGATGTCTCGCCATTTAAATCATTAACCTTTGCATTAGTTTTGTGTGAATAATTCATGTATATATATATATATATATTTATATATATATATATATATATATAAAACAAACAGTTTGACCGAAACTCTCTTGCGTTTGGACACTGGATATGATAAGGTAATCTTTTTCTTTTCAAGCGTAGGTTTATATAAAACGTTTCTGCATTACAAATAATCATATTTTCATCTTTTTCTGACAGCATAATTTTCACGTCAGCAGGAGAAATTTATCCATAAAGAATTTTGGGTTAATTCTCATCTGATCCCCGAATTTCTTCTAAGGAAAAAAAAAAAAAAAAATTCTATCGATGCTGATTGGTTGTAATATTATTTACGTTTTTTTTTTATCCAATCAGTTTGTTGAATCAAAATTAACTAAAATATCACATTCTTCCTTCAATTTATTTTATTTTATCACAGTCAAAATATTATCCTTTGATTTCTTTGTTCATTTCAATATTCCTTCGTTTTTCTTTCAGTCTTTTTTTTTGGTTCTGATTTCTTTCTTCTATTTCTTTATCATTTGAAAGTTCATATTCTATTTTTGTTTCCCATAACAAAAATCCTTTTCTTTGTTTTTCAATTTTCAATTTTGACCTTCTGTTTCTTCCATTTTATTTTTCATTATTTTTCTTTTATTTCCTTTTCTGTCATAATGCTGATAATTTTGCTTTCATTCGATTCGTTTATGTTTTAAAACCATAATTTACAATACTTTCAGATTTGTCTCAGTCGACATATTTCAAAGGCCATTTCATCAGATTCCTTGGCACTGATCATTGGATTATCGACTGGAACGTCCCCTCTTTCCATTGATGGATTTAACAATAATATTCTGCTCAATAGTTACATAAATATCACAATTAACTTTACAGTTTCAGTCACGTTTCCTATTACAATCAAGAAATATAACAGTTGACATTAAAATACAAAATACAATTAAGACAAGACATAATCGACACACAAAATATTTCGAAGAATTTATAGATGTTTTAAACCTTCCCGGATTCCAGAAAGATCGATTTCAATCACTTACTTTTGTACTTATCATTTACCAGGAAGCATAGACTTGTATAAATAATTAAACCACAAGGGATGAGGAGAATTGGTTTGTGTGTGACAGTAAATATTTCAGCAAGCGTATATGCAATCGCTAGGCTCAACAATACCTGGAAAATGAACCTCCCCAAAATTATCTTTGCCTTTTCTGTTTTCGAAATTTCAGTTGTTGCAGACATCGATTCAATATAAGTATTTACGATGTAGCCATAATTTACTGGCATCATTACATTTTTATTGACAGAAGGAATTTCTTTGGGAAGAATTTGGAGTTTATTCTCCTCTGATCCTCTCTCTTTCGACTCGCGAAGAAATGATAAAAATCGATGTATCTTTTTCGATTTAGGAAGCTCATTTATGCGAGAATCGTCACTTGATGTTTTTTCTGTTGCTTTCTTTTTGTTTTCCGAAGAGCGTTCAGCATTGTATACCTGCATTTCCTCTTCTGAATAAGCGATGTTTTCCTCGAGAACAGTTATTTCGTCTTCGACATCTTCAATGTATGGGGCTATTTTTAACAGAGGAAATGCAGTTTCCATTTTTTGATTTGGGTCTGGCATTTGGTGATTCGGCGCTGCCACTGGCTGACTCGAGTCTGGTATTTCATTTGTTTTCTTTTTATCCATTGTAATTTACTGAAATAATAGCTCTGATTAAATTTCAATAATAGCTGAATTATTTCCAAGAAAAAAAGACTTTTTTTTGCGTCCGAACAGTTTATTAAAATGTTCAAAGTGAATGTGGCGTTTCCTTTTCTATTTCTCGTTGTTCTTTAAAACGTCATAATAGGATGACATTTTTTAATCCGACAACAGTTTGAAAATAACGTCGCATACATTGGAAAATTCAAAAAACGGTTATAAAATTCTATATGCAAAAATCTGTGGATGATACGTAATGAAGAGAGACAATATTTATTGTACAAAATATACAATCATGGCACAAGGCCGAAAAAGGGGAGCGGTTGAGGCTGGTCTTAACTAACTATCCTATACCTACCTAATCCGATTCACGAGCCATTCATACATTACAATTTGCTCTGATGTTAA
>CAHIKZ030000912.1:312500-335000 GCA_903632075.3 Acanthosepion pharaonis | reverse complement strand
AGTCCACATAGGCGATAGGGAGTGTAGGACATTCCATTATAACAAATATTTTCTTTGTTAATATAGGAAATTATTTAAAATTATATATCGTTATATCATATGTGGGTCTGTAAACATTTGCTCGATTCTGGGTGAGGTAAATATTAGTTGTTTATATTTGAGTCTATTTATTTATTTTGTTCGTTAATATGTAAATATTGGTGGGTTTCTATATGAATTCCTAGGGCTTTTTCTTCGTTGGGAGATGGGTAAATATTAGTCGTTTATATTTGCGTCTGTAAAGATTTGCTTTGTGTAGTGACCTTAAACATAATAGCAGTAGCAGCTCTCAGTTGAACTTACAGTTCTTGAATATTAGAACACGTGAATTTCCAAGCTGAAGCTACAACACAGCAACAAATTACGTTCTCACTATAACAAATTAATGAACATTTTGTTGTGTATATAGTTTACAACTAACTAAAGAGACACTTGTTTTAAACGTTACTTTTGTTCATTTTATTATAATAAATGTTATCTTTGCATTGCAAAACAATTGGTCTGTTATTTTGTGAAAGTACTCTTCTTCACCACCATTATTCGATTTGCTATAAAATGTTCACGTAAGAAACCTTACGCATTTAATTATTGAACTAGCTAATCACTAAACTTGATAAGTGGGCTTTTCTTTGAATGGTTATATATCTATAGAGGATGCAATTGGCGTTTTCTAGAGATTAGCTTGCTAAGTACTGTTCAAAAGATATTGCGCTTAATAATGAGGATATAAAAGAAGTCTTGTACCACGTCAAGATGAAATATTGATGAACATTAAGCAACAGATTTATTTGTGTAGTTTTCTAAACATACTACGGTTTATATGAACAGAATGCATAAAAGAACTGGACGGCCGTTTCCTCCTATACTCATCAGTAGTGCGCAACCACTACAGGGAATTGAACGACAGAATTTGTGAAGAGCTGTCGCTATATCGTCGATACATATGCGTATACATACATACATACATACATATATATATATATATATATATATATATATATAGAGAGAGAGAGAGAAAGAGAGAGAGAGAAAGAGAGAGAGAGAAAGAAATTAACGGTGATTTGAATAATCATAATTAATTCATCGAGTCTATAAGAATCCTCAACAGAATGCATAAAAGCATTGGACGGCCGTTTACGTCCTATATTTGGGAACGAACGGAATTTGTGAAGAGCTGTCGCTATATATATATATATATATATATATATATATAGAGAGAGAGATAACGGTGATTTGTATAATCATAATTAATTCATGGATTCTAGAAGAATCCTCAACTGAATTCAGAAATCAATGGGACTCATCAGCAGTGCACATCCACTACCGAGAATCGAACGACGGAATTTGTGAAGAGCTAGCGTAATACCGAGTCCGGTTTTTTAACTCTCTATCTCCGAGAGCCGTTGGTCCAGTGGTTATGACGCTTGCGTATCATTACATAACGTTCCGTGTTCAATTCCCGGTAGTGGACATACATGACGAAACGGCCGTCCAGTGCTTTTATGCATTCTGTTGAGGATTCTTATAGATTCGATGAATTACTTAATTATGATTGTGTCAAATCTCCCTTAATTTCTCTCTCTCTCTATATATATATATATATATGTATCACTGCTTGGGTAGCTTCTAATGCTGTAGACGGAGGAGCTTGGGGATAGAAGTCATGACTCATGGGGGCACAGTCCGTTGGTATAAGTAGACTCGGATGAGAGTCACGCGACGGAATTTGTAAAGAGCTGGCGGTATACCGAATCTCGTTTGTTACCTCTCCATTACTGAGACCCGTTGGTCCAATGGTCATGACGCCTGCGTCATTTCATAACGGTCTGGGTCTTATTCAAATTCCCCTCAATATATATATATATATATATATGGGCACCTCGAGGCGGTGTTAATGGTTAGCAAGCTTGTCTCGCTAGAATAATTACAACTGAGTCTTGAGTTCGATCCTCACTGGGTGTCCCATACTTTCAGCCTTGTGCCACATCTAAGCTACGCTTGGAAACTCTCTCTCTCTCTCTCTATATATATATATATATATATATATATATGTCAACACATTGACACTGATAGATATAAGATAATGAGGAGGAGAGTTTAATAGAAAAACATATAGATGTATGTGTTGTAAATCTACACATCTGCAAATATGTCCACATGAAGCAATCTATTTACACATGAACGGCATGGAACAAAAGAAATATAGGAAAATTTTCTTAATTTATTTAAACCCCCTACCCATATCTCCATACAATTAATATTCTCATATTCTTAAATTCGCAATTCGATATGTCAGTGCCTGCAGGAACTCTACCCTCTATGGGGGCAGAATCCTGTCTTTTGCTCTCTGCGCACGCTATTTATTCCCTCTAAAGAGAAACCGTTTAATACGCTGTTCAATATATGCACCCTTATGTGTATACCCGTATATGCATGTGGGTGATTCCCTTTCTAGATCGCGATAGAATCTTTTTTACCTAGAAGCGTAATTGTAGTCAGTCCCGAGAACAGGGCGAGGATTAGGTTTATTTATATAGCATTTTTTTTCTCTCGGCGAAATCTTCATCGACTGTAAAGGACCCGACGGGTTGTGTGCCACCACCTTCTGTTCAGCCTTCGTCATGGAATGGTCAGGTTTAGATAGCTTCGTGCTTTGTCTGTCAGTCTTTTGATTATTTCTGCTATCGGAGTCTGCTAGCATCAGACATATTGAATGACTGACTGCAAGACCAAAGCAGAACCTGATGGCTTATAAAGAGCTTTCCTTTACCTTTTTTATTTTTATTTCTTTCGTTAAAGTATCCGATATCAAAAATAAACGTGGAGACTTTTCATTGGTCAAAAATTGGAGGACTTTTGAGAAATGTATAGTTTAGGATATTTTTTTCTTTTTCTTTTTGGCACGTTTTTTGTTTATTTATTTTATATATATATATATATATATATATATATATATATATAAAAATATAAAGAACAAATAAGATATAAAAAAATCGGTGTTCTTATAGATATTTTTATTTTTACAAAATAGTGCTCAATGTAAATGGTTGGAACTGTGTAGCGGAAAAAAAACCATATTTTAAATCAATTAATTTATAATTATATATATATATATATATATATATATATATATATATATATATGAAGAAAAATATACGGAAAAAAACAAACAAAAATCCTAATATGCAATTATGCTGTTTTAATGTTAATATAATGTCAACGTCGGACGTTTCAGTCTAGTAGACCATCTTCAGGACATATTCATAAAACATAATTAACATTAGACTATATTTAATTCAACATGAAAAGACGATGGGCATAACAGTAAGACTAATCAAAACAGACAACTCTTATCCATATATTTGCTTATATATATATATATATATATATATATATATATATATATATATATATATATATATATATATGTGTGTGTGTGTGTGTGTGTGTGTTATTGCTAATTTTTTCTTGTTTTATTTCTTGGTTAATTTCTGTGAATTACAATTAGTATATTTGACGAATTCCGGATGAATTCATTGCATTCACTTACGTACTAATACCCTTGGGAAAGGTATGAACCCTCTTCCTGTCCCCCAACAGCTGTGGGTAAAATAGCAGGACAGACCTGGTTCTATAGCCTTGGATGGCAACTGGTCTACCACAGAAAGAAATGGCAACCTACTGCGGGAAAAGTCTGCTTCGTCAGTCATGTATCGAAAGACACAGGATCGCGCATGGCACATAACTGACTGATATTTGATAGCAAATAGGACGGAACTTGTTTTCGTTAGAGAACATGTTTGACTTTTCGTTACCCTAATATTTTGCATTGATTCCCTTAGATGAAATTGTGCCCCTGTAAACAATAATGATTTTCTTCGTCACTTTTATGGTTGATTTTATTGCCTTTTATTTTTATTTGGATTTTCGTTGTAAAAACACGCGCTTAAACACTTCTCATATCTATATATCGATCTATCTATCTAGCTAGATCAGGGATTCTCAAACAGGGTATAATCTCCCCGGGGGTAGGGGGATTTCAAGGCTTTGGTGGGAGCGGGAAAAATCATTGACTATAATCTTCAAAAAATAAAACCGATTTAAATACACTAATCTTTTTTTGAACTTTTTGTTTATTGAGTAACAAAACCCTGGCACTCTATTGAACTTTTTGTGGAATCATGTTGATAGATATTTTTTACTCCTGTGGCAGTGGAGACTTCAGGGGTTATTGGCCCTCGTTTGATGGCGTTCCTTCGGAGGATTGGCGCGATTGCGTCTCGATTAAGGGACTAGCCTCACGAAACGGAGTGGCTCTTGCAGCGTGTCTTACTGGCGATGGTTCGCGGTAATGCTTTCTCCATCATTGCGACTGGCAGAGGATAGAAAAAAATTGTTTAAAAATTGTGGATTAATAAGTGAAATTACCTGCGCAGAAGGGGCGGCCATCGGACGTCGAAACTGAGTGGTTCTCGGATTTTAGTTTATCAAATCGAGGCTGATCCAAGGCGCTAATTTGTAGTCTGTTGTTACCGGAAAGGGTGGGATGCGCAGGTCTGCCCTTTGTTATTTAAGGTCTGCTTTCTCTTGTTTTTCTCTTCATTTTTTGAGAAGGACATTACGCAATGAGAGTCGTTTTGTGCGCTCTTACTGTTATTTGATCCCAGTTTAAAATTGAGACGCAAGACGAGGCGTGTTTCGCAACATTTATTGTCGGACCGACTTTGGTTGCCCTTGAGTCGAAGAAATTTTTGATAATATTTTCTTTGGGCGTTCACTATTGTACATAATTTTATACTTTCACGGTGAATGTATGTTTTTTTTTACGAATATAGTCTGTAGTTAATGAAATGTATTGTTGGTAATTTTAAAAACAAGTATTGCTGGTATACCATTTTTGTAGTGATTTCACTACAAAAATGGTGTTATATTATCATACTGCTATAAAAATGTATTGTTGGTCATTCTTTCATAAAAGCGTATTATTGGTCTTTTTATTCTAAATATTGTGTAAATATAAGTGAAATTACCTGTGCTTATGGGACGGCCGTCGGACGTGGAAACTGAGTTCTTGACGGATTCTTGTTTATCAAAGCGAGGCTGTGCCAAGGCACTGATTTTATAGTCTTTTGAAATCGGAACAGGTCTTATGCGCAGGTCTGCCTTCTCTTCCTTTTCTGGATCTTTTATTTTTTGAGGACATTACGCGATGAGAGTCGTTTTCCGCGCTCTACTCTATTCTTTGATCCCTGTTTAAAATTGAGACGCGAGATTAGGCGTGTTTCGCATCACTTACGGCCGGACCGACTTTGATTGCCCTTGAGGCGAAAACATTTTCGACATGTTTAAGTATGTGTCAGTTTAGTAATTTAATAATTAGTTATGGAATTAAAACAAATTACTGTACATGCGTTCGAGTTTAAAATCCATCAACATTTCCTTCTGCTATTAAACTGGTAAAACTTCCCTATAAAAATGATCCATGTAAATATCTATGTACTAATATGTGTGTTTGTAGGATGTAGAACAGGATCCGTAAAAAAAAAGTGAAACAAAAGGGAAAGCTTATGTTCTCTTTGACGTCATCAGTTTGAATAAAAGACAAAGCTAAGTGTTAGGAGAGTGTCTTGGAATCTCTGAGGATAAGTTGGTCTTGGAAATCATGTTAATGACTCTAGCTTATGACTTCCTGGCTTGAAACTGGAAGAAAGTCTGTATGTCTCTGTGCTTGTCTGTTATATCTATATCTGTACCAGAAGCGTTTGGCATTGTGCTAATATATATATATATATATATATATATATATATATATAAAATTAACTGATTTAAAAATAAGGATTCATCGCTACACAGGAATTACCATGTTTCAAAAACAGAAACTAAAACTTCAAATTCAATTATATAATTAAATCAAAGGCAATAATTCTGTTTCATCTTCAAGCGAATTTTGGAATAACTTATTTTGAAACTTACTGAGTTTTAATAGCATATATATTTATAATTTTTGTTTCCAAGTATACAGAGAAATCCAATCATTTAGACAGGGGCGGTAGCGTGTTATTTTTTATTAACTATTGTTGTATCAAATATGAGTTACTGTAATAATATTTATGCTCTGTAAATTTACATCGAGGACTGTTTTGTAAAAAATAAAATATCAATAAGAACATCGGATTATATATCTTATTGTTCTTTTTTTTACTATATATATATAGTAAAAAGAAAGAACAGTAAGATGTATATATATATATATATATATATATATATATATATATATATATATGTGTGTGTGTGTGTGTGTGTGTGAAAATATATATAAAAACAGGAAAGAACTCGTTAGATAAATAATCCAAAGTTCTTTAGTATTTTTGTTATTATTTTTAAAAAATAGTACCCGATACAAAAGTAGAGCATAAATATAATTATTTATTTAAAAATATGATTCCAACACGCTACATAAGAGTTCTCATGTTTCAAAACAAGAGCCGAAAACTTCAATATAATTATTTGAATTAAATTGAGTACTAAGTTCTGTTCCATCTTCAAGCGAAATGTTTTTGGAATAACTTATTTCTGAAATTTACGTGTTTTATAAGTATATTAATTATTGAAATCAAAATTTCTATGGTAACGGCTAGAGCAATTGTTAAAAGAGAAAAGGACGTAAGGTGTTAATAATTTGTATCAATATCTCAGTTACATACACAGATGTCAAGTCAGGGTAAGGTTGGGGTGTCTAAATTTAAAGCGGAAGATGACATCGTCTAGTCTGGTTAAGTGTCTATGGAAGTTTATTTATTTTTTTATTTTATTTTTTATTATTATTTTCTGAAAGGGTTTTGTGTATATAAAAACTGTCGTAAGTCGCTAACATTTGTTTTTTGACGACTTCATAAAGGGTTATCTTTTTTTTGTAAGGCATTTAAACTATTTATTAGGACTGTGGATTTTAAAATTTGTTTTATAGTTTGTTTGGTTTTATGCTAATTATTCAATGCAAAAATTTGATGATGTCGGCAAAAAACCATTAACTCATGTCTATTGTTTAATAGATTTTTATTATTTAGAAACTTAATAATGTGTAGACCCAATGTATATCATATATGATATTCTTCGTAGACCCAATGGCCAATGTATATCATATATATATATATATATATATATATATATATATATATATATATATATATATATATATATATATGTATGTATGTATGCATGGGAGGAACGGTGGAGTACTGGATATCGGCTGGGATTGAGGAATCGGAGAGCCGACTTCGAATTCCAGCCGAATCCATTATATTCACTTACGTGCTAATATCAATTGGGAAAGGTATGAATCCTCTTCTTCCCACTCCAGCGATGGGTAAATAGCAGGACAGACTGGGTTCTATAGCCTTGGATGGCAACTGGTCTAGGAAAAGGAAAACTCTGAATTCAAAATCTGCGGAGGGTCGTTTGGCGACCAGGTCTGTGTATTCGGCCCTTCAAATAGTGTGGATGGCCCTGCACGAAATCTTCACCACTATAATCAATTCTCATGTGCTGTTGTCGAACTGATCTGCTTGACCCTCGTACGTCGGATTCGACGGAAGAGTCGAGCACTATATATATATATATATATATATATATATATATATATTGAATACCCACCTAGATCACCAGACTTGTAAATAGGATTAATATAAGAGAAAGAATACACATCTAAATAATTTGAGAGTAGAATATACAAAAAACATAGAAAGTTAACTTTATTAACATAAAAGCTACTTGGAGCAATGGCAGAATGTTCACATAATGATGAGTTCACATCAAGCGCTCAAACTGGTTGCCGTTCTGTTCAATACACTTTTCATATATTGAAGAAATAGACCTACAAATGTCCAGTATCATTTCCTCTGGTATTTGAGCACATTCTTCTACAATTGCTACTCTCATTTCAGCAATTGTTTCAGGTTTCCTGCTTGTAAACTTTGTCTTTTCGAACCCCCCCCCCCAAGAAATTCAAGGGTGTAAAATCTGGTGATCTAGGTGGGTATTCAACTGTCCTCTTCTTTCCAATCGATCTGTTTTGCAGATTTTCATCCATATAAGTTCTCACATCACGGTAATGTATTATTAACTATTAATATTTAAAGAGTGTATACATTATTTTTTGAACACCCTATATATATATATATATATATATATATATATATATATATATATATATATATATATAATTTTATATCGTACATTCTATATATTCCAAAGGTTAATTGAAGTCTGCTTCAGTTTTTTTTTTTTTAAATTGTTATGAATTAAAGCAAATTATTAATTATTTCTTGTTTGTTTTATCTATATATGTATCAAAACCATATGTGGTAATATTGTGGTAATATATATATAATGTTTCTATACGTACATTCTATATGATCCAAGGGTTTATTGAAGTCTACTTCATATCCATAAAATTAAGTATGAATTAAACCAAATTACTAATTATTGCTAGTTTGTTCTCTCTCTCTCTCTCTCTCTCTCTATATATATATATATATATATATATATAAGTGTGTGTATATATATATCAGAACCGTTTATTGAAGTCTGCTTTAGTTTTTTTTTTTTGTATAAAAAGTGAGGAATTAAAACAAATGCATTCAAGTTTTAAAATCCATCAACTTTTTCTATTGTTATTAAAATGGTAAAACTCCTCTATAAAAATTATATATATATATATATATATATATATATATATATATATATATATATATATATATATATATATATATATATGGATTATGGGGAATGCGCCTTTTGAGTCGGACAATCTTGGAAAGCGGTGATGGGGAAATGATATTTTGGCATTGAAATGGGTGCATTGGGCAGCTGAGGACTACTCAGTTAGTAAGAAAGGTTCCAACAGAAGCATGTCGTGCATGATAAACTCAAGGGAGATAACCGTAAGTGTTTATAATGTTAACTATCCCATGCTCACTCTAATGAATGTGGTCGCATTTGCTTAAGTAAGGCAGGCCTCAAAAGTCATCAAGGACACTATACACAGGGAGAATTAATTTACTAAATGTTATGCGGGATTTCTATTTACAGACAATGCTAAAAATAACGTACCTAATTTGGTGGACTAAAACAACATTTGAAAGTTCATTAAAATATTAATGTAACAACTACTGGTAAAGGCACCCAACGTTGTCTCATCTGCGCAAGAGAATGCAAGGCATGAGCAGGACGAAAAAGTCCCTGAGAAAAAGCGAGAGAAACAGATAGAGAAAGAGAGAAGAAAGAGAGAAGAAAGAGAGAAACAGAGAAAAGAATAGCAAAATTGAGAGAAACTAAAAGAGAGAAAGAAAGATAGAGAAATGTGTGAACATTGAAAGCATGTCAGAAGGAGAAATAGAAAGGAAAGGAAAAATAAAAGTAGTAAATAGTGACACGAAGCGAGAATGGACGGAGGAAGAAAAGAAAGAAAGGAAGGAAGGAAGGAAGGAAGGAAGGAAGGAAGGAAGGCAACAGAAAAAACAAAGGCAATAAAAGCTGACAAAAGTTCTCAAAAAGAGAGAAAGTGTGAAATAAAGCGAGTGGTGAGAAAACAGAAAGAAAGGAACAAAGAATAAAACAAAGAAAGAAAAAGAAGTGAATAGAAAGAAAACTATAGGGAAAGAAAAAGAAGGAAAAAGAAGGGAAAAGAAGGAAAAGTAAAAGAAAGAAAAAAGAGAAAAAGAAAAAGAAAGAAAAAAAAGGAAAAGAAAAAGATGGAATAAGAAAAAAGTAAAAAGGCGTAAAAGGAAAAAGAAGGAAAAAAGAAAAAGAAAGAAAAAGAAGGAAAATAAAAAATAAAGAAAAAGAAGGAAAAGAAAAAGGACAGAAACGATAAAAGTAGAAAATGCAAAGAAAGTATGAAAGAAAGAAAGAGGCATAAGAGAGAAAAAGAAAGGCAAAAACCCAACAAAAGTAGAAAATAGAAAGAAAAAAAGAGAAAAAGGCAGAAATACTAACCAAAAAGAATGAAGAAAAAAGAAGGAAATATAAAGAAAAAAAAGAAAGAACAGAAGACAAGGAAAGAAAAAAAGAAAAGAAAAATGGCAGTGAAAAAAAAATGTAAAAATAGGAAAGGTGGTAGAAATGGCTGACTGGTTAAGAGGAAAATCCTTGGGGTGATATTCATTTGACAGGTAAAATTCACTGAACAGCTTTTAGTTGATTCTGCAGATGTGGATCGTCCCTTGTTGTTTACTCAATTCCCAAAGAGGATTGACAATGATACGAACTTTTATTTTTAATGCCAACATCATACTTTGGCTCAGAATGCAAGTTTCAGGCAATGTGTGTTTGCTGTAATTAATCTATCTATCTATTCATCTATCTATCTATCTATCTATCTATCTATCTATCTATCTATCTATCTATCTCTATATATATATATAGATAGATAGATAGATAGATAGATAGATAGATAGATTATATATATATATAGAGAGATAGATAGATTGATTGATAGATTATATATATATATATATATATATATATATATATATATATATATATAGATAGAGAGAGAGAGAGAGAGATAGATAGATAGATAGATAGATAGATAGATAGATAGATAGATAGATATCTTGTCAGCTCATTCACACTTTATAACCTCTATTAAGGAGCGATTCTTCACTGGTCGATTTCAAATCTAACTGAATGACAAAATAAAAAAAAGCATGAAATTTTTTTAAGAAATCAATGCAGTAAAGCCACTAAAACTCAAGGGGTTACTGGATGTGGAAGAATTAGAAAACAGAAACATTACTAAGGAGCGAGAACAAAAGAAGATTAATCAGGAGGACTGTCGACAGCGATTGGCATTGCATTTAAATTTTTGAAGATTAAAGTTGGCTGGAAAGCGTGGAACCGGAAAATATTGAAATCAAGGAGTGTCATTGTTCCAGTATCCTTTTCGTTTTTCTTTTTTAATCAATTTCACCCCCAGATAACGCAGAAAGGCCACTAAGACACAAGGAGTAACTGGCTGCAGAAGAATTAGGAACAGTAACTTCCTATTCAATGCAGTTGGTTATGAGGCGCCAGTGGTCCGCCTTCGCCTCTCTCCGGTTTGGAATTGGATTTTATTGCCAGAGGCTATTTGAAGCGCAGGATACAGGAACATTTTATAGACAGTGGGATTTTGGATGAGCGGGAAGGGAAAAGACCAATCAAGAGGACAGCAGATAACGATTGACATTGCATTTAAATTATTAAGATTAGAAACCTTAAAACATTATGGATTTTGTTTACTTTTAATTTCTTCAACTCCTACCATGTACAGCTCCCGGTGGCCGTGTTTTGAATCCAGTTGTCCTTCTTCTAGATTGGTTGCCAATCAAGGTTACAAAATGCAGTCTATACTATTATTTTGGAATGGATTCATACTTTTCCCAGTGATACTTGTGCGAAAGAGAATGCAACGAATTCGAACAGAATTCGAACTCGTCTTACCAATTTATCGCTCCTAGCCGCCACATTTCACTACCCGCCTATCCATATTGTTAAAGGTAATGGTAATATTATCCGTTTCCTTATGTGGAAACATTTGACATTCACTGACCGAACAGCCAGTGCCACTCTTGGTTAAAATTTATATAATCTTTTATAATTATTAAAACAGTTTTTCTTGAGAATAGGTTCTTCAAATTCATTAATTGTTATCGCTCTTTCCAGGATTGATTGGGAGGATTTCCTTCCTAACTTTTTGCTCAAAATACTGGGAAATATCAACATCATGATTATGTCATTATTTTCTCTTTCAGTTACACGTGCTATCCGTTTTAGTTGTTGCTGCTGTTTTAAGTCCTCTAGTAATGTGGTTTCTGTTAATTGGTACAGTTCTTTAATGAATCTGTAGCGCCAGTCCATTAGATTCGAACAAGGAATGATCATCGCTAAGACCCACTGGCTTCATTCAATTGAAGCCATTTTTAACCATTGATCTTGTATACAGTTGACAGTTTAGATATTTCAGGACTGGTTTGGCACCATGCAAGGCATGCATATGACAAAACTATTTTAGAATATGACTCAATTTTTTAGTAATAATATACATAAAATATTCCTAATTGATACGTGTAGACTAGATAATGTCCACTGTAACAAATTTTTAAAAAAATAAGAAAGACGTCCGATTTTAAGTGATATAGCTGCAAGGCAACGGAGATTTAAAATCAGGGTTTTCCTTTCTCTAGATGGACAGTCTTTTCGAGTGACAAGCACCATCTACCCGGTGCAGCTGGTTATGAGGCGCCAGTGGTCCGCCTTCGCCACTTCCCCGGTTTTGGAGCTGGATTTTATTTTCAGAGGTTACATAACAAAACGTTTTATAGACAGTGGGATTTTTGGATACACTGCCACTCCTGCTATGAGAAACTTTTTGAATATATATATATATATATATATATATATATATATATATATATATATATATATATATAATGTACATATATAATACATTACGGGCTTTAGAAGCTCACAAAAATTAACGCATGGTCGAAAATAACATTTTTCTTGCAACTAAGTCAGCCCCAAATATAAATGCCCTGTATTTCTTTTGATATTGTCGGTACGGCCGAGAGAGGTGGAGACTATGAGATATTAGCAGCCCACGGTCTCCGCATACCATCACCCAAGACTGCGCCTTAAAGATGCCACGCCAGCCTCACCATCAAAGGATTGAATTTTGAGCAAACCGGATACTACAGTTATCTCGTGAGATAAACGGATCCCTACTACTAATATTATTATCAAATATTAAAATATGAAACAAATAAGATCCACTTCAAATGGCGATTACCCGGGGCCTTATGGAAATTTTATCTTTTTATATGGGTGGGAGATTTATGTCGACTTTCGTCTTCAGAATAAGCTTATAAAAAATGGGAAGAAGTAAAGAGAAAGATAGAACTATAAATTTAAAATTTAGATTCCCGTAGTCAGTAAAGGAAAAGAACAGTGTTATATCAATATTTACATTATTCGGACTATTGTCCACATCATTGTTGCCATATTTATCACAACGTTTCGGCCGTTTTGAACTCACACTCTTTGGGTCCTGTCACTGAATCTACCCAACGCCTTTATCCACTGTGCCATGTGTCCTTGAGGCGTTAGTTAGATCCAGGGACAGGCCCCAAATAGTGTGGGATCAATACCTGGTTAAGGCGGTGGAGAACTTGGAGAGGGGAATTAACAGGAGAAAACTGATAATTGACATCCATTAGACACGGTACGGGGAACTACAACAGCGAGCGAAATAAAGGGTTCAGTTCGACATTCCAACCACCTGAAGAAGGCCGGAGCGTATAACAGCCGAAATGTTGTGATAAATATGGAAACAACGGTGAGGACAATAGTCCGAATAATGTAAATAGTGTACATTATACATCATCTCAGAAAGATAGGGAGTTACTGAAGGGCCAAAACGTTGTAAGAAATATAGTGACAAACATGAGGACAATAGTCCGAATAATGTAAATAGTGTACATGTTACCTCATCTCAGAAATGTAGAGAGATACTGAAAGGCCAAAACGTCGTAATAAATATTGCAACAAAGATGAGGACAAAAGTCGGAATAATGTAAATAGTGTACATAATACCTCATCTCAGAAATATAGACAGATACTGAACGGCCGAAACGTTGCAATAAATACGGCGACAAAGATGAGGACAACAAACCGAATAATGTGAATAGTGTACCTAATACCTCATCTCAGAAATATAGACAGATACATTATCATAGCAGGCAAAGAATAATTTATAAAACAAAAGAGGCAATCTCTTCACAGAACTAAGATTTTATCTGAAACAGATCAGAGAAGGAAATGGTCCCACACACACACAGACAAAAATGGCTGAGCTTCAGGTGTTCCCAATCTTTTGCGGTAGGTAGCATTATCCACCCAATGGTCTGTACAGATAGACTGCATGTGCTTCAGTCGATTATTCTAAGATTTTTCACCGTTTCAAATATCGTCTAAAGACTGGCATTTTCTGCTTGGTGCTACTCGTCTCTGAAATTTAAAAGTCTCTTCAGCTCTTTCGATTCTTTCCCAAAATCACTTGATCGCTAGCGAAACACATGCATATTCGCTGTAAGATCAAAGCCAACAAAGTGACATAAGCCTACTTGAAGCCATCAACGAAACGATTACCTCAAAGTTTTCGCAACCAATCTACAAAAGGTGATTTTCTTACTGAACCCAAATATTCACATACCGAATCGTATGAAAATAAATCATTCTTACTCGTGTTTATTTAAACGACTTAGTGACAGAATAGAATGCGATAGATTCTTAACTTCAGCCTAGTTTTGTTCAAAGCCGCAGTATTGGTACACCACGTGAGAAATGAAATCGTTATGCTTATCATAGATCAGTGTTTCCTAAAGTGGGAGCTAACGCCCCCCTGTGGGCTCTGTTATGTTGAAAGGAGGCACTGGAAGTTTTTATTTCATTTACGGGGCGGTGAACTTACTCGGTGAGCATTTATCCATTTTTTTTTTAATTTAAAAAAAAATTATTCAGTATTGGCTTCAAAAGAAAATTTCTGAAAGTTATCTAAAGCTGTGGGAAGAGATCGAACTTTTCTTCGTTTCTTTTCCAATTTCCAATATGGCTGAAAGTGGTTTCAAGGCAGTTACAAATCTGCTTACTAAACAAAGAAACCGCTTGCAAATTACAACCATTGGAATATATATATATATAATGTACATATATAAAACATTACATACATTATGGGCTTCAGAAGCTCACAAAAAATTAACGCATGGCCAAAAATAACATTTTTCTATAACAGTGAACCAACTTTCTTAGCAGCTGACTTAGCAATAGATTCAATCTAGTTTTTCCACTTCATGTCAACGAGTCACTCTCCTGAAGATCAAATGTTGCAGAAATATTCTAGGCATAGACTTATAGATATGTAAGATAGATTTTAGAGAGAAAAACCTTCTAGCATAGTTAACCAACTTTCTTAGCAGCTGACCTAACATTGGATTCGATATAGTCTTTCTAATTTATGTCAACGTGTCAATTTCATGGAGGTTAGCATCAGCCATGCTGATGGAGAACAGAAAGGGGGCTCTCAGGTTATTAATAATGGGTTCAGTTCGACGTTTCAACCACCTGAAGAAGGCCGGAGCGTACAACGGCCGAAACGTTGTAATAAATATGGCGACAAAGATGAGGATAATAGTCCGAGTAATGTAAATAATGTAATAGAGAGCAGTTTAGTTTTGTGGGCGTTAAAGTTAACAAGCCATCCTTTGCCCCAGTTAACAACAGACTGAATGCCGTTTTGGATATCAGCTGCCATTTTGACCTTATCAAACAGATCAGACTTATTATCCGGACAGAAGTAAATGGCTGTGTCATCAGCGTAGATGCCAAGTTGAGAGCTGATTCCATCGGAAATGTCATTAATAAAAATTAAAAACAAATTAAGTCTAATAATGGAGACCTGGGATAGAACTAATGTTAGACTTAAAAAAATATAGAATAGATTCTGGCGAGAAAGAATTGTTCAGCAGAGTGAACTTACTTTCTTAACAGCCGACCTAGCAATGGATTCAATATAGTCTTTCCATGTTATATCAGTGGTAAACGTTAGCTAAGGAAGGCTGAAGCAGTCCCTCTTGTTTTCCAATGGCTATAAATCTAAGAAGAATAACTTGAATATGAAAGCATTGATCCTATGCTGCCATAAGAGATTCGTTTCTCCTCAGATTATCCCCACCACAAAAAAGAAAAAAATGATGAAAGAATTTCAGTCTGAAACTCATTTTTATTTGTAATGGAAACCTTCCAGAGAAGCAACCAGAAAGATTTGTGCTTGTTTAGGAGTATCTGTCCCCACCAATATTTTACTTGGCACTCGAGCAATGTAGCAGGAAAGCAAAGGAATTTATGCATTCCAATGTGATCTGGTTGTTGGCCGAGAAGAAAGGAAAGGAAGACAATGAATCAAGCGGGTAAGGTGGTCCTTGGGGCAAATGTTTTCAAAAATCAGTTCAACATCTTTTCCAGCTTCTGACGAAAGGAAAAAGAATAAAATTCTTCAAAGAGAAAATAGCGTTTTTATAACACAGCCAGAAATGCAATTCCTTTTGCGTCCCTGGATTCTCCGAGATGACGTACGAAGGCTAGCCGAAAAAACAGAAGAGTAACAAGCTTAGAAACTGACTTCACACTCTCATAGATTTTTGCTTCTTTTTAACAATAATGGCTGCCTTTTCTTCCATCTTGCGATCATGTCAGACGAATAGTTCATTTTACGAATTCAACATATTTTCGTCATATATATATATATATATATATATATATATATATATATATATATATATAAAGATAATTGAACAATAGGCTTTTTAGCAGATTTGATGAATAGGCTATTTCATAAGACGACGAATATATATATATATATAATATAATGAGTATATATATATATATATATATATATATATATAATGAGTATATATATATATATATATATATATATATATATATATATATATATATATTTATATATATTATTTATATATTATATATGCCCAATATCAGTGATAGGGATAATATATTTAGTTGGAATGATTTGAGTTTTCGACCCTCGCAAAAAATCATGAAACCCAGGGTCACAATCTCATATCATTCCAACTATATATATATATATATATATATATATATATATATATATATATATATATATATATATATATATATATATATGTTTTGTAGGATGTATAATAATATCCGAAACGTGGAGAGGATGAGACGAAGTGGAAAAGATTTCAAACGAGTTACACCGATGTGACCTGCGGTAGGTCCGTCTTCTTCAAGTCAGAAAAAAGTTTAAAAAGATGTGTTGAACTTTTTTTAGGATTTGAGTGACAATAAATTAAGTTACCTTACGAGCTCTGACGACCAGAAATCGGAATGTGTTAGTGTATTTCATTTTTTTACATGTAAAGACGTTGGTGTCTGTTGGATTTTAAATCAGTCCACTCTCAGTAGATCTGTTTTTTTTTTCTCTCTTTATTATCGCGTGTATCGATTTGTGTTTCTATTGCTTCTGCGATGCTCCGTAGTATTATGTATTGTTCTGTGAATGCATGGTTTTTTTCTCGGTGAATCTTTTTATTTCTTGATCAGAATGGCATTTATTAACTTGAAATTGTGATCAGATGTATTACGGTGACCACCAGTGCCTTTAAATTGTTGAATTGTAACATATAATAACACCTATTCAGAATTCAAAACCAATTATCTACAAAACTAGTTAAACATAGACATCCATGCCTGTCTGTAAAACAAAAACATGATAGATTTCAATTGCTATGGATAATCGCTGGTTTATCCAGAATGCAGTTGATCCCAAGAAAGGTGTCATATATATATATATATATATATATATATATATATATATATATATATATATATATATGTAACCTGATATAAGAGACCGGGATATAAGGGTAACCCGGATATAAGAGAGATTTTCTCTTGTCCCAAATTAGAGCCTGTGTTAATGTATATAAATTAGACCAAACCCGGATATAAGAGAAACCCGGATATAAGAGACTTCTTCTCCGCTCCCGACAACTCTTATATCCGGGTTACACTGTATATGCTATATTAGAGTCGTTGGCGCCCGTTGGATTTTAAATCAACCCACTCCGAATAGATGTTTGTTGTCGTCCCACGCAGCTCGTATATCGCATTGTGTTACTGTTGTTTTGCGATGATTGGTGACGCTGACCGGAAAACGACCGCGGTTTCGACAGCCGAGGTCACGTCAGATGGTATGTTCACCTGACGAGACTTCGTTGGTTGAAATCGCGGTCGTATTCCGGTCAGCGTTCTTATCTTTTTAAGATATTAAATCGCTCTGCAAGTTTGGTTTTCATTGTTTCTTTATTTCAGCATTTAAAGAAATTGTGTCTTTTTTTTTTCAAATGATCAACAAATCTTAATTAGACTAGATATTCATTAAGAAAAACCTTTATTAAATCAATTCAAAATATTTATCAAGCTGTTGGGGACCGGTGTACGCGTTGAGAGATAAACACGTGGGTTTCCTGAAATGCACATAACCGACATGTCACACTCGGGATATGAGTCCACGTAAAAATAAGTAGGAAACAACAAAGATCAATATATATGTACAAATAAATGATGAAATGAAACCACTGGACAGCCGGCCGTTTCGTCATTTTGGGGTCTCATCATTAGCGCACCTCCTCAACCAAATATGTTAGCTCTATCTCTGATATTGAGCGCTTTCTAAAAGTAGCGCGCATATAATATATAAATAATTTTATATATATATATATATATATATATATATATATATATATATATATATATATATATATATTTATATACACACACTTTTCACACACACACAAACACACACACACATATATATATATATATATGTTGCGGGCCGGTGTACGCGTTGAGAGATAAACATGTCTGTCTCCTAAAATGCCCATAACCGACATGTCAGACTCGGGATATGAGTCCACGTAAAAATAATAGAGGGAAACGGATCAATATATATATATGTCCAAACAAATGATTATGTATTAACAATAAAGGGTTAAATATACAATAGAATATTGTTGCGTATTACTGAACAATGAATATGTATGAAGGAAACATTTAATCTAGTGAATTGTTTTCTGTTGTTTGATCGAGGATTAATTCCTACAAAAAATGGAGGGAAAGGTACGTACGTACGTGTGTGTGTGTATTATTCATGCGTTTCCCAAAAAGGAAACGCGTTCTTCCGCGAGAGATTTACATGATGTTGACGCATAAGCGGAAAAGTCAGAAGAAGAGGGCAAGAAAAGATATGGCTAAGTATTTATAGTCCGGAAAGGGTCCCCTAGTAGCGGTTTCAAAAATTAGTAGGCCTTTATATATATATATATATATATATATATATATATATGTGTGTGTGTGTGTGTGTGTGTGTGTGTGTGTGTGTGTGTGTGTGTGTGAAAAATTTATGACAAAGTAGAAAAAATTTTCTTGTGACGCGTTTCGTCATTTTTGGGACTCATCATTAGCGCGCATCCTCAACCGACTCTGAGACTCGAACCAGGATGATACGACGCCAGCGCCATACCTTTGGACCAGTGGGTCAAGGTGGTGAAGAATAAACTAAGTAACTAGACACAACATAGCGTAGCTCATCCTATTTTAGGTGGTGATACTCATCTGAGCATATAAATCCCAACAACTTCCTTCATCAAGCCGCTCAGTCCAGATTATTAGAAGCTGCATCTTGCATAGGTTTATATAACTGATTAATAATTTTGGGATTTGTATAATTTTCCATACTAATTCATCATGTCTAGACCTAGAATATATATATATATATATATATATATATATATATATATATATATATATATAAAACTTAATCGCAGTACCTATTCAGTCATCTTTAACGAAAAAGATAAGAGAGACTGCTGCCTAAATACACAAAATATATATACGGAGTGTAACAGCAAAATTATCCATTTGTTACATTAAGGTTTGAACCATTGTATCACCACCTAAAATACAGAAAGGATCAAAGATATTTTACTGGAAGGTCTTTATAATACTATCGGACTCTACCTTGAGCAATAAGAATATATAATTACTCTCTAAACTTAACAGAAGAATTGTGATGAAATCGATCATAAACGAAAATGACATGATCATCATTAATTAATCATAGGTAATGATCGGAAGCTCATGAAGAATTGAAATAAAGTTCAAATATATTATTCCAGGATCATTTTCCAACTTATACAAGATGATCTTCGGCCTCTCTAACCTTCTAACTTTCTGTACTGAATGAACAAGTTGCCTCAAATGTTTCATATGCGATTATATTTTCTAGGCCTTTTTCACTGCTCTTTGGACTGTCATCACTGAAACTCTTCTTTCACGTGACAAACGTCTTATGGGTTGAGTTAGATCTATTCTAATTGCTCTTTTTAGCTCTAAGTTGAAATGATGATCCCTCTTGCTGTTGTGATCTCCTGATCCTGTTTTCCTCTCTACTGTTCCCTCTTTTTTTAAACTTATTCACCTCTCTCTTGATGGTTCTTGAATAGACTTTAAAGATGGAAGCCAGAATATGAATGTTGATACCATTACTGAAGGCCAGCTTGAATGTTCTGTTTCCGCTCACCCTTGCATAGTTGGGAAGACAGTGGGGCTGACACAAAACGATTTTAACCTGTTCTCTTTTTAGCTGAATAACTGAAAGGTTTTCAGTGATTCTTACAACATAAGGGTATCAAGATGGCTAAACGTCTTATCTAAAAACCTGTAAAAAAAAGAAACTCAATTAGTTTAGTGCTTTTAAGATATTAAATATTTTATGGGATGGACAATTATCACATGCTGTTACAAGATTTGGACAATTTGGCTGTTACAGCCGGTATATAATAGTTGTAATGTTTCATTCAAGACGATTGAAAAGACATTGCGATTAAGCTTTTTTATTACAGTACGTCGATTTTCCTATCATACCCTGGTTATTTCAAATGTAAGGAGAAAGTTCAAACCGCTGTAAAACCGCTTCCCGCGTCAGTGCTTTCTAGGACACTTCTAATCTAATTTCTTTAAGTCAAGGTCAATCGTCTTCTTTCCTGATTATTCTTATAACCTTTAACTACCAAGTTCCCTTTCAGTCATCATAACGATTTCGACTTAAACTTCTACCTTGAGTGGCTCTCTTGCACTGACGGAAATCTTCCCACAAGGCAAACATGAGAAAGAATATGAGGATCATAAACTGATTTGTCGAGACGTTTATTTTTCCTCTTTCAATTTAGATTATTTCTCTTCTCTGCTTTCTCGTTTTTTAAATTAACATACCAATTTCTTCTTCTTCATATTATTATTATTATTATTATTATTAGTCAGCAAAAGAATTGATGACATAGGGAACGGTAAAGTCCACAGGAATTCCTGGTATTTCCCCTTACATTTTGACGCTTGTGTCATTACAAACTAAAGCATGATTTACAAATTAATAGAGCTCATGTCTCGTAGAATTGAGGGTGTTGACAAAATTATTTACAAGGTACACACGAATTTTGTTTTCTTTTGCGCTTCTGTTGAAATGAGCGAAGAACAGTTTGGAAGAGAAAAAAAGATTTGAGGGAAAGAAGTTTTCTTTGTTTACCATACTGTGTGTCATTAACGATATGACTCAAACTCTATCTATCTATCTATCTATCTATCTATCTATCTATCTATCTATCTATCTATCTATCTATCTATCTGTCAATCTGATCATATCTATGTCAATCTGATCATATCTATCTCAGTCTGTTCATATCTATCTATCTATCTATCTATCTATCTATCTATCTATCTATCTATCTCAGTCTGTTCATATCTATCTATCTATCTATCTATCTATCTATCTATCTATCTATCTATCTATCTATCTATCTCAGTCTGTACATTATCTATCTATCTATCTATCTATGTCAATCTACTCATATCTATTTACCCCAGTCCGCTCATTTCTATCTATCTATCTAATTCTTTTCAGATAAATATATCTCAGTCTTTTCATACACGCACCCAACATATATATCTATATGTATATATTCATACACACACACACACACACACACACATATATATATATATATATATATATATACACATACATACATACATACATACATATATATATATATATATATATATATATATATATATATATATATATATATATTATTTATATTATTCGGACTATTGTCCTCATCTTTGTTACCATATTTATCACAATGTTTCGGCCGTTGTATGCTCTGGCCTTCTTTAGATGGTTGGAATGTCGAACTGAACCCTGTGGATGACTATATATATATATATATATATATATATATATATATATGAAGATAGACATAGATATAAATAGATACATAAAGACATAATTAGATAGATGCATATGAATAGACTGATATAGACATGTAGATATGAATAGACTGATTTTGGTAGATAGATATGAATAGACTGAGATAGATATGTAGATATGAATAGACTGAGATAGACGTGTAGATATGAATAGACTGAAATAGATAGATAGATAGATAGATATAGATAGATAGATAGATAGGAAGGAAGGAAGGAAGGAAGGAAGGAAAGAACAAATAAATATAAACCTTTTTCCAAGGTTTTCTGCAAAATGAATCAAAAGAAACAAACGAAAGAAGGTCGTGTAATTTGTTTCAATATCACACGTCAAACGTGCCTCAAGCGGAATTTGACCTGGACTTTGTAGTTTTTCTTTTTAGTTTTTCTCTCATTGGCATTTTTATTATTATTTTTTTTATCTTCGCACCCTACCAAAAGATACGGCAACCTTGTACACTTTCCTTATTTCACACTACGAGATTGCCTGGTCGA
>CAHIKZ030000912.1:215000-307500 GCA_903632075.3 Acanthosepion pharaonis | reverse complement strand
GCCGAGGCACCAGATCAGGACCAATAATATTGCTGATTCTTCTTTGGATTTTATCAAGAAGTTCCAGGTAAATAGCAACGGCACCGCACCATATATGTCAACAATATTCTAAGTATGAATGAATGGTACACACACACACACACACACACACACACACACACACACACACACACACACACACATATATATATATATATATATATAAAAGATTCTAGAGAATAGAATTGTCACGTCCGACACAATGAACTGATTATATTAGCTGACCTAGCAATGGATTCACTGTAATTTTCCCACTTCATGTCAACGAGTCACTCTCCTGCAGATCATGCTGAACCAAATGTTCCAGCAATATTCAAGCCATAGACTTATAGATATGTAAGATAGATTTTAGAGAGAAAAATTGTCTAGCACAGTGAACCAACTTTCTTAGCAATAGATTCAGTATATTCTTTCCAATTCATGTCAAGGAGTCACTCTACTGCAGATCATGCTGCACCAAATTTTACAGCAATATTCAAGGCATTGACATGTAGATATGTTAGATAGATTTTAGAGAGAACAACTGTTTAGCATAACACAATGAACCAACTTTCTTAGCACCTGACTTAGCAATGTGTTCAATATAATCTTTCCACTTCATACCAGCTGAGAACGTCAGTCCGAGTAGGCGTACTAAATTACTTTCCTGAAGGATAGCATCAGCCGTGATGATGGGTGCCGCAGATGATTAATAAAGAGAAGTTTAGTCTTGGAAGCGTCAGAATTGACAAGCCATCTTTTGCCCCAGTTAACGACGGTCTCGAGATCGTTTTGGACATCAGCTGCTATTTTGACCTTGTCGGAGTGATCAGCCTTACTATCGAGGCAGGGTAAATGTTATTGTAGTCAGCGTAGATGCCAAGTAGAGAGCTGATGTCATCAGGAAGGTCGTTAATGGAGATTAAGAACAGTATAGGACCAAGGATTGGGCCCTGGGAGACACTCATGTCAGTACCAAGAGAAAGAAATCGTAAAATTCCAAACCATGGAGACAACGAGCAACCACTCCACTATCTTTCCCAAAAGGAAATGTGGGGAGAGGGCATATTTAGACATGCCTTTTCATTGATATTATTTTAGGACATAGCCGATCTTCTCCACAAATTCTTTTCATTTATTCTGTGCGAATTGCCATAACTCCTCGGGAAACATTAATGAAGTAGTTTCCTGTCGTTTTTTTTTCACGGTTTAAAATACAGAGTCGTACTTCTCCTTGACCGGCGGTCATATAAAGCTATATAGCCTAGCCTAGTCTGCAAAGCTATTTAAGTCTAGATATATATATAGAGATTGATTCTTAGCAATTAACACATATATGGAGGGTGGGGAAAGAGGGGAATTCATACGTTTTCCCCATTTACATTTGCATGTAATTGAATATAACGAAAATTCGATCTCGGATCTCCGAGACAATTTCGAGCCATTATCCTTTATTCCACCCACACACCCAAGCTTACAGTGTTATATATATATATATATATATATATATATATATATATATATATATATAGGATTAATACAAATATAAAATTTATCACTTAGGAGAAAAAGAAAGCATTATTAAAGAAAGAGCAATAAAAGAACAGGAATTAAGAATACAGAAGATGACGATTGACATTGCATTTAAAATCTTGAAGATCAAAGTTGACTGGAAGCAAGAGTGTTTCACAAGCAAGAAGTGCGACAGATGAAACTGTTAGTAAAGAAATTACAGTTAAATCTAGCTATTTCAATTGCAAAACGGTGAGACTGTGTGATGTGTCCTCAAGGACACATGGCGCAGTGGATAAAGGCGTTGGTTAGATCCAGTGACAGGACCCAAAGAGTGTGAGTTCAATATCTGGTTAATGCAGTGGAGAACTTTCAGAGGGGAATTAACAGGAGATAACTGATAACTGACATCCATTAAACATGGCACGTGGAACTAGAACAGTCTATGTTTCAGTTCGACATTCCAACCACCTAAAAAAGGCCAGAACGTACAACGGCCGAAACTTTGTAATAAATATGGCGACGAAGATGAGGATAAAAGTCCGAATAATGTAAATAGTGTACATAATACCTCATCTCAGAAATATAGACAGATACTGAACGGCCGAAAAGTAATGAATATGGCGACAAAGATGAGGACAATAGACCGAATAATGTAAATAGTGTACATAATACCTCATCTCAGAAATATAGACAGATACTGAACGGCCGAAACGTAATAAATATGGCGTCAAAGATGAGGACAATAGACCGAATAATGTCAATAATGTACATAATACCATCTCAGAAATATAGACAGATACTGAACGGCCGAAAAGTAATAAATATGGCGACAAAGATGAGGACAATAGACCGAATAATGTAAATAGTGTACATAATACCTCATCTCAGAAATATAGACAGATACTGAACGGCCGAAACGTAATAAATATGGCAAAAGATGAGGACAATAGACCGAATAATGTCAATAATGTACATAATACCTCATCTCAGAAATATAGACAGATACTGAACGGCCGAAAAGTAATAAATATGGCGACAAAGATGAGGACAATAGACCGAATAATGTAAATAGTGTACATAATACCTCATCTCAGAAATATAGACAGATACTGAACGGCCGAAACGTAATAAATATGGCGTCAAAGATGAGGACAATAGACCGAATAATGTCAATAATGACATAATACCTCATCTCAGAAATATAGACAGATACTGAACGGCCGAAAAGTAAAATATGGCGACAAAGATGAGGAATAATGTAAATAGTGTACATAATACCTCATCTCAGAAATATAGACAGATACTGAACGGCCGAAAAGTAATAAATATGGCGACAAAGATGAGGACAATAGACCGAATAATGAAATAGTGTACATAATATCTCAGAAATATAGACAGATACTGAACGGCCGAAACGTAATAAATATGGCGTCAAAGATGAGGACAATAGACCGAATAATGTCAATAATGTACATAAACCCTCATCTCAGAAATATAGACAGATACTGAACGGCCGAAAAGTAATAAATATGGCGACAAAGATGAGGACAAATAGACCGAATAATGTAAATAGTGTACATAATACCTCATCTCAGAAATATAGACAGATACTGAACGGCCGAAACGTAATAACGTCAAAGATGAGGACAATAGACCGAATAATGTCAATAATGTACATAATACATCTCAAGACAGATACTGAACGGCCGAAAAGTAATAAATATGGCGACAAAGATGAGGACAATCCGAATAATGTAAATAGTGTACATAATACCTCATCTCAGAAATATAGACAGATACTGAACGGCCGAAAAGTAATAAATATGGCGACAAAGATGAGGACAATAGACCGAATAATGTAAATAGTGTACATAATACCTCATCTCAGAAATATAGACAGATACTGAACGGCCGAAACGTAATAAATATGGCGTCAAAGATGAGGACAATAGACCGAATAATGTCAATAATGTACATAATACCTCATCTCAGAAATATAGACAGATACTGAACGGCCGAAAAGTAATAAATATGGCGACAAAGATGAGGACAATAGACCGAATAATGTAAATAGTGTACATAATACCATCTCAGAAATATAGACATAAACGGCCGAAACGTAATAAATATGGCGTCAAAGATGAAATAGACCGAATAATGTCAATAATGAATACCTCATCTCAGAAATATAGACAGATACCGGCCGAAACGTAATAAATATGGCGTCAAAGATGAGGACAATAGACCGAATAATGTCAATAATGTACAATATACCTCATCTCAGAAATATAGACAGATACTGAACGGCCGAAACGTAATAAATATGGCGTCAAAGATGAGGACAATAGACCGAATAATGTCAATAATGTACATAATACCTCATCTCAGAAATATAGACAGATACTGAAAGGCCGAAACGTAATAAATATGGCGTCAAAGATGAGGACAATAGACCGAATAATGTCAATAATGTACATAATACCTCATCTCAGAAATATAGACAGATACTGAACGGCCGAAACGTAATAAATATGGCGTCAAAGATGAGGACAATAGACCGAATAATGTCAATAATGTACATAATACCTCATCTCAGAAATATAGACAGATACTGAACGGCCGAAACGTAATAAATATGGCGTCAAAGATGAGGACAATAGACCGAATAATGTCAATAATGTACATAATACCTCATCTCAGAAATATAGACAGATAAAGAATTCTACGTTATGGCTGAGGGAATGTGGGGAATGTGACCGGAGCTGAGATGCCAGGATCAACAACATTGCAGATTTTATTTTATTAAGCATCTCTAAATAAATAACAAAATCACCAGACTAGACGTGGCAGCAATATTCAGTACATGTTTACGTACTTACTGCATATATACTCATATACGTACTACATATATCGTTTTACATATTTATGGAGGAAGAGTTCTCAATAACATAGAGTTTACATAGATCGAGTGGGGTCTTAGGAAGCTTTATACCTCAGGTGAACTTTAGGCAATGTGTCAAAAAAATAAACTGAGATATGCAACTGTCAGTCATCATGTAGTGTTGATTTCTATGTCCACACTATGAAATGTAGGAAACTAATTTGACAATGTTTCGCTATTGAAACGCAGACACTGGTTGTAGGAAAAAATTGTTATAGATTCACGATTCCGTCATTTCGCACTTGGAAAAAGTCATTCTCGCAAAGCGAAAAGTAAGGGTGAAATATCAAAATATTTCGGAATCTTCAATTTTTGAATTTCCTAATCATGTAAATATTTATTATAAAATACCACAATTGCGGCACATGGACAAAAACAGCGGAGTGGGGTGAAGCTGGTCATCACTAACTATCCTATACCTAGCTAATGAAATGAAAAGAAGCGTTAAATTTGAGCAACATCTAGCCGACTCACTGGGGTTAAAATAGGAAACTAAAATGATACATATGACACACTCATATCCTCTCTCCCACCTCACTTCCTCACTTCGTTAATTTTGCGTATACTTGATGAGGTCCGTCAAAAACGTGTGAATTTCTTTTCATTTTTAATTTCAGCTTTTGTAAGTGAAGTCCAGAACCCTGTTAAAGGGGTGATGGAATCTTAACGTGGTTCGTCTTTTATTCAAACATATCTGCTCTGAATTTTACATTGAGCTCTCTGGATATCATCCTCCTCAGGTCTACCCATACGGATTACCTAAGTTTGCATAAACTATATATATATATATATATATATATATATATATATATATATATATATATATTTATTTTCAAGTTTAGCGAGTTGAGAACACGTTTTATTATATGGAGAATAGTATATATAATAAATAATAATAATGTATAGCGTGTAAAAGATATATTTTCTAAAATGAACATTTATTAATCACATTTATCGATTGGACACTATCAAATTGAAATTTCGGTTCACAGTACAGATAACCCTATGTCGGGATATAAACGTATTGATATGTTTATAAAAACATTAAATTTTAAAAGCGCACAAAATAAATTGTTGTCTTCATATAAAGAATGGAAGACTTTCAAAGACTTCTATCGTTCGGTCAAATGATCTCCGGTCTCACTCAACACAGAGTCCCAAGGGATACCATAAGCATCATTGCTTGCAGATCCACTAAGATGCGGGAGTTGGGTGAAAAAGTTCATATGCTCGCTATGAAGAAGTGATGATAGAGCCTTGAAATCTTGCATGCATTCACTTCAGTTTTTTCTTAATAAATGAATTGTTCCTTTCCAGATCCAAGGGTGGACTGAAAAGTTCATCGGCTGACTATGAAGGAGTGATGTTAGAGCTGTGAAATCATGCATGCATTAATTTCAACTCTTCTTATTAATAGGTGCATTGCTTTTCCAGATCCAAGGGTGGACTGAAAAGTTCATCGGCTGACTATGAAGGAGTGATGTTAGAGCTGTGAAATCATGCATGCATTAATTTCAACTCTTCTTATTAATAGGTGCATTGCTTTTCCAGATCCAAGGGTGGACTGAAAAGTTCATCGGCTGACTATGAAAGAGTGATGTTAGATCTGTGTAATCTTCCATGCATTAATTTCAACTCTTATTAAAACCGAATTGTTCATTTCCAGATCCAAGGGTGGGCTGAAAAGTTCATCGGCTGACTATGAAGGAGTGATGTTAGAGCTGTGAAATGTTGCATGCATTCAATTCAACTCTTCTTATTAATAGGTGCATTGCTTTTCCAGATCCAAGGGTGGACTGAAAAGTTCATCGGCTGACTATGAAGGAGTGATGTTAGAGCTGTGAAATATTGCACGCATTCAATTCAACTCTTCTTATTAATAGGTGCATTGCTTTTCCAGATCCAAGGGTGGACTGAAAAGTTCATCGGCTGACTATGAAGGAGTGATGTTAGAGCTGTGAAATCATGCATGCATTAATTTCAACTCTTCTTATTAATAGGTGCATTGCTTTTCCAGATCCAAGGGTGGACTGAAAAGTTCATCGGCTGACTATGAAGGAGTGATGTTAGAGCTGTGAAATCTTGCATGCATTAATTTTAACTCTTCTTATTAATAGGTGCATTGCTTTTCCAGATACAAGGGTGGACTGAAAAGTTCATCGGCTGACTATGAAGGAGTGATGTTAGAGCTGTGAAATATTGCATGCATTTAATTCAATTCTTCTTATTAATAGGTGCATTGCTTTTCCAGATCCAAGGGTGGACTGAAAAGTTCATCGGCTGACTATGAAGGAGTGATGTTAGAGCTGTGAAATGTTGCATGCATTAATTTAAACTCTTCTTATTAATAGGTGCATTGCTTTTCCAGATCCAAGAGTGGACTGAAAAGTTCATCGGCTGACTATGAAGGAGTGATGTTAGAGCTGTGAAATATTGCATGCATTAATTTCAACTCTTCTTATTAATAGGTGCATTGCTTTTCCAGATCCAAGGGTGGACTGAAAAGTTCATCGGCTGACTATGAAGGAGTGATGTTAGAGCTGTGAAATCATGCATGCATTCAATTCAACTCTTATTAATAGGTGCATTGCTTTTCCAGATCCAAGGGTGGACTGAAAAGTTCATCGGCTGACTATGAAGGAGTGATGTTAGAGCTGTGAAATATTGCATGCATTCAATTCAACTCTTCTTATTGATAGGTGCATTGCTTTTCCAGATCCAAGGGTGGACTGAAAAGTTCATCGGCTGACTATGAAGGAGTGATGTTAGAGCTGTGAAATCATGCATGCATTAATTTCAACTCTTCTTATTAATAGGTGCATTGCTTTTCCAGATCCAAGGGTGGACTGAAAAGTTCATCGGCTGACTATGAAGGAATGATGTTAGAGCTGTGAAATCATGCATGCATTAATTTCAACTCTTCTTATTAATAGGTGCATTGCTTTTCCAGATCCAAGGGTGGACTGAAAAGTTCATCGGCTGACTATGAAGGAGTGATGTTAGAGCTGTGAAATCATGCATGCATTAATTTCAACTCTTCTTATTAATAGGTGCATTGCTTTTCCAGATCCAAGGGTGGACTGAAAAGTTCATCGGCTGACTATGAAGGAGTGATGTTAGAGCTGTGAAATCATGCATGCATTCAATTCAACTCTTCTTATTAATAGGTGCATTGCTTTTCCAGATACAAGGGTGGACTGAAAAGTTCATCGGCTGACTATGAAGGAGTGATGTTAGAGCTGTGAAATCATGCATGCATTAATTTCAAGTCTTCTTATTAATAGGTGCATTGCTTTTCCAGATACAAGGGTGGACTGAAAAGTTCATCGGCTGACTATGAAGGAGTGATGTTAGAGCTGTGAAATCATGCATGCATTCAATTCAACTCTTCTTATTAATAGGTGCATTGCTTTTCCAGATCCAAGGTTGGACTGAAAAGTTCATCGGCTGACTATGAAGGAGTGATGTTAGAGCTGTGAAATATTGCATGCATTAATTTCAAGTCTTCTTATTAATAGGTGCATTGCTTTTCCAGATACAAGGGTGGACTGAAAAGTTCATCGGCTGACTATGAAGGAGTGATGTTAGAGCTGTGAAATCATGCATGCATTAATTTCAACTCTTCTTATTAATAGGTGCATTGCTTTCCAGATCCAAGGGGTGGACTGAAAAGTTCATCGGCTGACTATGAAGGAGTGATGTTAGAGCTGTGAAATCATGCATGCATTAATTTCAACTCTTCTTATTAATAGGTGCATTGCTTTTCCAGATCCAAGGGTGGACTGAAAAGTTCATCGGCTGACTATGAAGGAGTGATGTTAGAGCTGTGAAATCATGCATGCATTAATTTCAACTCTTCTTATTAATAGGTGCATTGCTTTTCCAGATCCAAGGGTGGACTGAAAAGTTCATCGGCTGACTATGAAGGAGTGATGTTAGAGCTGTGAAATCATGCATGCATTCAATTCAACTCTTCTTATTAATAGGTGCATTGCTTTTCCAGATCCAAGGGTGGACTGAAAAAGTTCATCGGCTGACTATGAAGGAGTGATGTTAGAGCTGTGAAATCATGCATGCATTAATTTCAACTCTTCTTATTAATAGGTGCATTGCTTTTCCAGATCCAAGGGGTGGACTGAAAAGTTCATCGGCTGACTATGAAGGAGTGATGTTAGAGCTGTGAAATCATGCATGCATTCAATTCAACTCTTCTTATTAATAGGTGCATTGCTTTTCCAGATCCAAGGGTGGACTGAAAAGTTCATCGGCTGACTATGAAGGAGTGATGTTAGAGCTGTGAAATCATGCATGCATTCAATTCAACTCTTCTTATTAATAGGTGCATTGCTTTTCCAGATCCAAGGGTGGACTGAAAAGTTCATCGGCTGACTATGAAGGAGTGATGTTAGAGCTGTGAAATATTGCATGCATTAATTTCAACTCTTCTTATTAATAATTGCATTGTTTCCTTCCGGGTAAACTGACATCTGGATATTCAAAGAAGATTTCGAATGTAACTAGTAGCGACTTTCCTTGAAAATGGACAAAATTTGCCATTGTGGTATTACCAAGTACCTGCAAAAAAGCCTTTAGCCCTCAATGACATTCATGATGACATTAGGGGATGATGCGCCAGATTTATCAGTAATGCAAAAGTGGGCAGCTGAATTTAGGAGGGGAAGAGTGAGTCATGAAAATGACCCCAAATCTGAACATCCTGCTAGTGCTTCCCTCGAGGACAATATTGATAATAAACTAAGCGGGGTTTACTGTCAGGACTTTTAGGTGTCACCCGTTATTTAATCCAACCCCAGATTCAAGCCAGATTTAAGACAGCAACGTTGTAAAGCCTGTCTCACACGGTCCTTACTATTGGTCATAGACAGTCCTAAATCAGACGTAACCTCCCTCGTTCGTGAGGGCAATACATAATGTGTTGCAAAAATTGGTTGTAAGCACACACATGAAAAGAACGGTTCACTAGGCAAAACAAATCCCCACTTCTCGTCTCGACCTCTAATACGCCACTCACCGTCAAGAACGAAAAACTAGACGCCTCTTAAATGAGCATACCATGTTTTTATACACCTGACCCAGCCAATACTCAGCCAATGAATGCCCAGAACCGGCCAATAAAAATGGCTACAAGCGACACCACCACCTTTATCTGCACGAAGTACTGTCCGATTCACCATCCGTCCGAAGCTCGTCGATTCACCGTCTCCACACGCCCTTGCAAAACATACACGCGTCTCCGGCCCTTTTGGGTCGCTGTAGTAAGTCACTGCTACATAATATTACTGATTATTACTGATTATATGCTCAATTATATATCTGCCAGCTTGCCTGTAGGTACAAGTAAAGCTCGTTTATAGATTAACAAATAAAAACATTACCTTTTTTTTTCTTCTTTTTCCTTTCTTCATAACGGTGTTGTTGGCAAGAAATATTCTTCATTAGAAGCGAACAGACTTGTGAACAGACTCCCCAGGGAAAACATAGAATTGCTACTTGCTAGTTTATTTAAGTTCTGGGAATAAGTTGGAAATTAAATGTGTCATGTTTAACCAAAATCCCAGAAAGAACTTCCTCAAAAGGGCACTGCTTTATCTGAAATTCTACCACCCGTAATATTTGATACTAATTGCTTAATAAAAAATGCTTGAAGAAAAATATTAGCGATTTCTTTGATGTAATCGAGATTATAATTTCTGTATGAATTTCTGGGATGAGAATTTATCATTATGTACATTATTTACATTCGGAAGGTTGTCCTAATCTGTGTTGTTATAATGAGAGCCATTAATAAATTTAAAAAAAAGAGAAAAGACAGTAAGGCTCAACAACAGCAGCAGTAAAAAAAGAAAAAGAGAAGCTGACAATGGTAGCAGCAGCATGTAGGATAAAAGAACATTAAAATTAAGGTTCCAAGTTCTAGCAGGCAGGTTATGTTTAAGACTCCAAGTTCTCCACAGTGAATTGTCCCACGGGACAGTAGTTTATTGGAATAAAGTGTTGGTTCATAACGATATAACTATTTTAAGTTCAATCTCTGGGCCGGGTAGTACAGACTGAGACTTTGTGGAAACATGATGAGCAGTGACTGAAGGATAAAAAGACGAGATATTCCTATTCATTTTGAAATTCCCTGGAGTTTACACGGACCGACATGCCTTTTAAAGAAGGGAGGAGGGTACAAAAACCGAAACGGTATGATAAAGATATTAGTCCGAGGTTAAATGATGTAAATAATCGATAGATAAAGCTTGACGGAATTTTCCATAACTCTGAGTAGAAGAAAAAGAAAGCGCTTTAGGTAACAATAATAAATGGTGCTAAGGAAAATTTATTTGTTCGTTATAATTTGCTTAAGTGTTTTCCCTTCTTATTGATGCCTTAATCCCTTAAAGGTCACAAGCATAAGCTTGTGACCTTTAAGGGATTCCTTTTTATCTATTTTCTCTGCTTTGGGGACAAAGTACAAACGTTTTTTTTAACGACTCGTTTTGCAACGGCGTGTGTTAGGTTCAGCGTCTTCAATTTGTAATGAAAGGCAAAACTATGCAAGAAAAATTCGTTGTTTTTTTGTTTTTTTTAGGATAAGAAGAACAATAAATTAAATAAAACATATCAGATCCAGAAGAAAAAGGAAAGCGAAGTGACGCAGATTAATTGCATGTTGTGTTTAGTTATTTCATATTAGTACAGATACGTGTCACGTGTAATGAAGTAACAGATAATATTCAAATAAGTTTAAGAAAACAATCTAGATGCTAAAGTGTATAAAGGTTAGTGAAACGCTGCAGGATGTTTTGAAAAAATTTTTCGCTAATATTTCGTGCGTATTTTCTTACAGACAGACAGGGACGCACGCATATATATATATATATATATATATATATATATATATATATATATATATATATGGTACTTTTACTCACACATGCATGGACTCTCCCAGCTATAAATAAGAGCAGGTACTGCCTTTTTTGAGGGTGACGTTTCCAGCAGTCAGCTCTGACAGTCGGACCGAATATTCTTGCTGTAACACTCTCGTCTGTATATGTTTATATTACTGTTTCTGTTAATATATTTGTTTAACTCAATTCACTCTTTTGTGTCTTTATTTCTGGTCCTATCAAGGCCACAACAACATATATATATATATATATATATATATATATATATATATATATATATATATATTTTTTAAATTAACTGATTTAAAAATATGGTTTCATCGCTACACAGGGATTACCATGATTCAAAAACAGAAGACAAAAACTTCAAATTCAATTATATTAAATTAAAAGCATTAGTCCTATTTCATCTTCAAACGAATTTTGGAATAACTTATTTTAAAAGCACACACATTGATAATTTTTGTTTTCAAGGATACAAAGAAATCCAATCGTTTTGACAGGGGCGGTGGCGTCTTCTTTTTTCTTACTGTTCTTTTTTTTTACTATAATATATATATATATATATATATATATATATATATATATAGATATATATATATATAACAATAAACCCTAAAAAAACGAACTACCCCACAACACTAATAAACAAAGGTTTTGAACTCAAAAAAATTCCTTTAGACCAACTTCGAAATAAACTTCGAACAAAATCTAGTATATGTCTCAACATACAACAAAAATAATCCAGAAATATTCACAGAAATTACAAAAAAATATAGACCTACTTAGCAAAAATAATAAACTGAAAAATATACTAAAATCAACCAAAATAATTAAAAGAAAACACCAATCTAAAAACCTAAAACACATATTAACCTCATCTAAATTTAACCAACACACAATACAGGTACTCACAAAATGCAACAAAAATGATGTGGGTGTTTGTGACATCATTATAGAAGGGATCTCCTACACTTTTGAAAACTTCAAAACGACATTCATAATAAATAAAAACTTAAACTGCAACTCCAAAAACGTGATTTATGTACTTAAATGCACAAAATGTAAGAAGTCATATATAGGCATCAGCCAACAACTGAACAACAGGGTCCCCCTACACAAAAGCAATATAAAATTGCCAGACAACAGAAAACTTTTTGTATCACAACACATCTTCAAATGTAACCAGGGTAAATTTAAAATTATGCCAGTATATCAAACAGACAATTATTCTTACCTACAAATACAAGAAAAAAACTTCATAAACAAATTTAAACCAGAACTTAATAGATCATAACCCCAAACGCAAAAACACACAACCTGCGCACATAATGGCCAAATACAGTGCACACGATTCATATACGTGCACACACGCTCACATACGGGTATACCTGAAACACGAATATATATATATACACATATTGACAAAAGTAAGGGAACTACTCACAGGCATGCATGCAAACCCCACACGACTTAAGAAGTATGTGTGTATATATGTACGTATATATGTGTGTATGTATGTGTGTGTGTATACTGATTCCATGTAACTTGGGAAGTATAGGTATATGTATGTACGTATGTATGTATGTGTGTGTATGTACTGATTCCTTGTAATAGAACGGTGTGTGTGTGTGTGTGTATGTGTGTGTATATGTGTGTATGTTTACAAATGTGTTTACGAATTCCTCGTAATAGGACAGTGTGTATGTATGGAGAGGGAATATACATATATACACGCATGCCGTCAAAAACACAAGAAAATGGAAATATATCTTAAGAACACACAAGGGTCATTAAAAGGTATGAATGCCGATAACTCCTTCACCATTTCTCGGACCAATCTTAATTGTTTTATAACCCTTTACGCAGAACTTTTCACTGCCAGTTCAAGAAAGACATTTGGGTCCCTAACACACAAACAATTGAGAATGTCTCATATCGAGTATATTTAACATCGAAAAACATAAGAAAAAAATTAATTATTTTTAATAATATGTGGAAATCTCCACGTTTTGCCTGATGAAGGTCGCGAGACCGGAAAGACGTGTAGCAAAATTATGGAAAATAAAGCATATTTTTAAAATAAATCCACATTACAACCAAAAACATTTGCGGATTATCTCTTCTTTTAATATATATATATATATATATATATATATATATATATATATATATATATATATATATATATTTATATGTGTGTGTGTGTGTGTGTGTGTGTGTGTGTGTGTGTGTGTGTGTGTGTGTGTGTGTGTGTCCAGGTAAGATAAAAAAACTAATGGAGTCTTATTTGCAGTGTTAACATGTTTTTTTTAATTGATATAATATTTAAAATTATATATATATATATATATATATATATATATATATATATATATATATAAAAAGAATATGGAGAAACCGTCAAATGTTTTTAATTGTACATGAGGATTTAAAAATATATTATGCTTTATTTTCCATATGGAAAATAAAGCGTAATATATTTTTTAAAAAATCCACATTACAACCAAAAACGTTTGCTGTTTATTTCTTCCTTTTTAATATACACACTTTTCTCTCGTTGGAACTACTATAACCTCTTCCTTTTATATAACAATATATATACATGCGTAGTAATGCAATTTTCCGTGTAAATCGGGACATACCCGCTATTTTCGGTGAAGAATTACTTACGTCACTCACCTATGCTAACGCAATATTAAAGTAATAATCTAGGACATAACATATTTCTATGACATCTGTTAACATAATTAATACTAAAAAACACACGAGGAAATATAATACATTTAATGAAATGAAATCAAAATTATACATATAATGAAATGATATTGTTTTAAGCCGCTTGTATATTTATTGCTGTGATGTTGTTGGCTCTCGTTAGATGAGATGACGGAACGTAAGATTTTGTTTCAGTTGCAGTACTCAGAAGCAGCAGCAAATCTGGCAAAGAAAGAAAAACAAATTGTATTCTTCCGCCCCGCCATTTGCGTCGTATGTACGAGGCAAACGGCATGAGTCGAAACAAGATTAATGGAGACTGCGTCGTAACTACGAATCGACGTCTGTCAGGACTGTAGTAACCAGGGACATACTGTATATATATATATATATATATATATATATATATATATATATATATATATATGTGTGTGTGTGTGTGTGTGTGTGTGTGTGTGTGTGTGTGTAAAACCACAGTAGATTAGAGTCGTTGGCATCTATTGGATTTTAAATCAACCCACTCCGAATAGATGTTTCTTGTCGTCCCACCCAGCTCGTATACCGCATTGTGCTACTGTTGTTTTGTGATGATTGGTAATATTTTGTATGGTTCTGGTCATGAGTTATTTGCCTGGAATTATGAGATTAGCGCACTTTCAATGCATTTTCTTCGAGTGAATCCTTTTAACTCCTGATCAGACCGACAATTATTAAGTTGAAATTGTGGTCAGATGTGTCACGGTGAACTACCTATGAATTTCAAGGTATTATAAACGTAATGTCTTTAACGATCATTTTTTGCCAGTGCTCATATTGCAATTTTTGCTGGTTTTTTTTTTGGTTTTTTTACCAGAGATCATATTGCAATTTTCATTGTTATTATTGCTTTTCTCTGGCACTCCTTATTACTGGTTCCCATATTGTATTCATTTCTGTGCTTGGTCGGCTCAGGAGCTTTTTGTGGCCTAGTATATGTGCTTATTCCTTAAGTTTACCAGTGATGTTCTTTGTCTATGATTTCAACCTGATCCGAAAGAGGGCGGTGATTTTCATTTTCTCTCCATATGTGGTCAGGCACGCCTGATTTTCCCCCTTCCCTTCGTATTACAACTTTTTGGTGTTCTTGAAGCGTTACCTTAAGGGGGCGGCCTGTCTCCCCTTTATATTTCTTTCCACAGCTGCACGGGATAGCGTACACACAGTCTTTAGTCATGTTCTTCTCTATAGGTGGTCTTACTCGGGAGAGGTATCTGCGAAGTGTCGTTCAGCTTTTGAAGGTTGTCCTGATGTTATATGGACCACAGATCCTTTGTATTTTCTCTGATAACCCCTTCACATAAGACAGGCAGACTGTTTTCTGAGTGTTGTTGTCCCCCTTTTGTACCCGCCTATCCCAGTTTATTGGGGCTGCTGCGATGTACCCAGGGTAGTTGTTACGTTATACACTGACCAAATCTTTATCTAATGTCTCTGGGTCGCCACTTATGACTTTTGCTCGGTGTTGTAAGCAGCGGACGATCCCTTTCTTTACGCTGTATAGATGGTGGGAGTTGAAATTGAGGTACTGTCCGGTGAATGTCGGTTTGCGGTATGCGGATGTCTTGAACCCATGCTCTGTTCGAGATATTAGAACATCCAGAAATGGGAGTGTGTTGTTACTCTCTTTCTCCATTGTGAACAGTATCGAAGGTCTTATTGAGTTCACTTGGTCCAGTAGAACCTGGACATCTTCCTGGTATGGCCTGAGTATGAAGGTGTCATCTACGTATCTTAACCATAGAGTTGGCCTTAGAGATATAGATTCTAATTTCATTTCCTTAAGGTATTCCATGTATATATTCGTCATTGCTGGTGATAATGGCGAGCCCATTGCTAAGCCCTCATCCTGTCGATATATGTGTGATCCCATTCCGAAGTGTGTTGTTTGTGTACAGAAAGTCAACATCTCCATCAGATTATCTATTTGAATACTGGTCCGTTCTCCTAGGGATGAGTCAGAAGTCAATCTGTCTCTGACTACTGAGAGTGCCTCCTCCGTGAGCACCTTGGTGAACAAACTCACCACGCCCAACATCACCATCTGGTTGCATAGGATGGGGGAATCTTTGATCATTTCCAAGAAGTGGGCGGAGTTTCGGACATAGGAAGGTGACTTTCCAATTAATGGGTTAGTATCTACAAGGAAGCGACTCAGAGAGTGGTACACAGAGCCTTGGCAACTAACAATCGGCCTGAGCGGAATACTGTCTTTGTGAATCTTAGGGAGACCGTATATGTGAGTTAGCTTGGTGTAACGCTGCGACAACTGCCTATACATCTTAGGTGCGAAGTGATCCTTGTTCTTGATTAGAATTTGTGACAGTTTGTGTTCCATTTTCATTGTAGGATCCTTTTTTACTTTGCTGTAGCTACCGTTTCTAATGAGGTCTTCCGGCTTTCTTGAATAATCTGATTTGTCCATCACTGCAGTAGCATTGCCTCTGTCAGCCGGTAGTATGATTATGTTTTCGTTCCTCTGTAGGGACCCGATTGCCAGCCTCTCCAGTTTCGTGATGTTTGACTTGGGCGGCTTGGCTTTCTCCAAGGTCTGTCTTATCTTCCATTTTAGCTCATCCGTCTGAGCCTGAGCCTGAGGTAAGTTCAAGGCGACTTCCTCGGTTCTGGCAATAATGTCCAAGTATGGCACTCGCCTAATGGTTGTGGCGAAGTTGAGACTCTCATTTAATACTGACTCTTCAGAGTCACTCATTTGATATTAGCTGATGTTGATTACTGCTTTCACTGGTGGGTTATGGACCTTGTGCGTCACCTTCTGATCTTTCAGTCTATTTAATTTTTGTACTTGGTGATAACATTGTGATAAATATGACAACAAAGATGAGGATGATAGTCCGAACAATGCAAATAATGTACATAATACCTCATATCAGAAATATAGACAGATACTGAAACATAATGGTTGGGTTTGGTTTGGTTTGTTTTGTTTTACGACATATCAACCACAGTGTGTTATTTAATACCGACAAGATTCAAAAATGCGTTACTGGTAATATTTCTTTTCCCAAAAATGTATTGCTGGTAATATTTCATTCCTTCAAAAATTCATTGCTCGTAATATTTTTACAAAAAATGTATTGCTGGTATTAAAACCTATTTTTATACTTTAACTGTGCTTTGACCCCAGTTTGGGGGTTAACTATTTGCCCGTAGCTGGGAACCTAATAGGTGCTACCACACCTTGTCAGGGTGGATCTGGGAAGACCAGCAATTAGAGGTGGTTCCACGCGCCTTAAAACCTCCTGGTCAGAGAACTTGCTGTTAGATGTAGTTTATCGTCTTACCCAGAACGCGGATGTAGTTTATCGTCTTACCCAGGACGCGGATGTAGTTTATCATCATACCCAGGACGCGGATGTATTTTATCGTCTAACCCAGGACGCAGATATAGTTTATTGTCATACCAAGGACGCGGTTGTAGTTTATCGCCATACACAGGACGCGGTTGTAGTTTATCGCCATACACAGGACGTGGATGTAGTTTATCGTCTTACCCAGCACGCGGATGTAGTTTATCGTCTTACCCAGGACGCGGATGTAGTTTATCACCATACCCAGGATGCGGATGTATTTTATCGTCTAACCCTGGACGCAGATATAGTTTATTGTCATACCAAGGACGCGGTTGTAGTTTATCGCCATACACAGGACGTGGATGTAGTTTATCGTCTTACACAGCACGCGGATGTAGTTTATCGTCTTACCCAGAACGCGGATGTAGTTTATCATCATACCCAGCATGCGGATGTAGTTTATCGTCTAACGCAGGACGCAGATATAGTTTATTGTCATACCAAGGACGCGGTTGTAGTTTATCGCCATACACAGGACGCGGTTGTAGTTTATCGCCATACACAGGACGCGGATGTAGTTTATCATCATACCCAGGACGCGGATGTATTTTATCGTCTAACCCAGGACGCAGATATAGTTTATTGTCATACCAAGGACGCGGTTGTAGTTTATCGCCATACACAGGACGCGGTTGTAGTTTATCGCCGGATGTACACAGGACGCGGTTTTTATCGTTTATTTATTGTCATACCAAGGAATGGGTTGTAGTTTATCGCCATACACAGGACGCGGTTGTAGTTTATCTCCAAACACAGGACGTGGATGTAGTTTATCGTCTTACACAGCACGCGGATGTAGTTTATCGTCTTACCCAGGACGCGGATGTAGTTTATCGTCTAACCCAGGACGCGGATGTAGTTTATCGTCTAACCCAGGACGCAGATATAGTTTATTGTCATACCAAGGACGCGGTTGTAGTTTATCGCCATACACAGGACGCGGTTGTAGTTTATCGCCATACACAGGACGTGGATGTAGTTTATCGTCTTACCCAGCACGCGGATGTAGTTTATCGTCCTACCCAGCATGCGGATGTAGTTTATCGTTATACCCATGACGGTGAAACGTAATGGAGCTCGCGGTAATCTTACGTTAGTTGATGAATAATTAAGAGGAATTAATAAAGTAGTTTAGTATAAATCTCATTGGACTTTTATGCCATCTTGTTCATTCCAGGGAGGTGGAAAATTAGACATTTGCATATATAATTATCTTCATGCATTTTAAGCCACATTTTGAGATTTCGATTTCAAGGTTTTTGTATTTTTATAGCTTTTTGAATATCTTCAAAGATACATTGCAGTCTGCAGAGACTACAATGCCAATAAGAAAGCATATTTTGTTTTTGCGGTTCTCTAATAACGATGTCTGGGCGATTAGCTCTGATTGTTCTGTCCGTGTGTATTGTGTAGTCCCATAAAATTGTTACAGATCCTATCTCCGCAACCGGATCTGGGTGTCATTATATATATATATATATATATATATATATATATATATATATATGAAAATTTTTCAGAGTTAACCTGTAGAAAAGACAATATTTATAAATATCACAATAGGAAAACTGTAATAGTTGTTAAAGTCCAAAAACTTTCTCAAGGCAAAAGCGAAAAGAATTTATTTAAACACAAAACTAATAATAAAAAACAAAATGTCATAGCAACTGGAAGAATTTAGAGAACGGTATTTTCATACGCTATTTTTCATTGACGCAATTTTCAGTTAACAATATGAAAAATAGCGTTCTCTAAATTTTTTCCAGTTGTTAAAGACATTTTGTTTTTGTTATTATTAGTTACTGTGTTTAAATAAATTCATTTCAAATTTTGCCTTTGAGAAAAAGTCCACATTGGACGAAACGCTTCGGCAACTATTAGAGTTTTCCTAATTTCATATATATATATATATATATATATATATATATATATATATATATATATATATATATATATATATATTAATTATAATTATTATTATTATTTCCCTTTCTGTTTAGTACATTCCCTTACTAGGCCAAAATTATTTCAATTTTTAAATGTTTCAAAGTACATATGGACTACAGAAAGCGTGATCTCCAGTCCTTCTATAACGCAATCTTACATTCAAATCCATGCTTTCCGAAGCGGAATGTCCCAACAAGACATCAGCATTAACTCAAATATTATTATTAACATTATTATTATTATTATTATTATTTGTGTTTGTTATGTTTCCTCCTTTGTATCCTGTAGAGCCAGGTCCAAACTATAGTTCTTAGGCCCTATAGGAGAATTGCCATTTAATTGATAGCACTTTTCTTACTATATGGGATGTTCCTAGTAGAGCTATCTTCTGTGCACTTGTATGTCGATGTTACCTGGGATACTCTTAGTAAAATTGTCCATTACTTATCTAACTAGGCCTAGAGCTTCTATTACTATTGGTACAGTCTTCATTCCCCACATCCTGTTAATTTCGATCTCCAGGTTCTTGTATTTGGACAGGTGATTCTCTCATACAATACAACTATGTCAATAAACATACACTTCCTTAATTTCTTATCTCTTATGATAATATCAGTTTTTTTTTAATCTCCCTCTCAGTTTGAATTGGCATGTCCCAGAGGATAGGAACATCGTTATATATGTCGCTACCCTGTTATGTCTCTGGGTATATTCATTTTTTTTTTTTTTGCTGTTTCAGATTCCTTTTTTTTTTTCATTATTTTTCCAGATCATTGCATTTTTATTAATTCATCCTTGAGACAGTGATAAATCTATGACAGTTTCATAGTTATTGTATATATATATATATATATATATATATATATATATAAATATATATATATATATATATATATATCATATTCCCAGCCAAGGACTAAGATCAGAAATGGCTTGAAATTTTTATCCACTGAAAAAAAGCAAACAAACAAACAAACAAAAACGAAGATCCGCAGATCCAGCATTTTTTCGAGGCAGTTCCATATCTTGATCATTTGACAGGATAGAATCTGGTTATTTTTTTGATAGTTTCCTTTTTTTTTATAAAGATATATATATATTGCCAATAGAATTTCGATTAACTTTGATTCTTCTGTTCCCAATTGTTGTTCTTTTTAAAGAATATCAGCTCAAAAATAAATAAACAAAAAATCTTTTGTCCGTCCGTTTGTCTAAAAACTCTACTTGGGCCAACTTGCTCTACATAGAATATACTTATTTGGAATCATGATGATCCTGAATTGAAAAATCGATCTAGTGCGCTGGATTGGGACTTGTTCATGAGAAGGGAAGAGTTAAACTTTTAAAAATAGGTTTTCAAGGTCTTTAATTTATACTGAGTTTAAATAAAATATTTTTAAATTCAGGAATTGTGAATTGAGAAATCGAATTTCAAAATGCCAATGAATTATTTTAAAGTGAGAGATTCAATATTAAGTTTTGAAGTTATTTTTCTAAAGAACTCAACTGGATTGAAAAATCCAGGTCCCTTTTTGATTTTTTGAAATCCAAAATTCGGGCCCAATTATCCCGAATCTTTTTAAAATGAGGTTTTCAAGGTCCGCAGAGTGAATTGAATTTTATTTTTAAATAATTTATTTTTTAACATAAAATCCTTTAATAGTTAAATTTTTGTAAAATAATGAATATTTAATTGAATAACATAAAATCGTAGTTAAATTTTTTTGAAGAATAAAGTTTATAAACCAAAACAGAAATTATTTATGACTTAATCTAATATATATTTGAAATGTATCACGTTGTATTTCGAACGCTAATTTTCTTTCATTTCTAATTCAATATTTTTTAAACCCAAAGAGGAAGTAATTTCGGCCTCTTGTGGTGTGGGCGGGGGTTACAAGTCTTCTTTTTTTTTTCTAATATTGTTGACAGAATTTGAATTATATTTCAGTAAAAAGAACAAAAAAACAAAAAACAAAAAAAAAAACACGAAAAAAAAGCAAAACAAAACAATATGAGGTAAGGTAAAGTAATCTAAGGGCCAAAAATCGTTTCAACTGCTGAACTGGAAGACAACTCGCTTTTCTATAATACGAACCGACACTGGAAAGAAAAAAAAAGAACTTTCTTGATGTTCATTTTCGAAGATAGTTCAACATTAAAAATAGAATCAAAATGAAAAAGAAAAGGCAAGGGTCGTGGTACGGGAAATGGCGTGGGGTTGATAATTAGCACCGTGGCAGGAAAAAAAAAATGCAAAGTTGTATCAGTCACAAGTTATGTGCACCAAGGAAAATTAGGTCAGTCTGCTTTATATTTTAGCGGTCATCTGATATTTCCGGTTCCGGAATAATTATCTCCTTTAAATCAGGCGTTTAAGTCCTTTAAGCACACACAAACACACACAACCACGCTTCTGCATATAGGAGTGGGTGCTGAAAACTTCCCAGTTCGACCTACTTACGAAAATCAGTATTTTAATGTCTAAATAAAAAGGTCAAAATAAACTTGAGAAACGATGGTCCTTTTGTTCTTAAATGAGGGAAATATATGAATACGAGGGAAAAATATGTATGTCTCAAGGTCGACAGTTTTCCTCACGGGCCCCAAAAAGGTCCATCAACTCTTGGCATATAAATGGAAATATTCAAATATATAAGTCTTCAAATATATGACACAATAAGCGTCTCTCTCTCTCTCTCTCTATATATATATATATATATATATATATATATATATATAAATTTAAAAAAAATATGATTCCTTCGCTACATAAGAGTTCTTATGTTTCAAAAACAAGAGACAAAAACCTCAATATAATTATTGAAATTAAATTGTACGAAACAGTCCTTTAGAAAAAAAAAAATAAATAAATAAAAATTCTCTAGACAGTTAAAGACGTATTATGGTGCCAACAGCTATCTGTCGCTGTGACTGACCAGACGATGTGCGTACAAGAATGCCATCATTTGCTTTGACATGGACATCCCGGCCCTCTTTCTTTCTTTTGACGTCTTTCCGAAGGTAACTGATATCTTGATACAAACTAACGCGTATGCCCCTTATCAAAATGGTCGTTTCCATAGCAATCAATTTTACGAATGAACATGCTTATAAAGATGCATAAATTTCAAGATTGGTTATTCCTAAATTTTCGCTTGAGGATGAAACAGGGCTTGATACTTTAATTCAATTTAATTTCAATAATTAAATTGGGGTTTTTGGCTCTTGTTTTTGAAACATGAGAACTCTTATGTAGCGAAGGAATCATATTTTTTAAAAATTAATTATAATTTATGTTCTACTTCTGTATGGAGCATTGTTCTTTTAAAAAATAAAGTAAAAATACTAAAGAACCCCGGATTATTTACCTAACGTATTCTTTCCTATTTTTCTACATATTTGCACACACACACACACACACACACACACACACACACACACACATATATATATATATATAAACAATATTCTTTAAAAAACAAAAAGAGAAACTCCTTCTTTTTCGAGTATAGAAATGGAAGGTTTAAATGCCTAGACATTTCAGTTAACCTGATGAATATTTATGATCGTCTTCAAATTTAAAAATTCTTTGCGAAGATGCTATATGCCTTAATCTAAGATCAAACATCTAAACTTTTCAGTTGACCTGAGGAACGTTTTTAAATTGGATCTATCAACGCGTTTTTAAATTAGATCTATTAACGCGTCGGACAAGAATTAGTTTTCCTCGTGTCTTCTTATTCATTTTGTCTCTTTTACACATAGGCTCCATCTGAGATTATTTACACACACATGCGCGCGCGCGCGCGCACACACACACACACATATATATATATATATATATATGTATATATATTCAGTTAGATCCATAGATAGTTTGGTCAGGTTTCAGACACTATTTCCAGAAAAGAAAATACTTTTATGAACGCAGTGCTTTGTTATTCGTCGTTCAATGAAACTTGTAGACGATAGGTATTACTGTGTATAAATCAATTAACTAGATATTAGCAACCATATACACGTGCATACACAGGTAGGCGAATAAATATTTACTTAATTTAATATAGGGTGTAAACAAACAGTGCTTAGTGTGGTTGGAAAGAGCTAAGAATTATATATTAATAAATATACCTAGACCTACGTTCATAGTGCAACTTCCGTTGTTTCATCTATATATATAGGTGCGAAATTTTATTGGCCTGAACAAGAAACTCTTTAAAAAGAAATCAGGATGATGTTTAGTCACTTGGTTACATTTTTGGAAGTGAGACAATCCCAGAATGTCCTACATATCACTGTCTCACTATATATATATATATTCACTCTTTTCAATTAATGCTGTGAACATTAGAAATTATATTATTTTCGTTGTCATTACATTCGATGGATATATATATATATATATATATATATATATATATATATATATATATATATATATATGTGTGTGTTCGTGTCCGTGTGTCTGTGTGTGTGTGCGTGTGTGCATGTATGTATTGTGTATTTGAGTATATAAATTTATATATATATATATATATATATATATATATATATATATATAATATAATTCTTCGAGTCTAGAAGAAACCTCAAAAGAATGTAGAAAGCACTGGACGGCCGTTTCGTCCTATTTACTTAATTATAATTATCTCAAATCCTTCTAATTTCTATCATTTATATATATATATATATATATATATATATATATATATATATATATATATATATATATATATATAGTGTATTTCAAGCACCAATAATACTTCAAAACATGTTTGGTTGAATAATATTTTCTGTCTATTCAATTTTTTAAATAACTTTTTCAAATTAGTAAGTTCATATATATTTTTATGTTATATTTTTTCCGAGTACTTTTGAATGTTGCTACATTTGTTTTCAAGGATTGTGTTTTGGTTAATTCCCTTGTTCCCTGATTTGTTGGAACCAATTTCACGTCATTCAAGAGGACATCATTTAATCCCACAAATCTATTATTATTATTATTATTATTATTATTTTTTCTTTGATTTCTGGCGTTTACATTTTCTTTCCGTCCCGCCCAGGACCTAAGGTTAGAAATGGCGTCATGACACTTTCCACTGACAAAAAAAAAATTAAATTACATAGATAAAGCCCTTCATTATGTGTGGGCTGTACTTTGTCAGAACAATTTTTGTATCTCCTTGAGGCATGGAATTCCAGGAATCCCTTCAATTAGTCTACTGCAATTTTTTTCCAACCAGTCCTAGGGCTCCAACTACAACAGGGATTGTTGATGTTCCCATATGCCACATTTTCGAGATTTCTATTTCAAAGGTCCTTGTACTTTTGACAACTTTTGAATATCTTCAAAGATACATTGCAGTCAGCACCGTTTTTTTTGTTTGTGGTCTTTAATAACAATGTCTGGCCGGTTGGCCTTGATTGTTCCGTCAGTGTGTATTGTGTAGTCCCATAGAATTGTAACAGGTCCTATCTCCGTAACCGGGTCTGGGTGGTGTTCATACCAGTTTCTTTCAGTTTCCTTCCCGTAGAAGTTGCAGATTATTATTTCTCGTTATATTATTATTATTATTATTTCTACTGCTGATGCTATTATCGTTATTATGTTTTTTTTTAAATTATGTGGGCTTTTCTTAAAACATTGTGCATGAAATAATAAGGTTATTATGGAGGGGGACTAAAGTATATTCAAGATATATATCTTCTTCATGTAGATATAGTATCATGAGATACATGTTTATAATATTGCCCACCGCATCCATAACACAACTGCCACACTGAATTTTTTCCCCGTTGTTTTAAATTAGCGATATAGAGGGTGTGACAGACAGTGACCTAAGCAACGAGACAAGCAAGAAAGCAAATAGAATAGCAATATATTCAGATTTCATTATGATAGATAAGCAAGGATATCGAAAACCATCGAATGCTCCGAGATAAGTCGTCAGTGATATTTTTTCTGCCTTCATTAAAAGTTTCGGGCCTTTCAACATTAAATTATTCTATCAGATAATCCCGCTTGTTTTAATCAAGTACAAACTCTCATTATTACGATAAACTACATTAGCCAGGAAGGCCTCTGATCGGGAACTTTTAAGGTCACCTCTTAATTGCTGTTGTTCCCAGGTCCACCCTGACTCGGGTTGGTAGCACCTGTTAGGGTCCCAGCTATGGGCAAATAGTCAACCCCTAAACTGGGGTCAAAACACTATGAAAGCATAAACATTTTTATAGTAAAAATACCGACAATACATTTTCAGAGTAAAAACAAATTGCCAGCAATAGATTTCTGTAAGGAAAAGAAAATACCAGCATTACTTTTTGCTAAAGAAATTAATAATGCCCCCCTTTAAGCCTTTGATTCCTGACCTCCACTTTACCGGTGGTAGAGAAAAATGACTTTCACCGGTTGAACGGTGGATAAACATTTTACAAATGTTTTATATCTACCGTGAAACGTTACATAGCAATTATTTGCAAAATTTGACCCAGGAGCTCAGGCAGAAGGGTTAAAATTGTTCAGGAACGCAGGGCACAAAGGGTTAAATAGTTCTACTATTTATATTATTCGGACTTCATCATTGTTGCCATATTTATCACGCTCCGGCCTTCTTCAGGTGGTTGGAATGTCGAACTGAACCCTTTATTTCACTCGCTGTTCTAGTTCCACGTGCCATGTCTAAGGGATATCAGTTATCTTCTGTTAATTTACCTCTCCATTTCTCCACAAGCCTTAATCAGGTAGTGAACTCACAACTCTTTGCCGAAGAAGGCCGGAGCGTACAACGGCCGAAACGTTGTAATAAATATGGCGACAAAGATGAAGACAATAGTCCGAATAATGTAAATAGTGTACATAATACCTCATCTCAGAAATATAGACAGATACTGAAGGGCCAAATCTTTGTAATAAATATGGCAACAAAGATGAAGACAATAGTCCGAATAATGTAAATTGTGTACATAATACCTCATCTCAGAAATATAGACAGATACTTAAGGGCCGAAACGTTGTAATAAATATGACGACAAAGATGAGGATAATAGTCCGAATAATGTAAATAGTGTACATAATACCTCATCTCAGAAATATAGACAAACCAATTCTATCCTTCACGGCTAAGCCACCCCCCCGCCATGCCACGCACATTGTAGAGAAGCACTTTCGTATTCCATTGATGAAATTTTGGCTCCACTCGAGCAGCTTCTTCCCAGGAATCACAAATTTGTGGAACCAACACCCAAGAGGATGCTTCCCCAGTCACTGTTCAAGTCTAGCGTTAACCGTTTTTTTTCACATATCCCTATAAACTATGTGCTCTTTGGGTTTGTACAGGGCGAACAGTATTGTATATAAAAAAACTAGTTCTTTCTTTTGTTATAAGAACGTAGAGAGCAATCAGTTTTGGATCTTTCTTTCTCGGGTGACATTTCCCGTCTAGAATTCTGCCAGATTACCAGAAAGAGAAGCTTCAGTTCCAATTTCCTGCCAACGTAATTCTCTTGCTCTCAGCTGGCTTCCCAAATTGAATTATTTCCACTGAACCTTAACAGCATTTGACCATTTTTGATGAGCCTCAGGCCGACAATGCAAACAAAACAGACTGCTTGAATCTACGATATGTAGACGCATAGCGTATCACGTGTGGGGTCTGGTTATGTTTACGTAACTGAGTCGAGTTGACTAGTTCTTCCCCAGGCTTTGCTAGGGCGGGGAGGAGTCTTTGATCGAGATGTTTTTCTCCTCTAAAATACAACGTGATCAAACACCTGGATAAAGAATGGGTAGACACTCTCGCGCACTCACCCAAAACACGTGTCGTGTCCCTTCTGGATTTGGGCGATCATGGCTCTCCACAATTTCCTTTCCTTTGTAACACTTAATAAATTTTGTCTTTTTGCTATCTATCTTAAAGCCTATCTTGCCATCTATTTACACAAACTCATTCTTCTTTTTCTATTTGCCGTGTCCCTTCAGGACGGTGACGATCATGGCTCTCCACAATTTCCTGTCCTTTTAAGATCGCCATGTATGTTATGTGTTGTTTTCCTCTGTTCTTCTTGCCTCTAATTCGTCCTGTGAGTATCAAATTTTCCCAGCCTCAATATATGTATAAGTTTCCTTTTTATTTCCATTTTCTCCAAAATCTCGTCTTTACTCACATGTTTGGTCCATGGTATTCTTGGCATCTTTCTGTAGAACCAGGTTTCTATTGTTTCAAGTTTCTTCTTCATCTTTGAGAATGTCCAGCATTCGCTGCCATGGAAGAAGACTGATATTTCGTGACAGTTCAATACTGTTTTCTTTGTTTCTAACGAAATTTTTCTGTTTCTTAATACTTTGCTTAGCTTTTGGAAAGCATTTTTTGTTAACACAATGCGTCCTCAGATCAACGCGTCGCAATTTCCGTCCTCTGTTTAAACAGTTCACAGATGATTATAAAGTGTAATGGATAAAGGTGATTCCGGCGAACATGCTTGTTAGTAATCATATATTTCAATCTGCCTGATAAGTGTGCCATATTTGATAGATTTAGTCTATTGGTATTCCTGTTGCAATTGGATAATCGGACCACAATGAGCATCCATGATGAAAAAACGAACAAAAATGTAATAGATTCGGTTGATTTTTATTTGAGAAAAATCTGAAGAAAATATGAAGAAAATCTTATGGTTCAAAGGCTGTCAAATGTCTGCTAAATATTTGCCGAAAATGTAAGTGTTAAAATATTTGGCACTGAGTAGTTGATATTGAAACTAAACTGCGCAGTTACGGCTTTGCTTTCTGGTAATAAATACAGGTGGATTTTTTTTTTGTAATGTGCGACTTCAGGTGTTGCTCTTTCGCAATTAACTTTCCTCGCCTCTCACATGCTAAAAAAATGACCATAACTATCATATACAGCCAGGTCACACATACAAAAAATAAACCCCAAGTTCTTCATCTCCAGCACTAATATAGGAGTTCCAACTATCCGGAGGTTTGCGATCATATCATGTTGAAACACCGGACCCCGTACGATCACTGAAGTTAAGCCTTGTTAGTACCCAGATAGTTGATTGCTTGAGAATACTAGGTGATGTAAGCTTGGATGTGCGGGTGGTGTAATGAATAATGGCTTGGAATTGTTAATCAGAGAACAGAGTTCCAATTCTTGTTGGGTTCGTTATATTCACTTACGCGCAAAATATCCTTTTCCAAAGGTATGGATCCACCTCTTCTCCATCCTCCAGCTATAAGTAATTAGTAATACTTGTATCACTGAAATCATTATTGTCCCCATCAATAAAATAAAATTTCGTATAAAATATTCATATTTCGGTATTAAATAACCCATAGATGTGTTGATATGCCACTAAACAAAAACAACAAAACAACTATCTGGAAGTTGAAATACAACTCACTACATATGCCCTTACAACAAAGTCGATTATTAAATCTCTACCTTGAGTGGCTCTTGGGACTTGTATTGGATGAGCAATAATAAAAAATAATTAAAGAAAAATGTCCCTGGCCAAGATACAGCAAATAGCTTTATCTACTGTTACAGGTTCTGTCCTAAAAGGAAAAATATCCACGAATAAGCTAAAAGGCTTAAACGGCTCGGATTGCGGAATCGTAGAGCCGAGTTCGAATTCCAGTCGAATTCATTGCATTCACTTTAGTGCTAATAATCTTTGGAAAAGGATGAATCCTTTGCTTCCAAGCTATAGATGTGTTGATAAGCCGCTAAGCAACAACAACATAACAGACAGGGTTCTATAGTCGTGGATGGCAACTGGTCTACCGCAGAAAGAAATGGCAACTTACTGCGGGAAAAAAAACTGCCTCGTCAGTCATGTATTGAAAGATATATGATTGCCTAAGCGTGTATCATGCATGGCACATAACTTACTCAGCTGTTATGTCGATGAAATTTACACTCATTATAAACAGAAGAGTTTTCCGATGACCTACAACTTGTTCTGCCACAAGAGAAATGTAACATATGCGCATAATCCATTGTTTCTGCTATCGTCTCTCATCTGGATCCCCACAAAGCATGTGGACTTGAGGGTATTCCTATAATAGTCGCTAAGATATGTGCTCCCGAACTGGCTCCTGTTCTCATTAAACTGTATAATAAATGCCTTGCTGCGTTTTGCTTTTCTGAACAACGCAGGACCTTATTTCAGACAAGCTATATGGCCTTCATGCTTGTTGGAAATCCTCATCTGTTGTTTCAGTCTTTAAGAACTCAGGTGGAACGTCCGACACTTTCAACTATCGGCTTATTAGTTTTCTATCTCTCAAGCTTCTAGAGGCCCTAATAAATGTTGAATTAGTTAAGCATCTCACAATGGAGGACCTTATTTCAGACAAGCAATATGGCTTTCGTTTCTCAAGGTCATCTGTAGATGCATTAACGATTATTGCTGAAAGAGTGTATCAAGTTGTAGATAAGAATGATGAAGCTTGGACATTTCCGAAACATTTAACAAGAACGGGGACTGGCATACCAAACTCCTTCACAAGTTGAAATGATAATGTGTCGTTGGACGAATTTTTGAACTGATTCAGTGTTTCTTATACAATCGTGAAATGAAAGTCATAAAGACAAAAATTGTTTAACATGTGTATATTTTTTATTATGCTATTCCTCGATCTAAGGTTTCGACTCACATGAGCCATCGTCAGAGTGGTTATACGGATATTTGGACAGAGATCTTCACCATCAAAGATATATAGTGTGTATATTTTGACAGCTCGTTTTCATTAACACACACACACACACACACACACACACACACACACACACACACACACACACACATATATATATATATATATATATATATATATATATAAGTAACGAAAATATTGGTAATCCGTATGGATAATCCCAAAGAGGATGAAATCCTGAGAGCTCAATGTTAAGTCATAGCGAATAATTTAATTTAAAGAAAAAACAGACCACTTTAAGGCTCCATTAATTATAATTTATTTCACCAGAGAATTTTATTTTTCTCTGGATCTTCAGACTTCAGTTTCAAGGGCGAAAAAATTAATTTAAAATTAACACTTCTGAAGGGCAGTATTAAGCTTATATAAGATGACATAGACGGTGGTAAGAATAGTGTGAGAGACATGGTCGAGTTTAGAGAGAGGGAAAGAAGAGTTTTAAAATTTATTTTTATTACAATACTTAATATATATATATATATATATATATATATATATATATATATATATATATATATATATCAAGACATGTCACATTTTATAATTTAGACAAGATTTATCTACTAGAATCTCTGGTGAAATAGATTATAACTAATGGAGCCTTACAGGATCCTATTGTACTTACGAACAAGTTTCTTACTATCCTTATAAAAGGAAAAAAGAAAATTACCATGTTGATGCATATTCATTTTATTCCGAGTACTTTCGACATTAGCAGAATGTCGTCATCAGGATCTTTTTTTCTAAGATAAAATTGTTTTGTTCATCTGAAAATTAAATTTTATACGTATGAAGTGAAAAACGCTAAGGTTATGTATTGCACAATTTTAAATTTTATCATGAAAGCACACGTGTAAACGTCAAGGGACGTAACTAAGTTATTATAATGTCTACTTTTAAAAATAAATATTTAAAAGTATTAGTTAAACCTATATATTTCAACTATCTACTGTAAACATTTTAAAACATTTGTGCAGTAACATTTTTTGTCTTGGAAAAACAAGGCCCTGATGAAGACATTGTGCTAATGTCGAAAGTACTCGGAATAAAATGAATATGCAACATGGTAATTTTCTTCTTCTTTTTAGGGATACTAAGGAACGTGTCCATAATTAAAAGAGGATCCAATTAAAATAAGTAGGCAAAACTTGCCTAAATTATTTAATCACACGCGCGCACACACACAGCACACACACAGACACACACAACACACAGAGACACACACACACAGAGAAAAAGATAGGTTAACCATAGTTAAGAGGGAGCCATTGAAGTGTTTATGTTCTTATCGATTCGGAGTTAGAAATGAACATATTAGCATAATAGAAAATAGTTTAACGTAACTTGAGTAAAACGTGTATATATATATATATATATATATATATATATATATATATATATATATATATAGATAGATAGATAGATATGAATTGACATGGAAAGGTGGATAAACAGATAAATCTGAATAGACTGAGATAGATACATAGATGTGAATAGACGTACGTAGATAGATAGATAGGGAGAGAATATATATATATATATATATATATATATATATATATATATGAGAGTGAGAAATGATAAGGCAGAGATAGATAGATAGATAGATAGATAGATAGATAGATAGATAGATAGATAGATAGATAGATAATAAAAAAGAATGTGATAGATATGAATAGCCTAAGATAGAGAGAGAGAAACACCGAGATAAATAAGTCGTGCGAAAGGAAGAAAGAAAGAAAGTAAGAAGGAAAGAAAGAAAGGAAAGGGGGAGAAAAGGTGACAGATATACACTGGCAAATAGAGAGAGGAGCAGAATAGAGATATATCTGAATAGATTAAGAGTCAGAGACAGTTCGTCAGTTTCAGATTAACGAAAAGAGAGTGAGAGAGATCGAGATAGATAGATAGATAGATAGAGAGAGAGAGAGAGAGAGAGAGAGAGAGAGAAAGAAAGAAAAGAATTGATTTATATTATAGGGAGATAGACCCACAATCAGGGAATTTTCTGTAATTCTTTCCGCTTCTAAGCTTCTGTCGAAAATCTTCCAAGAAAATGTTTAAGGTCATTTCTGAAAAAGAATTCTCTCTTGGTTTTATTGACTCCTGTTTCAATAATAATAATAATAATAATAATAATAATGATAATGATAATAATAATAATAATTCTTTTTCCCCCCTCCCCTCATAATCAGATGTGCCAGGCAAATAAATTGTCTTCATTTACCAGACGCAGAATAATCTTGAAGTGCGTTAAGAAAAATCAACAGTAAAAAAAAAATGGAGGATGACAAGACAAGCAGAGTCGTGGGAAAGAAAATCCTTGCGATTTGTTTAGGCCCCACTCCTCGCGCCTTTCCCCAGGCATTCGCTGTAAGACATTGAGACGTTTTGGGAAAAAGAAAAAAAAAGATTACTTGACCCTTTTAACTCCCACCAGATTTGTTTGGGACGACCCGCTGGCGTCTATTGTGACCTGCCTGATTATCACCATTTGCAGATGGCTACAGAGTGAAGATGTTGTTAATTGAGCCAGATTATAAGGAATGTCTCAGGGTGAGAAATACATTGCGTTAGATAAAAAGAAATCGTTCTGTTTTTATTGTTCAGTGCCATACGCGATACACGCTTGGCCGATCATGTCTCTTTCGATTCATGACTGACAAAGTAGAAGATTTTCCCGCAGTAGCTTTCAGTGTCTTTCTGCGGTAGACTGATTGCCAAACCAAGGACTATAGAACCTTGTCAGTCCTGATTTTTAACCCATAGTTAGGGAAGAAGTGATGGACTCATATCTTTCCCAGGAATATTTGTAGGTATCTAAATGTAACAAACTCGATTGAAATTCGAACACGGCTCTCATTCCGAGCCGATATTTATTACAGCCCAGTACACGTGCCCTTGGGAAAGGTATAAATCCGTCTATTCTCCCCCAGCTATGGGTAAATAGTAAAACAGGCTGGATCTTATAGACTTGGATGGCAACTGTTCTAGGAGAAAGACAACTCTGAATTAAAAAAAAATAGCTCTAACTATGGGTTAAATAGCTTTACCAACCCGCAATTGGCTAGGGATGTTATTTGTTGTGTTATGCTAAACAATTTTTCTCGACAGAATCTATTTTACATATTTATAAGTCTACCTTGCTTTGAATATTGCTACCACATCTGGTCTGGTGATCCCAGTGTTAACGAGAAAACTGATCTCCATCAATATTATGATTATTTCTAAAGGAATAAGAAAAAAATTGTCTATGAAATAAATCTTTCGGCTTTTTTCCGCCATTATTGTTGCCATAATGCCATATGTTCACGCTTCGTTAACTTCCAAGTTGGCCACCTAAAACGCTGCAAGCCAACTGTTCATGCAAATTAGCGTAAATTCCGAAATTACTTGTGAGCATTCTTTTGTAAAGAGAATGAAAAGCACATGCATGATTGTACCGATTCAATATACCCCCAACCTCATCAAGAAATTACTCCATAAATGAGTGCGCCAGACATTCTCTTATCTTCCCTTTGTCTAAACAATGCCAGTGGGGACTGACGATGGTAATTTACACACTTTAAAACGATTTTGGGAGGCTTCTTTCATTTTGATTATTATTATTTTATTTATTTAGATTTCTGTTGCATACACATTTCTTTCCGGCTCCCAACCAGAGACCTAAGAAATGACTTCATGGCATTTTTCACTGATCATTCTTGTAAAAAAAAAAACTTTTCGTAATATGTGAGCTGTATTTGTAACTACAGTTTCGTGTATTTCTTTAAGGTGTGGGCTATAAGGAATCCCTTCATTGATTCTATCGAAATCTTTTTCCGTGAGCTCCAACAACCAATGGAATTATTAATGTCCTCATGTGTCACATTTCTAAGATTTCTATTTCGATATCCTTGTATATAAAAAGTTTTTGAAGATTTTCAAATATACATTACAATCTGCAGGGACTGCCATGTCAATAAACAGCATATTTTTTTTTTTAGTCTCTGATTACAATGTCTGGGCGATTGGATTTGGTTGTTCTTCCTGTGTTTATTGTAAAGTCCCATAAAATTGTAACATGGGTGGTGCTTATATTAATTTCTTGCAGCTTCCTTTCCGTTCAAGTTGCATATTTTCCATTGTAGATATTGGTTCAATCTGTCATGCCGAGTTTTATATTCAGTGGGTGCAAATAACCTGCAACCTGATGCAAGTTGTTCAATTGTTTCTGGATATTTATCACAGAATTTACATTTTGGCTAAAACAATTTTTTTACTAGTAAGTAAGCATTGGTTCTGTGCAGTATGAATAAACACTACGGTTTAAACTTTTAACCATGCAATGCGTAGCCACTGGTGGGTACGAAGTTCATCTTGTTTCCTTCTCTTATTTTCACTGTTTTTATTTCTCGGTCAAATTGTCCCATTCTTTCTTCTCTCTCTCCTTCTATCTTCCTCCTCTTTTTATTTCTCGTTTACATTCTCCCTTTGTGTCTCGTAATTCTTTCTCTCTTATTTGCACTCTCTTTATTTCTCCGTTGCATTCTCCCCTCTCTCTCATCATTCTTTCTTCTCTCTCTCTCTCTTCTTTTCCTCTTTTTATTTCTCCGTCACATTCTCTCTTTCTGTCTCGTTATTCTTCCTTTCTCTCTATCTCTCTCTTCCTCTCTTATTTTCACTGCTTTTATTTCTCGGTCAAATTGTCCCATTCTCTCTCATCATTCTTTCTTCTCTCTCTCTCTCCTTCTATCTTCCTCCTCTTTTTATTTCTCGTTTACATTCTCCCTTGTGTCTCGTAATTCTTTCTCTCTTTATCTCACTCTTTCTCTCTCTCTTTTATTTTTATTGTCTTTATTTCTCAGTCACATTTTCCCTTTCATTCTCGTCATTCTTTCTTTTCCCTTTCTCTTTCGTTCTTTTTTTCCTCTTTTTATTTCACGTTCATATTCTCCCTTTCTGTCTCCTTTTTTTTCTATATCTCTTTTCTTTTTTATTTTCTCTGTCTTTATTTATTTTTTTTTTCTTCTCGTCATTCTTTTTGTCTGTCTGTTTCTCCTGTCTGTCTATTTTCTGTCTTTATTTCTCGGTCGCATTCTCCTTTTCTCTCGTCATTCTTTTTTGTCTGTCTGTCTGTCTGTCTGTCTGTCTCTCTCTCTTTTTTTTATTTCTATGTTTCTGTCTTTATTTTCTCGTCGCATTCTCCTTTTCTCTCGTCATTCTTTTTTGTCTGTCTGTCTGTCTGTCTGCCTGTCTGTCTGTCTGTCTGTCTCTCTCTCTTCCCCTTTTATTTCTATGCTTCACTGTCTTTATTTCTCGGTCGCATTCTCCTTTTCTCTCTCGTCATTCTTTTTGTCTGTCTGTCTGTCTGTCTGCCTGCCTGTCTGTCTGTCTGTCTGTCTCTCTCTCTCTCTTCCCCTTTTATTTCTATGCTTCACTGTCTTTATTTTCGGTCGCATAATCCTTTTCTCTCTCGCATTTTTTTTGTCGTCCATCTGTCTGTCTTTGCTTATTTTGTCATATTTCTTTTTTGCCTTTGAATTTTTTTGGATATTTGCCGCTGCAGTAGGCATATTGTTTTACATGCATTTCTTCACCCACTTGAATTTCTACTTTGAATTTGTGAACTTCCTTTGCTACTAAATATAGTTTCTTATTTCTTTCATGTTCTTTGATACAGATCATCATTCAGTCTTTTGTACTTTCCAGCTATCTGAAGTTGTTGTGATTTTGTAAAATAGTTCTAGTTGAACTAATCCTCTTCCTCCTTCGGATCTGGACACTTACAACCGATCAACATCAGCCTTCAGATGCCGCATGCGATGCCAAGTTAGATTTCTCGTTTTGGCATTCACTCGCTTAATGTCAGCTATAGTCGAGTTTAAGAATATCGAAACTGTATTACATCACAGGTACACCCAAGGTGTTTATGGCTGATATTCTGTTTTGCGAGTTCAAATCGGTATTTAACACCAGACGCACATGTCTGTAATATTCTTGTCTTACTTTCTCTTTCATTTGTGCATAATGTATTCCATCTCCTTCACTAACTTCTAGGTATTTATAGACTTCTTCTTGATTCAGTTCCTTAATCTTTGTGCCAAAATCAAAATCTATTGAATGTGTTGCTATAATTCTCCTTTTCTTAAATTTTCTTTTTCGCACATTTACCTAATATGAAATCCATACCGATATCCTCACTGAAACATTTTACAGTATTGAAGATACCCATCAACTCATTTTCGTCTTTGGCAAAGAGTTCATCCATGTGTAGTAGGCGATTAAACACATTCTTGTTTACTGCGTATACATATTTATTACCGTTTAGTTCATCCGAAAGTGGGATTAAGGACACACAAAACAGAAGAAGTGACAGCGTGTTTCCTCGAAAGATTACTCGTCGTATATTAGAGGCATTTGAAAGTGGCAGTACCTTTGGTGTGATTTAGGTGCTTTTCCACAGGCCCTTGCTATATTTAATGAAATTTACTATCATCCGAGAGATTTGGTACGTTTCCAAAGCAGTAAGAATCCATGAATGCGGCACACAATCAAAGGCTTCCCAGTAATCTATCCACGCTGTACTGAGATTTCTACCTCAGGCAATTTTCCAGGATCAACTTATTTATTAATGCTTGATCTTTGCAGCCAGACGATCACCTTCGACATCTGTTCCAGATGAAGAATGTTGTTTTCATCGAGAAAAGAGTAATTACAGTTCGTCAGGACAGATGTAATCAATTTATATGCGGTGGACAGACATGTTATTGACCGATAATTTTTTGATCCTCTGTTTCAGCCGATTTTGGTAGTATATATATATATATATATATATATATATATATATATATATATATATATATATATATACCTCCAGTGATCGATTCAGGAATTTCATTGGGGTTATTAATTAGCATTGATAGTTTTTTCAAGAATTTTATGGATTGATGGAAAATAATAGAGCCAAAAGTTGGGTACCTTGTCATTTCCTGGGAATTTCCATTTTTGGGATTTTGTTAGACCTTGAATTACATTATTCTTGGTTATATTTTTCCATTCTTTCACAGGTTTATCCTCCATTATTCCTTGTTCTCTTTTGATCCAATCTGTACTGGAATTATATTCCTTTGGATTACTCCAAATATTTTTCCAAAATGCTTGCACTTCGTCAACAGATGGTGTCTTTTTGACTTCTATAACTGCTTTTCCGATTTCCATGTCATACCTCTTGGGGTCCATTTGTTATTTTGTCGATAGAACCTAGAACGCTTTTCATATCGTCTTGTTCTCTTTGCCTTTAATTACACTTTCCTAGATAGGGAGAATTTCATTTAGTAATCTAATTTTATATATCTGTTTGATCTTCATGCATATCCGTGTTGAAATATCTGGGCTTCTTGGGATTTCATCTAATATCGATAATTCATATCTCATTTCCTCAATTTTTCGCTTTAATTTTGCCTTCCAAGCGGGCTTTTTTATCTGTTTAATCTTTTCTTTATCTTGACATTAAATTTCCCAGCAGCTGTTAAATCTGTTATGTATATGACATTATTTATTTCTGTGGTTTGTCCGCTAACAGTGCTTGCAGAGCAGCGTTATATGTTTGCACAATATATTTACTGGACTTTGTCATATGAATTTTTGGGAGCTGGAATCTATCTGAAAATTTGCGTGCGAGTTATTCTGCTGATTATTTGAATGATGTGGGTTTTCGCTTCAGTGATTTCACCTCTGTTGTTGCCATAATATCGTTTTATTAATAAATATGGAATAAAGTGACGTAATTCGAATAACTGCAGTCGCTTATGTTGCAAGTAGATTCTTCCGTTTTATTTCCCTAGAGATTATTATTTCGTATCTCATTTATTTTAGTTTTTACCTCATCTTCTGTCATATATTATTATTATTATTATTATTATTGTCGTTGTTTTTCTTCTTCTTTTGCTCGCAATAGTCGTAGAGATACAACTAATAATTAAAATTATATTCATGAATTTAAGCGTTCGTCTAGGCTGGCATCTCGCTCTCACCCTTCCACTGTCGAAACTGTTAAATGTAGCCGTCTCTTCTACTCCAATAGCTTCATGTCTCGCACCTCTCGCCTGTGGAAATCCCTCCCCTCTTCCTGTTTCCCTGATAGCTATAATCTCCAACTATTCAAATGTAATGTCAATCGACGTCTCCAGATACCCTGATCCTTCTCTTCATCCTTCCTCTATCACTCCTATTTGCTCTCCCTCCATGTCTCTGTAACCCCTTGCGTGCTAGTGGCTTCCCGCCTTGCTTGGGGTGACACGCTTAAAAAAATACACGATATGTTTAAATATTTTTTTCAGTATTTATATTTTCATGTCCAATTCAATTGATTAGATGTAACCGCAACTTCTATGCTAAAAGTTTCTTCTTTTCACTCGTCTCCCTTGTGGAACTCTCCTCCGGCTTCTTGGATTGCAATCAACTTTGATCTTCCTAAATTTAAATGCAATGTCAATGGTTATCTTCTGTCTTTTTAATTCCTTTAGTTCTTTTATTGTTCTCTCTCCTTAATAATATTTTATTTTTCTCACATTTTCTCGCACTTAGTAACGATTTGCGTCTCAGTGGCTTTATTGTCTTAAAAATGATTAAGTTCAATGACGTTTGAATGTTGAATTAGGATTTTTAAAACGCTGAATAAAAACCGGCATATGCAACGTCATTTTTGGTTATGTTTCTGTGAAAAGAGATTCAAATAAAAAGTTTGGAATGGTATGAACATAAAAGAGATGAATTTGCACTATAAGAGACCACATTCTTTCTAGTACCATTCAAGAAGGTACCAACAAATGGGAAAGAGAGAAAAGATGATCTGACAAAATCTCTGAGTGTACTGGAATACTATTCACAGACAATTAGACACTTACATGCAACCGAGACATATGAAGGGAGCTGGTCAGGTTCTCAACTGAACAGCGACCTACGACCACATTCGGTCATGGGACATAAGACTGTCTAGTGTACAGGCCGGTAGACATGAATTTACACTAATAAGAAATAATGTCAGATGCTTAATAACAAAAAGGAGAGGAGGAGGAGAAGAAAAAGAATATAGATGAATATGGATAGATTAAAAAAAAAAGAATTCTTTCAAAAGTTTGAATCTACCAGCGTCTCCCGTTCATGCATATGTTTAATTATTTGCATTTACCGGCCTGAATGTTCGATAAATTTCGTAGAAAATATGCGTTCTTCGACTGGAATCGAACCTGTGTCAATTGTTCTGACGTGCTAAACCACTCAGCTGTATAGAACCATCTGGTACACCACGTCCGATCAAATAAAAGTTCCTTATAGGAAACATTTGATTCCTGTCGGAGAGCGCATATTTTCTACGAAATTTCTCGAACATTCATATCGGTAAAAGTAATTAATACTGTTCATCTAAAACAGAGCATTTACTTAAATCAACAGAATATATATATATATATATATATATATATATATATATATATATATATATATATATATATATCATCCACAGACAGACTGCTTCGCTCATCAGTGTGGCTAGCTATCCGATTGCCTCAAGGCGTGATCGAAACCAGACTGATTTGCCATCAGTCGGAGATTTTACTCCTGAGCTATCAACACGCCGTAGAGAGGAATGCGGATTTGTACGTACTTATTCTTCGAATAAACACGCCAATGACCGAGAGGGCTCAATTTATAGAAAAGCAATGCGGTATTAGCAGTAGTGGTCATTGTTTACAAATTCACGCTTTCTTTCAAGAGTGCTCGACCGGAATTAAATTTTCCGGGAGCGTATATATTTTAATCCACAAACAAACTGTTTCGGTGTACCACAGCTCATCAGTGTGGCTAGACATCCGATTGCCTCAAGCCGGGATCGAAACCTGACAGATTTGGCACATACATGCATAGATTAAAATAGAATTGATTGGTGATGAGAGGGCAGATTTGTATTATTTCAGTTATTGGCAGAGAGAGCTTTATCTTTGATTGTGTTAGATACTTTTTAGTAGCTTTATGCATTTTTCAACTGGGACGTTGGTGTAAAAGTATTTTATACTGGCCATGCGTTTGTTATATATATATATATATATATATATATATATATAAAAGAGCGTATAAACATAAAAAAATGTCTTAAAGTAATTGTCGGACTTTGTCCATTTCATAATGTGTGACGTCATTTGTGGTTCATGTGGTAAAGCACGTCAGGTTCCGTATAGGATACAGGTTCTATTCCTGTCGGAGGACGCATATTTTCTATGAAAATTTCTCGGACATTAAGGCCGGTAAATGTCGTTATCATTGTTTCTTATAAACAGAGCATTTACTTAAATATTTGTATCTATAAAAAGAACGCATAAATATAAAAAATGTTTTAAAATATATATATGAATAAATACAAAAGTAAAACTTATCTTAGTTGACGCGTTGGGTCCTTTGTCAAGGCAAATGTGCCGTACCCTGATAAAGTCCCTAAGAGGACGAAGCGCATCGGCTAAGATAAGTTCTCTTTTGTCTTTATTCATATTGTCCTTTTACAGATATAATCTGAATAGGAAACTTTTACACACGCGCGTGCGCACACACACACACACACACACACACACACACACATATATATATATATATATATATATATATATAGTTTATGAAAAACTAGGTAATCCGTATGGGTAAACCTAATAACACTTTCAAAGTAAAGCAAAATAACAGCGTCTGTTTCTAGCCTTTTTTTTTACAAAGAAAATTAGTGACATCTTCTCTCTTAACTTCCTTCTCTCTTTTTCTCTCTATGGGTTTTTTCTTCTCTACCCCTTCGATATCAATATATAACTTCCGTTAAATTAACCGTTTAAATGTGTCAATGTCTGCTCACTCATGTCTTCTCTCTCCCCACCTCACTTCCTCACTTCGTTAATTTACATATGTTTAATACGGCCCGTCAAAAATGTGTAAATTTTCTTTTCATTTTTTTGTTTGGAAGTAAAGTCTGATGATCCGCAGTCCTTTTAAAAGGGCTGTGGTGAAATAATTTATTACATGGAACCTTAAAGTAGTCTGTTTTTATTTAAAATATATATATATATATATATATATATATATATATATATATATATGATCTAAAGACGTCTGCATAGCGACTTAGTGGATAATCGCTTTTCAGCGCAAAGGATATTCAAGCCCATAATATTATGTTTACAAATAGATATAGTAGTGTCATGCTTAACATGTGATGAGAAAGGAGGGCTTGGAGAATCTGATACTCACGAGACGAATAGAAGGAAAAAGAGACGGGGGAAAGCAGTGCATGACATACGTGGCGGGATTGGGCGGGTAGATGGCGGAGCGTGATCTGGGGGGAGTTGGCAGAGCCACAAGGGATAGGGGGAAGTGGAGGGCCATGATCGCTCGCCTACGTCCTGAAAGGACACGGCACATAAAATGGAAGAAGATAGTACTGTAGTTGAATTTGTCCAGAAGTTCCCAGGCTAACCGTCTATGACGTCATCAAAATGGCTGCCTGGTTATTCTGACTTACCTCATTCAATTAAGCATAACTCCTCACAAATTTAAGCTAAAGGGATAAATTTTTTTTCAAAGGTACTAAATTAAATTTGCAAACTTTTTCTTCACACACGCACACAAACACACACACACACACACACACACATATATATATATATATATATATATATATATATATATACGGAAATCTAATAGTCTTTCCGAAAATTCCACTTTGCATGAAAAAATCGGTATATATGTATGAGAAAAAACAAGTTTTGAAATTTAATTTAGAAATTTAATTTAGAACATCTGAAAAGGATACATAACTCTGTGTGGAGAGTTATGCTTAATTGAATGCAACCAGTCTGAATAATCTAGTAGCCATCTTGATGACGTCATAGCTGCGAATACTGACCGAGAAAAATTGGGACACTATGTTTTGATTGTGTTCAATATGCTGAATAAAATAATGAATAGATGTTTTTAGTTTGTAACCAAACAGCGCAAGCGGGGGATAATTTCAGGGCAAGTTCAAAAACACTAGTTTCAGAGGAATAGTGAAAGAGGCCTTTTCGAAATTAAGCAAAAATTAAGAAATAGGAAAATATCGTTAGAAACAAAGAAATGTGTTGAACGGCTGTTATGTTTTGTCTTCGATATGGTCATAAATGCTGCACAAACTCGTCACAGATGCAAAAGAGACTTGAAACGAAATGTATGTGGTTCTACAGAAGGATGCTGAGAATACCACAGGGAAATTTATCAGTGCGCCCACATCACAACTGTATGAGATACAAGGTCAGTTTAAAGTGGGTTTAACCTTAATAACGCACAAAAATTGCCTAAGCCCCTCACCCCGATACCTCATCTTTTGGGGACGACTAAAGAGCCGAGGAATAAAGCCAGCCCCCTCCAGATTTAGAGGTACTTCTTGGGGAGAAGCCTACTGGGGGCTTGATCATAATACCACAGAACTGTAGAGAGCCATCATCGATAATCGTCAACGTCCTGAGGGGACACAGCAGATAGAAGAAGAAAGACGAACTTGTGTAAATGGATGGTAGAACAGGGTTTAAGGGATGTAACAAAAATACAAAATTTGTTAAGAGCTAGAAAGGACAGGAAATTGTGGAGAGCCATGATCGTCGACGTCCTGGAGGGACACGGAACGTAGAAAAAGAAAAACGAACTTGTGAAAATGGATGACAGGACAGGGTTTAGGGGATGTAACAAACATGCAAAATTTTTTAAGCGCTAGAAAGTATTGGAAATTGTGGAGAGCCATGATCGTCGTCGTCCTGAGGTAACACGGCAGATAGAAGAAGAATATAAATGAGCTTGTGTAAATGGATGGGTGAACAGTGTTTAGGAGAGATAACAAAAAGTCAGTATTTATTAAGAGCTACAATAGAAAGAAGAAGATGAAGAAAATGATGATGATGAAGATGAAGAAGAAAGAGATGATGATGATGATGAAGAAAAGATGAAGACGAAGAAGAACACAAAGAAGATGGAGAAGAAAATGAAGGAGAAGATGAAGAAGAAGCAGATGAAGAAGAATAAGAAGAAGAAGATGAAGAAGATGATGAAGAAGATGAAGAAGTAGATGATGATGATGATGATGAAGAAGATGAAGAAGACGAAGATGAAAAAGAAGAAGAAAAAGAAGAAGGAGATGAAGAAGAAGAAGAAAAAGAAGAAGATGAGATGAAGAAGAAGAAGAAGAAAGAAGATGAAGAAGAAGAAGAAAAAGAAGAAGAAGATGATGATGATGAAGAAGATGAAGAAGACGAAGATGAAAAGAAGAAGGAAGAAGAAGAAGAAAGAAGATGAAGAAGAAGAGGAGGAAGAAGATGATGATGAAGAAGAAGATGAAAAAGAAGAAGATGACGTAGAAGAAGAAGAAGAAGAAGAAAAGAAGAAATAATAATAATAATAATAATAAGAAGAAGAAGAAGAAGAAGAAAAAAGATGAAGAAGACGAAGAAGATGAATAATAATAATAAGAAGAAGAAGAAAAAGGAGAAGAAGAAGATGAAGAAAAAGACGAAGAAGATGAAGAAGATGAATAATAATAATAATAATAATCAGAAGAAGAAGAAGAAGAAGAAGAAGAAGATATGCCCTTTGAATGATCCTCGAAAAGGCTGCCATCATGGTTGATAAAACTTTTAATCAGCTTACTTTGTTCTCACACTCTCCCTGCTATAATATTTCGTGTTCCTTCTTCTTATCTACAATGACGGTTCGGAGAATGCCCTTCAGATTTTAGGGTTCATTCACCTTTTTTTACTTCTTCATCATAAAAGGTTCCCTTAGGCTTTATTACTAGAGGAAACAATGCTTGTTTGCCCCCAGTGGGAATTTGAGGAGATGAATGTGGAGAATGCAATCAAAACTCTGCGATTTTCGTTTCCACTATTTGCAACGTCTCTGAAGGAATTGCATGAAGACAGAGGTGTTTCGCTTACCATTTATGATTAATGAGAGAGCCTCTCAGTGGTGCTTTAAAAAATCCTCCACTTTACCGAAGGCTGACTTTACTGATTTATCGTTATATATAATTAGAAAGAGGTAAATATTTCTGATGCTGTGTCACCAGAAGGTGAAATATTTGTTTGTTCTGAAATTAATGTTTAGTTTTAGGGACGACTTTTATTTATGAATTAATATATTCAAACAGTATTTAAATCAGTCAAAAATAAAACCCTGAGCATCTATATATAAATACCATACTTATGCCTCTATGATAAAACGGTTTTTTTTTTTTTTTTTTTTTTTTTGCTTAAAATATTTGTCAAGATTATTGAAAAGTTGTAGTCAGTGGGCAAAACGTCAGATGGATAAGGTGGATGTGGCAAAGTCTGGTATCCTGAGTTATCTGAGCTTTTTACCGTGTTCTGTTGGTTGAACCTTGTCTTGAAGCAGAATTGGACCGCGTTGGTTAACTAGTTCCGGTTGCTTAAGTGAATATTCATTTCATACGATTGCTAGCAATATACTTCGGTCGTGATGCTTTGGCTAGATTCCAGAAAGCCGTAACGCCAATGGTGGACCAACAGACAGTCACTATAACCTTCCGTTGGTGCCATTTTGATTAACTGAATGTGTATTCCACCCAGATGCTTGCAGTAAACTTCGGTCGTGATGCTCTGGTTAGATTCCAGAAAGCCGTAATGGGTAACGCCAATGGTGGACCAACAGAGACTGACCCTAATCGTCTGTTGGTGCTATTTTGATTAACTGAATTTGCATGCAACCATAATCTTCTATTGGTGCAATTTTTGGTTTTGGAATGTGTTTAGGTCCTTCGTCAAGATCAAATCATTCTAACTATTATAATATTAAAGGGTGCAACCCCCCATCAAAAATATTAACATCATTTAAAATGTGAATATCTGATTAACGACATGTCCCAGGCAAATGAAATTAATTAGGCTCTATATTGATATAGAGATATTCATATATAAATATAAAATATTTATTTATCAAGATTCAAACAATATATCGAAAGTGATGCAGATTTTATAACCGATTCACAAAGCTTCACAAATGATGATGATGAAGAAGATAAAGAAGGAAGAGGAGAAGAAGAAGAAGACAAAGAAGAAGAAGAAGATGGAGGAGAAGATGAAGAAGAAGCAGATGAAGAAAAAGAAGATGATGATGAAGAAGAAGAAGATGAAGATGATGATGATGATGAAGAAGAAGAAGAAGATAAAGAAGAAGAAGAAGAAGATAATGAAGAAGAAGTAGATGATGATGATGATGATGAAGAAGAAGATGAAGAAGACGAAGATGAAGATGAAAAGGAAGAAGATGAGGTAGAAGAAGAAGAAGACGAAGAAGAAGATGAAGAAGAAGAAGATGAAGAAGACGAAGATGAAGATGAAAAAGAAGAAGATGAGGTAGAAGAAGAAGAAGACGAAGAAGAAGATGATGAAGAAGAAGATGAAAAAGAAGAAGATGACGTAGAGGAAGAAGAAGATGAAGAAGAAGGAGATGATGATGATGATGATGAAGAAGAAGATGAAAAAGAAGAAGATGACGTAGAAGAAGAAGAAGAAGAGATAGACGAAGAAGATGAATAATAATAATAATAATAATAATAATAAGAAGAAGAAGAAGAAGAAGAAGAAGAAGAAGAAGAAAAGAAGATATGCCCTTTGAATGATCCTCGAAAAGGCTGGCATCATGGTTCATAAAATTATAAATATATATATATATATATATATATATATATATATCCCCGTTTTTTAAAATTCCGTTATAACTTTTGGAAACCATAGAACTTTGAAACAGGTAAAGTTACTCTAAATAAATATTCTTCAGTTGCATTTTCAATTTTCTTTTACTATATTTTTATCTGTCGAACACGTTGTAGCATGTCTTGCGAAAGAATTTCCAGCGCCTGGATGCGCACCTATCTCAATGAGAATCTACCAAGAAGACGGATAGAATGTTCCAGTGATAATGACAACGTGATCCTAAAATGGCCACCATGTTCAGGTGATTTGACACCTTGTGATTTTTTTGTATGTGTCTATGTAAAAGGACAGATCTACATCTCCACCTCTTCCTGCAAGCCTTGAGGAACTTAAGCAGAGAATCTTTGAGGCGCTGGAGTATGTTACGCAAGACATGCTACAGCGTGTTTGGCAGGAGCTGTTTCTTCTATCATACTAATGCAATTGATCTGTTATATTGTTAATAAAGAAAACAAAATATTTTTGTGTGACTTTGTTTCTCAAGGATCTTTGTAATTCGTATCTTTCAATTTGAAACAAAACAAATACTCAATAATAAAATGTATTTAAATTTGTAGAGCGATGTTTGAAGATTGTTTATTTCTCATTAATTTTTTTCACACTTATTTATCTACATATATATAAATCTGTTCATATTTAACTATCTATCACTGCCCTGGGTGTGAGGATAAACTACATCCGCGTCCTGGGGGAGACGATGAACTACGTCCGCGTCTTGGGTAAGACGATGAACTACATTCGATACCAAGACTTCTGGTCGGGAGGTTTTGGAGAGCGTGAAACCAATTCTTAATTGCTGGTGTTCTTCGGTCTACCCTGGCTCGTGGTGGGGACACATTTTGGGGTCACAGCTTTGGGCAAGTGATTAACGCCCAAACTGGGGTCGAACACTAGGAAAGTATAAAAATAGGTTTTAACACCAGCAATACATATTTAAAAAAAATATTGCCAGCAATGAATTTCTGAAGAAAACAAAATCATTACCAGCAATACATTTTTGAAAACAAAAAAAAAAATATTACCAGCAATAGATTTTTGAAAAAAGAAATATTGCCAGCAATATTTTTCTGTAAAATCATTACCAGAAATACTTCTTGAAAAAAATATTAGCTGCAATAAAAATCTTGCCGGCATTAAATAACCCATTGTGCTTGATATGCCGTAAAACAAACCAATCTATCTATCTATCTATCTATCTATCTATCTATCTATCTATCTACAATAAGCTCTTCCTATCTATCTCTCTCTCTCTCTCTCTCTCTATATATATATATATATATATATATATATATATATATATATTCCTATTCATATCTATTCCTATCTATCTATCTATCTATCTATCTAGCTAGCTATGATTTTACATATCTATTTATTTATCTATGATTTTATCTATCTATCTATCTATCTATCTATCTATCTATCTATCTATCTATCAAAACTAGTGCTTATATTTTTCATATTTGTTTCTCTCTGACGGAATCGTTCAGTTCCCTTCCATAAATCAATGAACATTTTTGTTGTTACATGCATTACTCAACTGGAAATAATTCACGTCTTCCTCTTTATACTTATTTTTTGAGAAATATTACTTTGATATTATTTTCCCCTGTGATAGTCCTGAAAGCGACGACGCCCTACACACAAAAAATGTTTTATTTTCCTGTAAAAGTAATTCCAAATACGTCTTTTTTCTTTTTTTTGGTGATCTATCATTTTTGTGGCATCGACATTTTTATTCAGATTAATTCCTGAAATGCAAGACAGCAGGATGAACGCTTTTAACAGACATCCGCGTCGATTCCTTGCACTAACCCCGAGGAGGAATTGCAATGAGAAATTCTGGTCGTAGGATCAAATTAGATCTTCGTCTCCTGAGGTTCATATTCGACTTTAGGCCACAAGCTTTCTATCTATCTCTCTCTCTCTCTCTCTCTCTCTCTCTATATATATATATATATATATATATATATATAAGTGAACATAGAAGTCAACACTTAGAGGCGACAGTCTATTTCATGCTAGATGCGATTATCAAGCCTACGATTGCGTCTAGCATGAAACAGCCTGTCGCTTCTAAGTGTTGACTTCAATGTTCACTTTTATATTTACAGCTCTATCTCTGATGTTGAGCACTTTATCCCATAAATGTAGCACATCTTAAGACTATATATATATATATATATATATATATATATATATATATATATATATATATCCCTGTTTTTAAAATTCCGTTATATCTTTTGGAAGTCATAGAACTTTGAAACAAGTAAAAAGTTACTCTAAATAAATATTCTTCAGTTGCATTTTCACTTTTCTTTTACTATATTTTTTATCTATATGGAATATATATATATATATATATATATATATATATATATATATATATATATATATATATATATGCGTGTGTGTATTGATGTAATAAGAAAGAACAGTTAGATTAATGATCCAAAGTTCTTTAGTATTTTTGTTTTTATTTTTAACTAACAGTGCTCGATACAGAAGTAGAGCTTAAAATTATAATAATTTTTAAAAAATACGATTCCATCGCCACACAGAAATTACTATGTTTCAAAACTGGTCCACAAGTTGAATGAGAATGAAAAGGTCATCTAAAGTTAAGGTCTAATATTGAAATTAAACTTCAACAGTTGTGGACCAGTTTCGAAACTGATCTGATTCTGATCCGCCCACAAATGTTGGTTGTGTAAATTTGTTATTCCATCTCTTCCAAATGTTGTCGCGTCCGTAAATTAGACTGAAGAGACAAAAAAACGGATCGGCAATTTGTACAATAAATCATCGGCGAAAGAAACCAGCACACGATGCAAATGATACAGGTACAGAAGCTGCTCTTGAAGTACTCTCCATGTGGTGCTATGGGATTTCCGACATGCTAGGGTCACTTGGTGTGTGCTGATCATCTCTAACAGCCTGTAGAATGTCTTCTTCGTGGTCAAGCATACGAATGGACCTCAGTCTTCCTCGATCCATAGTTTGTGAAGTCACGGATCCTGTGTCAGCTACCCGATGATAAACAGCAGCAAAACTTGGATGACTCGGCTGCCTTCGGGCTGGAAACGCATACTGATACAGCCGTGCAGCCTCGCACCCATCACCAATCGCGAGACCGTATGTAAAAATCATATCTATCTACTCACGATATGAATATCCTGCTATTGTTAAACGGAACAATTCTCAGTGAACTCACTACTACACACGTCAAACGTTGACGACAGACTAGGCACAGGTGTACACGAATGTAACATGTAAGCGACAGAGCAACACCTACTTTCTTTCAACTTAATAACTCAAAAACGAAGGATTTGCAGACATATTTTTATATGGACTTTTGTCCTTGTTTTGGTGTGACGGAGCAAACCCCCAATGTTTTTAAAAGTATTTTTGATACATCCAATATATATTTACAAATTCAAGTGTCCTTTTGAAGATTGTATCTCCAATGGATTAAATAATATTTATGTTGGTTACACCACAAACTCGCTTTCACGACGCTTGACACTACATTTGAATGAAAACTCTAATATTTTTAGGCATTTAAAACAACATGCCTGGCTGTTGAAAACAACTATACTTAAACATGAAAGCAAAAAACAAAAATTAAAAATTCTTGAAGCTATATAGATAAAACAGTTGAAACCTAACCTGAACAAAATAAACTATCAAATCTCCACAAATATTCTTAAATGCCTATAATTGGTAAAAGAAGCCATTGGTTTATACCAACGGCATCCCATACTTAATACTTCTCATTTTCACTCTCGCGTGGTCATGTATGACGTCATGAGCTGCAGTGCCATTTTCGCTTCCAGCGTCTCGTATGCATGAGTTTGTCGTTGCTTGTAAACAAAAACAGACTATCATTATTGTTTTGTCCGTGTATAGTTTAATATATTGTAATGTAATTGTCATCTTTGATAATGACTTATGCAAGCTGAATAGGATTAGAAAATATGTATCAATATTGTGATTTTCTTTCTTCTTTTAATGATAATGTTATTAAGCTTATCAGACGATATGAAAAGAATTTGCATAAAATAAGTAAACAAAACTTGTCTATATTATTTAATGAAACATGCGTCAATATATATATATATATATATATATATATATATATATATATATATATAAATAAACGCTAAAATAAAAAATATCAAATCATATATATATATATATATATATATATATATATATACACGTTCTTAATAAATTGATTTTTTTATTTATATTTTATATGTATGCATAAATATTTACACGTTTTACGTTGTTTGGACTTTTGTCTTCATCTTCGTTGCCATATTCTGCCATTGTACGCTTCGGCCTCTTCAGGTGATTCGAATTTCGAACTGAACCCATTATTTCGTCTACCGAGATGGATTGTTCTAGTTCCACGTACCATACCTCTTCCGGATGTCTCAATATCAGTTATCTCCCTTTAAATCAACTCGGGAAGTTTTTGTTCACCTCTTCTGTAGCCAGGTATTGAACTCACAACTCTTTAGGTCAAGTTACTGAATTCTACCAACGCTTTTATCCACTGTGTTATGTGCCCTTGAGCCCGAACAATGTAAATAGTGTATTTAATTACAATTCTCTACATACAACATATGAAAGCACGTGCGACACCATACCCTCGTCAGCCGCCAACCAGAGGGGGTAATGCAGTTTCAGTGGCTAAGGCTGTACTGCCACCCCTGGTGCCACCACCAGCTTTTGCCACCTGATAGGAAAAACTAAAAACTAAAATTTTTAATGTTGTGTAAAAATACATAACGGGCTTGTAGCGTCCGTTATTGATAACGTAGAATAGAAGGCAAACAGATGTGTTTCACGTCAGCAGTAGCAATGTGTTGCGAGTAGGGTTTTATTTAACTTTATTCATTTTGTATAACTCATCTCAGAAATATAGACAGATATGCATATATATATATATATATATATATATATTATTTTTTTCTAAATCATTTCATTTTTTAATCTATAATTTTTTGTAATCAATTTATTTTTTTACCAATTTATTTATTTTATTTTTAAGTAAATATAATGGCCGACTAGCTTATCAGTCGATTATCGGCATTGACATTTTAAAACGATCAAAAAGGTATGTGAATAAATAGATAGATAGATAGATAGATAGATAGATAGATAGATGTGAAGTAAATGAGTAAGACAGCTATATCGATAGATAGAGGTGAATAGCTAGAAACGTGGAGAGGTATGTGAATAGATAGATAGATAGATAGATAGATAGATAGGAAAAACCTATCTATCTTATTTCCACAGACGAAACATCACAAGCCTTTCTAATCTATCGCTATTTCAATGGCAAAGGTTCTGACGAGCTACATTCCTTTGTTCCACCAGTTCGGACCTTTGCTGCAACGCGGGAACGAATCATTCTTTGTATTCCATTCCAAGAAAGACGCTTTACTCTGGCAGCTTCTTCTCAAGAACCGTTTTATTGTGTAACAGACTCCCAAGAGGATGCTTTCCTGATCATTACACTCTTAATCTATTCGCGTCTGGGGTTAACTGTTTTCTTTTCAACATATCCTCATAAACTACTCTTCTTACCTGTTAACCTTACTTCTCATACAAACTCAGTCGGTAACCCTCTAACTTGAGTGGCTCTTGGGAATTGTATTGGGTAAACATTAGTAAAAAATGGTCTTCTAATTCTCATTGGATTGTCTCGCTGTACAAGTTGAAGGAATCAGATGAGAAAATACATGTCGTACTCTTTTTTTATTTTTGTGTACTTGCTCGACTCTTTCACTATCTTTGTTTCTCATGTTAGTCTCATATTTTCCTATAGGTAGAGCTTTCCTAGCAGTTCAAATAGGTCAGTCTCTTTCAAACTCTGTTTTTCTTTTTTTTTCTATCGTGTCCAATATTTCCTCTTTTTCTATATTTACCTCTCTCACTCTCTTCCTCTCTCTTTAGTAACACATCTTATTTTTCTTCCAGTTTCTTTCAGTTTTTTTTTTTCATATCTGTAGTTTGAAAAAAAAAAACATACCTCATGGACGTCCGTACGTAAAAAGAATCTCCTGGGGTAGCCATATTATTTTCATGCTGACAAACTGACGCAAAATCACGGCGACCATGAGATTTGAGAAAATATAAACATGCAGTGTACGAAAGACGGGGAGAGGAAAGGAAGTTAGTCTACAAAAGACTAGAGAATACGACAAATACACCATCTACAATGCCATAAACTAACACCAGTGAATGGATCTTCCCTCAGGGAGATCCCGTGTCTTGATCACCTCGTGGAACTTAAATTCAACCCAAACCTGAAATGGAAATCGTATATGCGATCTATTGCTAATCATGCTGGAGAAATGGGCGGTTCCCTGCAGTACCATTCCTCCTGCTATCCTATTTCTTTACAAGAACAAGGTCAGTCTTTAAATGGAGTACTGCTATCATATATCGGTAGGAGCCTCCTAATCTTCATTTTCCAGTCTCAGTAGAGTCCGCGTCCTTGTGGGTAACAAATTATTTTCCACTCCCCAACTTCTTTACCACAGACGAAATGTCGCAAGACTCTCACCGCTATTTCCATGGAAAGTGCTCAGACGAACTTCATTTCTTAGTTCCACCAGTTCTAACTTTCACGGTTACTAGCCACTTCACCACGGACATTGTAGCGAACCAACTCTCATTCCGTTCGTGTTTCATTTAAGAGATGTGATGTTCACTCGAGCAGCTTCCTCCCAGGAACCGCTGGTCTGCAGAACTGATTCCCGAATGGGTGATCATTGCTATCTTAACCTGTTCAAGTCTAGCTTGTTTTCCTCACATAAACCGTGATTATTACTCTGTAACCCTCTACCTCGAGTGGCTACCGAGCCTTATACAAAGATACACTAACAATGGCACTGGGATAATTCAAAGGATCAACTCCGCCAGTTCCACGTATAATCCTCGCTTATGAAAGAAGCAAATGTGGAGTTAGCATTCTCACCCATTCCTTAAATGCCGGGGATGGAGAGACAAGTAGTTTTCTCGAAGATTCATGTTGCAGAGTGCTGACAGCTAAAAGTTTCTGGAAGCGATTAAGTCGATTGCCTTTCTTTAAAAACGACGTTTCGAGTTCTTCGTCCGTCAAATTCCAAATGCTAACGTTCATAAGTTTAAAGTACGAAAGCCTAAAAATATTATTATCCTTTTCTTTTTCTCAACGACTAGAGAATCATTTTACTTCTAAAAGCAGTTTTATCCTGGAGAATCAAAACAATCCAACTATACTTTCAAACGGCAAGCCTGCATCTTTTCAGTTGATGTCCTATTTAGTCATGTTGCCAGATTATTGCAGATTTACATTTTTACTTATTTTATAATAATAATAATAATGGAACTATATGATAATTATCAATGTGTATTTATATATTTCCTGTCTCATCTATGTTAGTACATTTATGAGTGATTACTTCCATTAGTCATTTTAATAATCTATACACATAAAATATTTATCTGCATTTAGACAAAATTATATCCCCAGAAAAATCATTTACTCTTACGTTTCTTAGATTGCAGTCTTATTTGTTCAAGCTTTTCATAGGAGGCACTCAGGTACTATTGTCTATTAGTGTAAGAGATTGTTTTGGTCTTGAAATAGGTTTCGTCGTTGCCGTCTTTGTCGTTTTTTTGCTAATGTTTTTTTTTATTCCAAGAGATATTTCCATTTCACTTTTATATCAAAAACATAAAACTTTTAACAATAAAAGATAATGAACAAAGAGCGATTTATATAATACGAAGAGTAACCACAGAATCATAGATACCACTGAAAGTCTAAAAAATATAATGGTAAAGGACTAAGTAAACGGTTCATTAGCCTCTATTTTAGTCGTGAATTCTTTTTCTCCGCTTTTATTGAATCTCAATACATCGTTTCAAAACTTTTGTTTCATTGCATCTCATTATTAAAGCATTTTAACAACGACCATCATTTTTGACAGCACAGGTACACTAATAATAATAATAATAATAATAATAATAATAATAATAAGAATGCAAATTCTCTACATACTCTACGTGTGAAAGCACATGCAATACCCTGCCAACCAGAGGAGATAACAGAGTTTCGGTGGCTAAGGCGGTACTGCCACCCCTGGCGCTTTCAGCAGCTTTCGCGAAACAGAATATCAGCCATAAACACCTTGGCTGTTCCTATGGTGAAATATAGCTTCAACATCCTTTAACTGGGCTGTAGCTGACATTAAACGAGTGGATGACAAAACGAGAAATGTCACTTTCCATTGCATGCATCATCTCAAGGCTGATGTTGATCGACTGCATGTGTCCAGATCCGAAGTAGAAAGAGGATTAATTCAACTAGAACTGTTTTACAATATCAGAACAATCGTTCTTCAGATACCAGGAAACTACAAAAGACTGTATGATGATCTGTATCAAAGAACATGAAAGAAATAAGAAACTATATTCAGCCATAAAGGAAGCCGACAATGGAATTTCAAGTGGGTGAAGAAATGCATGTATTAGGTTGGTGCAAAAATAATGACGTAATAATGTCGTTTTTTGACGTTAAAAAATACATCAAAAAACGACATTATTACGTCATTATTTTTGCACCAACCTAATAAAAAAAATACGCCTACTGCTTCGGCAAATAGTCTATAAAGGAAATCAAAAGCAAAGGCAATGAAGAAAATACAGAAACTATGGCAAAGCAAGCCTCTTCACGGTTAGTATTTTACCCGTACAAACAAACCAAACCCCATAACCATCAGTTGCTACGTATTGAACCGAAGGATTTATTTATGCTGCACAGGACCAATGTTTACTAACTAGAAATTACCAAGCAGACATAATGAAATTTTGTATTAGCCACAATGTAGATTATGTGATAAATATACTGAAACAATTGACCATCTTTTATCAGATTATACGGTATTGGCATCCACTGAATATAAAACTCGGCATGACTGAGTGAGCACATATCTGCACTGGAAGGTCTGCAACTTGGACAGTAAGGAAGCTGTAAGAAGTTGCTATGAACACCACACAAACCTGCTTATTGTGATCGAACATGATAAGTCTTTACTATACACACAGGCAGAACAATCAAAACTAAACGTCCAGACATCGTGGTCAGAGATCACAAAAAAATAATGTGTTTTTTTTATTGACATGGCAGTCCCTGGAGACTGTAATGTATATTTGAAAAAATTAAAAAATCTATCAAAATACAAGGGTCTTGAAATTGAAATCTCAAAAATGTGGCACATGACTACGTCAATAATTTCAGTTGTAGTTGGAGCCCTCGGAATGATTGGAAAAGGTTCCGATAGACTCATTGAAGTGATTTCTGATAGCCCATGCCTTAAAGAAATACCAAAGATCACGAGAACACAATGTGCTTTCTTATCGATATGGCAGTTCCTGGAGATTGTAATGTATCTTTGAGGATCTTCAAAAAATTATCAAAATACAAGGATCTTGAAGTGGAAATCTCAAAAATGTGGCACATGAGGACATCAAGTAATTTCTGGTAGCCTGTGACTTAAAGAAATACAAAAAAAAATTGTATTCACGTGTACAGCTCATACATTATGAATTACTTTATCTATGTAATGTGTGTGATCATAGTTTTTTGGATTTTTTTTTTTGTGTGGGGAGGGTATTTTTTACAAAAATATTCAGTGGAAAATGTCATGAAACCATTTCTGACCTTAGGTTTCTGGTCGGGACCCGGAAGGAAATACGTATACAACAGAAAACAAAGGAAATAATAATAATAATAATAATAATAAATAATAATAATAATAATAATAATAATAATAATAATAATAATGAAGAAAATGAATGACAATAAAGGTCAATTTTTTCATTAGTTCCCATCAAACCAACATTTTTTTAAAACCATTGGGCAATCTTATATTGCTTCGTTATTCTTCAAGCCGGATTTACGCGTTAAGTTTTTCGTTTTCATCGAAAGGGCCAACAGAAATGACGGAGTATTTTTTTCTTTTTTACCGAGAGAAAAATTCAGCCATAACATTTTATTTTTATTTCTAATCTTCTTTATTTCAAAATTGTTGGACGACGAACTAATGGAGTCATTTTATTTTTGAGCTTCTTCATTTTAAAATAAAATAAAGTGTTAGCGAGAAAGGCCTCAAACCGACCTTGTCTGAAGATCAGCCAAGTGAGGTAGACAACGTTTTAAGAAAAGGAAGTGTCGTAATCTAGTCGTGTTGGATTCATTTTTAACCTTTACGAGCTAGCGCTAACAGATGGAGCCATAAATTCAGGGTCAAGTAGTTTATTAAATAAGCTATGAAGATAAGCAATTCTGTCATTTTCTGTTCCTTTCTTTTCAGCAAAAAGATTCCAACAACAAATAATCTAAAATTTCAATAATGCAATTAAAAATATGTTCGTCCCATATGTTCTTCCGTTAAGGCTAATGGCGCTCAGGCGTTCAACACGTCTGCATTTTGATTAAACAAACAGAGACATGCACGCTCAAATGGCGGGAAAAACTGTCTGCAATGGTGAAGCGTTGATTTACATTCGTACATCAGCTATTAAAAAAATGTCATCAGATGTGGTTTCATGTAAGAAAGGACTTGAAAGCGTGAGTTATCCTTCTTAAGTGAATTCTTTTGGTTCGTAATTAAGGAAGATACTGCCATACATTCGATTAATAATCCCAAGTTAGAATACGATGTTCAGGGATTTTGTCACTTCATACTGATCACAGCAGAGCTATCAGATTTTAGAAGCATTTAGTAATTTTCATCTGCTTGTAATATAGCACAAAGCGTATACCCAGAGAAGAATAAAAATCACTAATAATAACTCGTGAAATTGGAACTATATCACTTTTCAGCACAGATTTTTATTAACTTTACGATATATATATATATATATATATATATATATATATATATATATATATATATATATATAAAACAGTGTTCCAGCTGCACTTAGATAAAATACATTCTCATGTACTGTTTGTGGTCTTTTGTGCAATTCTCGAGCCGGTCGCAAAAGTCATGCTCGTCATAGGCATACAGATAATTAGTTCGTAGTCGTCAGAACACCATACATCGAACTCGATGGGAGAGCCCATCATATATATATATTCTCCAACAAAAGACATTCATTTCTGTAGTTCACTGCTAACAGCAAGCAGAAATATTTCTCCTCCCGATGATGGCCATTTCGGTCGAAACTAGTCGAGGAATCTAAATGGAATAATAATAATAAAAAAACGAAAGAATATTAAACTACAACCCAGTGTGTCTAATGATTTTAATTTTTAATTTTTTATTTTCTTATTGTTCAATATATATATATATATATATATATATATATATATATATATATATATATATATTAAAAACAGAGAAACCGCAAACGTTTTTGGTGATAATGTAGATTTGTTTTAGTGTAGATATTATACTTATTCTTCATATTTCTGCTACACTGGCTTCCGGTTTCGCGACCTTCTTCAGGCAAATAAAAGGAATAAATTTTTAAAGGAATAAATTTTCCTTCTATTCTTTTAATGTTTCATTGTTTGTTTTTGGTATTTGTAGTGAGCCTTGATCTCATTTCTGGATTGCTGGAAAAATTGAATTTCTACCTAAGTGGTAATAAAATCATCAGGTTTGGTCTGAGTTGTGGTGATGATAGATGTGTTGATGAGAGATGCCTTCCTATCCCTACATTACCCTTCAGACTGTCAAATCTATTGCCATTTTTGTGTATCGTGTGTGCGCGTGTCTACGTTAGCTTGCACATGTATATGTATATTCCTCCGCATATACACTGTCTTATAAAAGGAATCAGCATAAACATATATATATATATATATATATATATATATATATATATATATATATATATACATGCCCATGTATATATACATACACATATTTACTCACACGCATACACACGCACAAATACACATTCTTCCTGTGTTGCGTGGGACTCGCGTATGTGCCCGTGAGTAGTCTATCTGTTTTCGTCAGAGTGTGTATATATTTTTGCTCTCCATGGATATGAATGTGTGTGGTTCGACCAGTGTATCTAGCCATCATGTGTGCATGCCGTGTGTCCATGTGTTTGGGGTTATGATCTGTTCAGTGCTGATTTAAATATGTCTATGAAGTCTTTTTTCTTAAATTTGTAAGACAGATTAGTTGTCTGTTTGGTATATTGGCATAATTTTAAATTTGCCTTGATTGCATTGTATTTATTGCGTTATATATATATATATATATATATATATATATATATATATATATATATATATATATATATATATATGTGTGTGTGTGTGTGTGTGTGTGTGTGTGTGTGTGTGTGTGTGTTTTTTATAATTTATTGCTTAAACGTTATTTTTAATGGATACCTATATTTGAGTACATGAAATATGTGTAGTCATTAAAAATAACGTTTAAACAATATATATTTTATTTAATAAAATATTAGAATAAAACTAATAGAATAAAACACCAAAAGTAAAATGGAAAATAATAAATGGAACAAGAACTTGTAAAACCTGGGATGACCCATGCTCTTTATGCCTACATGAAAAACTACACATCATTAAGTTTCTAAATAATGAAAAGTTATTAAACCATAGGCAGGAGTTAACGGTTTTTTGCCGACATCCACAAATTTTCGCATTAAATAATTAGCATAAAAAAATAGATAAATAAACTCCATAGTTTAATAAAAGTCTTAAAAGCTTAGCCAAATCATTAAATAGAAAAAAACCCTTAGTGAAGTCGTCAAAAAACAAATTATAGTTCAGTGCAGCACGTTTGTATATGAAACAGCCATTTGAATAAACAAATAAATAAAGAGATTAACAGATAGATAATAATAAAACAAAATCCTCTCGACACTTTACGACTTGACGTCGCGCCATGAAATATTCCTTCGCTGTAAACTAACTAGACGGTGACCGCCACCATTAGCTTTGAAATAGATACCCCACTCTACCTTGGCATAAACTTTCCGATGGTGACGAATCTGTAGATAAGAATTAACAGTCTGACCACCTAACCAAGAGGGCCGGCCCAGCCGTTTCCATAGTAATTAATGTTGCAATGGACCATACTTATAAACACGCGCAAACCACAAGATAGCTTATTCCTAAATTTTCGCTTGTGGATGAAACGGGACCCAACACCATGATTCAACTTAATTTTAATAATTATATTGATGGTTTCGGCTTTCGTTTTTGAAACATGAGAACTCTTATGTAGTGAAGGAATCATATTTTTAAAAAAATATTATAATATAAGCTCTACTTCTGTATGGAGCACTGTCTTCTTAAAAATAAAAACAAAAATACTAAGGAACTCTGGATTATTTACCTGACGTGTTCCTTCCTATTTTTCTGCATACTTGCGCATATATATATATATATATATATATATATATATATATATATATATACTGTTTATACGTTTTTTATGGATACACTTATTTGAGTAAATGCCCTGTTTTTTTTTTGTTTGTTTTTTCTTACATTTACCTGCCTGAATTTTAGAGAAATTTCGTAGAAATATGCGTCCTCCGACAAGATTCGAACCTGTATCCTATACAAAACTGTCATTAGCCTATTTTCAGGTCGTTAAATGTAATTAATTCTGTTTAGTTAAAAAAAAACATTCACTCAAATAAGTGTATCCATAAAAAAAAAAACAACAAAAAACATATAAACAGAAAAAATATTCTAATGATAAAAATATAGGCATGTTACATTTAAAGGAAAAAATATATCAGGTTTAGAGTGTGTATAAATATAAAAAATGGTCACTGAGGTAAAGACTAAGTACCGACAGCCTGTTTCATGTGTGAACGCAATCTTCAGGCCATGTCCGGAAGATTGCATTCAGGCAGAAAACAGTATGTGATTCCTGTTCTAGATTAATGACAAGTTCATCACACAGTGTATGCGTTCTTGAATAGTGTGGTCTTATACTAGACTATGTTCAGTTCATATTCACGTGATGATCGAATTTTTGTGAAAGAAATTTTTTTAGGATATTTACGAATTCATTCTATAACAACGAGATAAACATCACGGTTGATTAAAGTTTTTAAGAGTTTTTAAAAATTGAGATGGTTTCAAATTTTATAAAAATGGTTGGTACAACGCATGAATTATTACAATGAGCGTGTTTTCTTGATTGTTATCATCAGATTGTTTGAATAAGATTTGACTCTCTTTTAAATTTCTATCACAATTACTTCTTTCTTTTTTTCTTTCTTTCTTTCTTTCTTTCTTTCTTTCTTTCTTTCTTTCTTTTATCTTTTAGCTTTTCTGTTCCAATCTTTATTTTTTTCTTTCTTTCTTTCTGTTCCAATTTTTCTTTCGTTCTTTTTTTATTTCTTTCAATTTTCCTGTTCATTTTTTTTTCTTTCTTTTAGTTTTCCTCTTTTCTGTTTCTCTCTCTCTCTTTCTTTCTCCTCCCGACTCTCTCATCTTTTATTTCCTGTCCTTTTATTAATACATTCTTTTCTTTTTTTTTCTCCCTGTCCCTCTTCAGCAGTCTTTCTCTTTTCGCATCTTTATAACTCTCTTTCAATTCTAATCTAAACATTTTTTTAATTCCTAGACTCAAGCCAGCAGGAACCATAATTCTTAAAACACTTTCCATTATTTCTACGGGGCCTGCTGGCATTGAAATCTTCGAAAAAGCAATCAAAACCAGAAACTTTTCACTTGTTCACCACCCAACTCTTATCAGTTCCTGTAATTGTATGATGAAGGGTCAATCAAGTGTGCAACTCTAAGGAGGGTCTTTTGGAAACAAATTCTTCCAAGTTGTTGCTAACTTACATATTTATCTTTTCTTTTCTCTCTGACTTTCAAATCCCCTAAATTGGGGCCAGATGTTCTTCTTGTACCTCAGATGGAAATCAGAGAAAAATAAAAGAGACTGAAAAAATAGTCAGGGCAGGTAATAACAAACCTCTTTTGACACGCAACAAGGCAAAATAATGCTCTTTGTGTTTGACATTGTCTTATTAAGGGCTCACTGGAAAGACCTGGGTCTGAAGAGCGATCAATTGGAAACAGAGAGACAAATGCTTTTTACTGTGATAACACTCTTAACCCCGTGAAAAACCAACAGCTGAGGTCGAGGAACTGTAGATGCTTGAAGACTTCAAAGGCTTTTGAAGATACTTCTTTCTCCGTCTACTCCCAAATTACCCAGTACATCAGGTTTCAGACAAGAAAGAATGGCATTTTTGTGAAAGGAAGCCTGCCCGAAATAAGGGTCTATCTCTTACAAACCACTGAAATTTGTTTTTATATGCTAATACGGTCATCATGTGGTCATCTGTTTTCTCGCCTTTAATTGCTTTGTGGGTGGCTTGAGTGATGTTTTCACAATCATTTTCCCGAGTAGAATGATACGGTATAAAGATGATCTTGTAACAGCAACTGCTATATTCATCTATTATCGTGTGAGGTAGTGTAAAATATATCGGAGCTGGAAAGTGTAGTCGGCGAGCTGAGTTCAAATTCAGGGCTAGTTTGTTGCATTCACTTTCACGCAGATACCCATGGGAAAGGCATGCATCCGTCTCTTCTAAGGGTTAAAGAACAGGGTAGACCAGATACTTTGGGTGGTAATCAATCTTAAAGAAAGAAAACTTTAAATTTCTAACCGTAGAGAAGACAACGTAAAACAAGTGCAACATCTTTCCCAAGAAAAAATTATAATTTATAGATAATAAAGATAAAGGAATCAATGGAGATTTAGGGTGGGTAATGTCAGAGTTTTCCCAGTAATTTTTTGTGGCATCGCTCACGTTCATATGAAAAAAAAAAAATAGCAATCACCCACCTCAAAAAACTACCAAAATTATTTGTTAAAAGTTTGTTACTGGTTCATAAACTAACATTATGATGTAGTAAAAAAATATCAAAGGGAGGTAACAAATAACGCTGACTTATGTGGCTGCTGCTGCTGCTACTCTTATTGATAGTATTAATTAATGAACAAACGAAAGCAAATTTGACCAATGAAACTATATATATAATTTAGTTTTGTAAAGGATATTTTGGGGTTTAGCTTTGTAAGTGGTGACAAAAATTTAAACGTTTTTGTTCATAATTATTAATTAAAAATTCAGCGAATAATTCTTGGTCTAACCTCGTCGGATTTATATCCGGAAATAAAAATGTTATTTCTTTGAGTGGCAATCACTCTTAAAGAAAAAAAAAAAATCTAATCGTAGAGAAGACAACGTAAAACCAGTACAACATCTTTCCCAAGAAAAAATTATAATTTATAGGTAATAAAGTTAAAGGAATCAATAGAGAATCAGGGCCGATTATGTCAGAGTTTTCCCAGTCTTTTTTTGTGGCATCGCTCACATTTATATGAAAAAAGTAACCACCACCCACCTATATAGTAAATATTCAAAAAACTACCAAAATTATTTGTTAAAAGTTTGTTACTATTTTATAAACTGTGTGTGTGTGTGTGTGTGTGTGTGTGTGTGTGTGAATAAACTGAAATAGATATGATCAGAATTAGATGAGATATATAGATGGATGTGAATAGAATATGATAGATGTGAAAAGGCTTAGATCATATAGCTAGACGTGAATACAATTTTATATATATATATATATATATATATATATGTATGCCAAGAAGTGGATATGAAAAGAATATGATAGATAGATAGATAGATAGATAGATAGATAGATAGATAGATATGGAAAGAATTGGATATGAAAAATAAGATAGATATGAACAGGATTAGATCATATAGATAGATGTGAATACACTTATAGAGAGAGAGAGAGAGAGAGAGAGAGAGAGAGAGAGAGAGAGAGAGAGATGCAATTATATTTATATATATAAAATTGGATATAAAAGAATTGGATATAAAAAGAATAAAATAGATTGAATTATATATATATATATATATATATATATATATATATATATATAGATATAGATAGATAGATAGATAGATAGATAGATAGATATGAACAGACTTAGCTTAAGTAAATTTAATGGACGGACACTTTTTTCATAGTGAGTGTGTAATCTTTTGGCTAACAATAGCATATGTTTTCTTTTCTGACTAAAGACGTCCCAACGACCAACTCTATTATTTTTTCAATCTAGAATTCTCTTTTCCCTACTGTGAAGGGGGGGGTGGAGTGGAAAGCACTTCTCTTCTGAAGCTATCACTGGAAAAACAACACCAAATAATAATAATAATAATCCGAGGAAGAAGTTTAAAGTTTCATCTTGGCTTCAAATTTTCCTGGAACGAAAATGCAAGTTAAAACGTTAAAAAGGAGCCAAGCTCTGCAAGCAGCATGAAAGAAAACTGAATCAAAAACATCGACGAGTCCAAGACAATGCAATACGAGACGAGGAAGCAAATCACCTGCCATGTTTGATAACAAAACACAAATGCTATCTTTCTTTACCAATGTTGCAATACACTTGACGCCTGGATTTCAAGAAGTGGAAAAAATGCGCCTTTTTTTTTTAATGGCGTTACTGATACCAGAAAGTTTTGCGTAGGACCGTTCTTAGCTTAATAATTGGCATCATTATTTCTTCTCTTTGAGCTCAGGAATTTCTCTTCGTTTTTAGCAATTGTGAACAATATTTGATAGCAAAATAAAATTATTTCAAGAATATCCCCCCAAAATTGTATTTTCTCAGTTTAAAATAATCTGTTAAAAATACTCCATGTGTTATTTGAAAAATAAAATTTTCTTTTTCCTCAAGGGTATTAGCAGGTAAATGAATGTAATGAATTTGACTAGGCTCTTTGATTCCTCAATTCGAGCCGCTATCCATTACTGCACCGTGCCTGCTTCTGGCAGCTGTAATGAATGCATCTACCTATTTGTTCTTACCCTTATTCAGGAAAGCAGCTGACCTGCCACTGCTGGGCCTATCACTAGGGTTCATTTTTTCTTTCTAGGATTTTCCTGAAAAATTATTGACCCATCTCCTTACTGAGTTTATAACAAGCGTAGCCTGTCCATAAACACCCCTAACCTATTGTGAGAATTTAAACACATTTCTTTCCAATAATATAAATCCTGTAACGCCACTTTGGATTCTGCTGGTTTCCAGAAGGGTACTCATTTTGAAAGAGTATTATGGGTAGATAAAGAGAGGGTAACCTCTCTAATCAGAATGTTCCCTCAGGATTCTAGACACTTGAGAGTTTATAGAGAAAATAACCATATATATTCTGATTAATAATTTTGAAAATGAATTAGAAATGCAGCCTTTACAGGATTTATTATTGGTAGACAGTATAATAACAACATAGATAAGTATTAGAATGTCTGACGCTCAACTTCTCGAGAGCAGCTCTTTGCGACTACTCGGTCTCATATTGATTGCTGACCTGAGATGGAACAAATACATTAAGTCAATTGCTTCGTTCACCGCAAGGAAAGTTGGCTCCCTGTGTCGCGCCAGGAAATTTTTCTCGCCGGAGTCGATCCTTCAAATCTACAAATCAACCATTCGCCCTTGCATGGAGTATTGCTGCCATATATGGTCTGGTGCCCCTTCTGTTTGCCTCAGGGTTCTTGATAAGATCCAAAGACGGATATGCAATGTAATTGGCCCTGATCTGGCATCTCGCCTCCCTCTGTCTTTTTTACAAATACTTTCACGGTAAGTCCTCCGATGAGCTGCTTTCGCTGTTTCCCAGATTTCACGAATTTAAGCATTCTACTAGGCTGGCATCTCGCTTACACCCTTTCACTGTCGAAACTGTTAAATATAGCCGTCTCTTCTAATCCAATAGCTTCATGTCTCGCACCTCTCGCCTGTGGAACTCCCTCTCCTCTTCCTGTTTCCCTGATAGCTATAATCTCAAACTGTTCAAATGTAATGTCAATCGACATCACCAGATGCCTTGATCTATCCCCTATCCTTCTCTTCATCCTTTCCTCTATCACTCCTATTTGCTCTAGCTCCAACTCACTGTAACCCCTTGCGTGCTAGTGGCTTCCCACCTTACTTGGGGTGAAACGCTTAAAAAAAGTATATGACATAGTGTTGATAGCAGACATAGAAAGGAAACTACAGGAATGAATAGGAGCAGATAAGTTCGTCTATCGTCCGGTTCACACTCCTCCCAGTCTTTTGAACAGTAGAGGTTGATCGCTTATGTCCTGTTCAGATATTGTTATATATTAATTTCGTTTGCGCGTTTTTATTACTGTATACCTACTTTTGCACACACACTGTATCTTATACATTATGTATATATTATATTATTTATATATTTATATATATACATATATAATAAAAAAATATATAAATAATATAATATATACATAATATATAAATATATTATGTATTTTACATTATATGTGTACATATATATAAATATGCATGCATGTCTATATATATGTATTTATATGTAGGTATGTATGCGTGTATATATATATGTATATATATATATGTATGTATGTGTATATGTATGTATGTGTATATATATATGTATGCGTGTATATATATACACATACATACATATACATATATACATTATTGATATGTTTGTTATTGATATATAGATTTTTGATATGTTATTATAGATATTGTTATATAATAAATACAATATATTTTGTGCGCGCGTTCGTATTACTGTATACCTACTTTTGCACACACCCTGTATATTACATATTATGTATACATTATAATATTTATATATTTTAGATTATGCATATATATATATATATATAATCTAAAAATATATAATATAATATGAACATAATATATAAATATATTATTTATATATTTTACATTATATGTGTATATATATATGTATGTATGTGCATATATATATGTATGTATGTGTACATATATATATATATACATAATATATAAATATATTAATATATTTTACATTATATGTGTGTATATATATATGTATGTGTATATATATATATATATATGTATGTGTATATATGCATGCTTCATTAAAAACGACAGACAAGGTACTACGGTTGAGCTTTTTATTTAATTTTTCTTGTGTTCTGACAAGAGCTTTCTTTTCTGGACAAAGAGTGTGTAAGAACTGTCCGAATGTTCTGTGTTTCCGAGAGCTTTCGGCTATACCTTTAGCCATTATCAAGGATGATTCAATTATCAGCTTAGTAGAGTGTGTGTGTTCTGTGTATGTTCAGTGTGTGGTAGTGATGTTTTTAGTTTCCGAATACGGTTAGCACATTGTGGCTTTGTTCATAGTTAATATTGTTAAGGGTTGGCTTTTTCTTTTTTATTATTAGAGCTTCCATTATTTTTAGTCTTTTTTTGCAAGTGGATGCAGTTAATATATTTGTGTTTTCTACTAGTATGTTCCTAATAGTGTCGGGTAAATCTGAGTGTGTGTTTAAATGTGTTCTGATGGAACTGTGATCAGATAGGTGTAATGTAAGACGTCTGGATAAACATGTGGTTGTGTAGCCGATGTAATTATTTATTATATATTCAACCTTAGTACCTTGTCTGTCGTTTTTAATGAAGCATGCATAAAGGAAGGATTGCTGCCTAAATATACAAATGTGTATATATATATATATGTATGTAAGTATGTATGTGTATAAGTATATGTATGTGTGTATATATATGTATGTGTGAGTGTATTTATATATATATATATATATATATATATATATATACACACATCCATACATGTATATATATATTATTGATATGTTTATTATTGATGTTTCTATAATCATTACAATACGTTTTGTGTGCACGTTTTGTTTTCATAAGCGTATACCTACGTTTTTCATTCCCTTGTATAAAGAAATAAATTTGTTTAGTTTATTTCATTTTTTTATTTATTTATTTATTACAAATGTAAAGAATTTGAAAATAATCTGCAAGCATCCCTGAAAGCATAAAATGATTCTCAAAGACTCATCGATCATACTTTCCAAGATTGTTAGACTTTCCTCTCCAACAACTCTTTTGGTATCACACGTAAGTAGGTGTTTGTTTTCATCAGCGTGAAGAACAGCATCAACAATTATTGCAGTCTCTCAAAAAAGCTTAAGTTGGCCCATCCAAAGCAAGAGAGAAAAACAATAAAATATTCAATTTGTCATTTAATTCTTTCGTTCTTTTTTCCTTTCTTTCTTTCTTTCTTTGTCTTATTTTCTTTATTTATCTTTCTGTCATTATTTTCATACTCCAGTCATTTTCCATATTCTTCCTTTCTTTCTCGGATCTTATTCCTTTTTGCTTGTTTGATTCTTCTTTCTTTCTTTCTTTCTTTCTTTCTTTCTTTCTTTCTTTCTTTCTTTTTCATACTCCTGTCGTATTCCATATCCAATTCATCTCATTCTTTCTTTCTTTCTTTCTTTCTTTCTTTCTTTCTTTCTTTCTTTCTTTCTTTTTCTTTCTTTCTTTCTTTCTTTCTTTCTTTCTTTCTTTCTTTCTTTTTCATACTCCTGTCGTATTCCATATCCAATTTATCTCATTCTTTCTTTCTTTCTTTCTTTCTTTCTTTCTTTCTTTCTTTCTTTTCTTTCTTTTCTTTCTTTCTTTCTTTCTTTCTTTCTTTCTTTCTTTCTTTCTTTCTTTCTTTCTTTTTCTTTCTTTCTTTCTTTCTTTCTTTTTCTTTCTTTCTTTCTTTCTTTCTTTCTTTCTTTTTCATACTCCTGTCGTATTCCATATCCAATTCATCTCATTCTTTCTTTCTTTCTTTCTTTCTTTCTTTCTTTCTTTCTTTCTTTCTTTCTTTCTTTCTTTCTTTCTAAATTGTCTTCTTTTCTTCATTTATTTCCTCCAAAACATTATTATTCATTTTTCTTTCATTCTTCTTTTTCTTTCCCCTTTTTTCTTTTAATTGCTTCCTCATTTTATGTACAAGTTTAAAAAAATGTCTGCCAATAAAATGACCTATATTTGACTAGAACAATAATCAATGAATCAGCTATGTTCAGTATTTATCAATAACGATGGAGATCTCTCTCTCTCTCTCTCTCTCTCTCTCTCTCTCTCTATCTATCTATCTATCTATATATCTCCTGGACCAAATTTATATTTCTAACGTCTCCGCCTGATTTCTCTCTCTCTCTCTCTCTCTCTCTCTCTCTCTCTCTCTCTTGGCCTCCATGAGAATAAATAGGATTGTCTATCGCCCGGTTCATACCCTACCTGAATTTTTGAACAGGATTTCTCCCCTGTTTCGTGTTTAGAATTGGGTTTCCGGTTGCATCTAAAGTCGACTTCAATTCTATACATGTAATGTCTCCGCCTAAAATATTTTGCTAATTAAATCTTGATCTCTTCAAGTCTAGAATTAGCTTTTTATCTTTTCTATTATCTTGCCCTTTCTTACGCTAATAGAACCCCACACAGTAACCCTCTACCTTGAGTGGCCCTTGAATGGGATGAACATTAGTATAAAAAGCTTTTAATATCTATCTATCTATCTATCTATCTATCTATCTATCTATCTATCTATCTATCTATATTTTTATCTTTTTATGTATCTATATATCTATTTCTGTTAATATCTCTCTCTATATGTCCCTCCCTCCCTCTCTCTCTCTATCTCTCTCTCTCTCTCTCTCTATCTATCTATCTATCTATCTATCTATCTATCTATCTATTATTTTATCTGTTTATGTATCTATATGTCTATTTCTGTTAATATCTCTCTCCCCCTCTATCTCTATCTATCTCTTTCTGTCAATATCTATCTATCTATCTATCTATCTATCTATCTATCTATCTATATATATATATATATATATGTATATGTTTATATAAACAAAAAGAAAGAACAGTAAGATATATAATCCAGTATTCTTATAGATATTTTTATTTTTACAAAATAGTGCTCAATGTAAATTTACAAAGCATTAATATTATAAATTAATTGATTTAAAATATGTTTTTTCCGCTACACAGTTCTAACCATGTTTCAAAAATGGAAGCTAATAGCCCCGAATTTAATTTTGTAATTAAATTAAAGACAGCAGTTCCATTTTCTCCTCAAGCGAATTGGAGTAACTTTTAAAATTACTGGGTTTTAAAGACACAGCTAAAATCATAATTCATGTTTCCAAGGTTACAGATGAATTCATTTTACTAGACGAGAGGTGTCTGGGTGTTCAATATGTCTATATTTTAATGTATCAGTTATTGTTACGTTTTGGTAGTGGGTAGGGATGTATTTTTCAATGAAAAAAAATGTCGTTTGGATTTTTTTTTAATTTTATTGTTAACGGCAAAGATTCTTACGGCATTTTTTCCTTCGTATATTTGAAGATTTTTAGGGGGTGTTTAGGTTAGAATACTTTTTATTTAACTACGATTTGAAATATTTTTACTTTTAATTTTTAATATACTATATTTCTTTTAAGAACAATTAAATGTAATGAGAATCCCTTACAGTTTGCAGAATTATTATCACATCAAGTATATTACGATTTTTAAATTTTTTATATTTAAATATTATTTAAGTAAAATATTTTTTCACTTACGGCAAAAAAGCTAATTCATTTCTCTGTTTTAGTAAACTTTATTTATTTATTTAATCACAATTTAAAAAAGTTTAGGTTAGAATTCATTTTAATTAACTAGAATTTTAATTACAACTTTAAAATATTTTCATTGTTAGTTTTTATAGACTATATATATATATATATATATATATATATATATATATATATCACAGGCCTCTCCTTATCTATCATTTTATCCATTTATGTATGTATATATCTATTTCTGTTAATATCTATCTATCTATCTATCTATCTATCTATCTATTTCAATTTCATATTATCTATTTAGCTATCTGCCTTGTAATCTTTTTCCTTTTCATCGTCCTATGTTATACTCTCTCTGTCTCTCTCTCTATCTCCCCCTCTCTCTCTCTCTCTCTCTCTTTCTACGCATGCGAACATCCAATCTGACCTACATACCTACCTCTGTATTGACTTATCCACTGACCTACATTAATCAAGCGGCAGGTGCACGAAGGTGTTTACGCAAGGAACGAAAAACTGAATTCTTTCCTTATAATTCTTAAAAAGCAAAAGCAAAAAAAAAACAAACTATGACATGCCTTTTTTCTTAACCCAACCAGCAAATCTAGAGGAAGCTTTTCCAGAATAAAAACAAATTCATGATCCAATTTAAATGTCGAACGTCTACCGAATAAGAGACTTTCCGTTGTCAGACGCCAATATTTCATTCAAAGAAAATATTGTCAAGATATCTAGCAAAGGAACACGAACAGCGATACAGCCATGGATAATGAAGTGTTTCTAAAATAGACAGAAAAATAGTTATGTTTGTAAATAGCTAGGCTGAACACCTTAAGTAGTTCAATTTTTATTAATTTCATTCAGTTAGCATATGTATATTTTTTCTTCTTTCTAATTTGTTTGTTTTCAGGTGTTGATTGTCAATTGCAAATAGATGTCCTCTACCACCTTGATCTTCAGATCTCATATCCCCACTGCAGAATTTCAGACAACTTGTCATATCTTCAATTTATCACAATGCCGGATACTTGATAACAAAAGTGATAAACGCGCAAACAAAAGGATAAAGTAACTCAATGAGATTGGCTAAACTATATATCCAAACACATACTTTTAAAAAAGCAATGTAAAAGTTTAAAATTTTAGTGTCCCTCTTCTTCATACGTATGTGTAATTAGATCAACGTAAGCACAATTAATTCATAAAAAGTTCGAGATTAAAACGCGTCACATGTATATTCTTTCTTCTTTGCCATTAATTTCCATAACATTGTTCTTGTATATAGAAGACCAGAGTTAGTATTTAGTTTGTTAAAAATTTGATAGTATCCAAAGCGAGGCTGGAAACCTGGCAAGATAAATAAAGATTTATAAAAATGTCTCACAGTAATGAAGGTATTAACCTAAAAACTAATCTTGACTCTTTATTTTGCTAAAACCAAATCGACAGATTCATTTGGATTCATGTTTCAAAGCATAAAAGAACAAAAAAATTAGAAAAGAGTTATAAATTGATTTGTCATTGAGGTTAAAAATGGCGTCCTCTGAGAGACAACGAAGGAGACGAACAATTTTCTCTGCACGAATCATTTTATGGGAACAAATTGTCTGCCTTTTGTGTTCAGCGCATAAGAGGAGGAGACTCCAAAAATAATTCCTCCTATTTATTTTCACGGAAACAACAACAGATCATTTATTCACTTAGCACATTTTGCGCCGCCGCTGTGATCACCACTTCCCTCCATCTCGCAATTGTGGTTCATGGTGACATTCAAGGCAAAATGGTGCAATGGCTTGTTGGCTCACTTTTGCACCAGGGATGTTGAGGTTATCCAGTCCCTCCTCTCAGAGGTGGATTTGTTTTTTAACTTCTGGCTTTTACCTAAAGATGCAGCAAGTGGTTTGAATTCAGAGCTTCCTTCTCCTAGACTGATTGCCACCCAAGACCACAGAAGCAGCTATTTTACCCATAGCTGGAGGGTAGAGAAGAGATGTATTCATACCTTTCCTGAGGATATTAGCGCGTAAATGAATATAATGAACTCGAGTAGAATTCGAATTCTGCCATGTAATTTTTACTATTACATGTTATCTTCTATGTGTCGTAACTCTTTAGGACGTGGGCGATCATAGCTCTCCACAACTTTCATTTTTTTTATTCCTCTTAGGATTATCTTTTCCTTATCCCACCCAATACCAGATTCTGCGATCCATTTACACAAGCTCCTTATGTAGGTTACTTGTTGCCATCTCCCATTCCTCTTTATTTCAATATGGCCTGTGAGTGTTAAATCCTCCAAGTCATGTTTCCTCAGATGCGTCATAGAAGTTTCAACTCTCTCTACCTGATTCTATCTATAAGTCTCCTTTTTAGTAACATTTCCCTTAAGCGAGTAAAAAAAAACAGCTTTCGAGAAAGAATTAGCGATTCTTTTGTTACGAATACGCATCTTGAAATAAGGTTCTTGTCGGGTTGGTGATGTCATAATTATCATGTAAACCTAATCATTATAAAAATATCGATTTACCACCCAATGATAGTTTTCTATCTGAGATTGGACCATGTGACCCTTGTGATGTCTGATATTTCTTCATCTTAAGCGTTATTAGAACAAAATGTCGGTTGATGTATCCTTCGAACCTTTGGGAGATAATGTTTAGTATGATTATCTGTACTTCTCAAACTGATATCTTTATTTTTGGTAGATAGATAGATAGATAGATAGATAGATAGATAGATAGACTGGAAGATATAAAAAAAATAGGTAGGAACTACAGATTTATCGACGGCGTCATTTTTATCTATCTATCTATCTATCTATCTATCTATCTATCTATCTATCTATCTATCTATCTATCAGTCTGTCTCTCCTTCTATCTGTATAGATAGATAGATAGATAGATAGATAGATAGATAGATAGATAGATAGATAGATATGAACTTAGACTGGAAGTTATGAATAGATAAATAGGAAATTCAGATTAATCGATGGTGTTAGGTTTATATATATATATATATATATATATATATTCTCCCTCCACTTTGCCAATACAGGTAAATATATAAGTGAGTTTTGAAATGAAGCACGTAGATTTATTGCCTGATGATACCACACTGGTAGAAACCATGTTAGCGTAAAGGTGTGGGTTACAATTATATATATATATATATATATATATATATATAGATAGATAGATAGATAGAGAGAGAGAGAGAGAGAGAGAGAAAGAGAGAGTACAGGTAATAGATCCGTTGCTATGTAATTCAGGTGAATCCTAGTAATACCAAATAATAATTCTGCTCCACAAAGAGAGCTCAATGTATTTATTGTAACAGAGCATATATATTACACAGCCAAAAATCCAAAATTAACTCATTCTGGTCTAGCCTATTTCAGCTGGCGTAACCTTGTGCCAATCTTCTTCAAGCCTGGACTGGGCTCGTCTAGGAATCTAAGATTTAGAATTTAGTTTAGATAGCAGTCGAGGAAAAGACACCGAGCCTATCCAAAATGACGTCTCGGCCAGATAAAAAGTCCGTGTTGGTTGTAAGGTGAAGGCGGGAGGTATCTCTCTAAAAAATGGGGAAGAGGGCCGCTGGAATCGACCCCCATATTAAACTTATGATCCTAAGTTGAGGTTATATGAAGAGTGAGGTGTTGAATTGAAACTAAAATAAGGACCGAAAGAGATAGATAGATGAATAGATAGATAGATAGATAGATAGATAGATAATTGGATATGAAAAGAATAGTATAGGTAGTTGTATAAATTGCTAGCTAGCTAGATAGATATGAACAGGCTCATATATATATATATATATATATATATATATATATATATATATATATATATATATATATATATATATATTCCCATTTCTTAGTTCCCTTTGAAAAGTGTTACAAAATGATGAGGTAAAAATATTATCAATTTTATTTTTAATTACACATATTTCATTTGCTTTTGTAATACCAGTTATTGTAATAATAAATATTATTCAAATTAGATAGATAGATAGATAGATAGATAGATAGATAGATAAGAACAGACCAAGACAGACAGACAGACTGACTGATAGATAGATAGATAGATAGATAGATAGATAGATAGATAGATAGATAGATAGATAGATAGATAGATAGATAGAGAACGGAGAGAGGGGGCGGGAAATTGGCTTATATAGAAAGTCCAATTTCTTTCCTTTTATTCGATACCACTTCCCTTTTTTTTTTTATCTGATCTTAGATTTGTTATTTTAGTCAAATTCCCATTCTTTTACCAAACTTTTTTCGCAAACGACACTAACTATCGTATTCTTCTAAACATTTTACTTCTGTAGCCTGTTCTTATCTAAAGGTCCTTACTAAGTCTCGAGACCAAATTTTAAACATTATTTAATCACACCTTTTCCAGTGGGAATTTTTTATATATATTTATTTATGAATAAAAATGACACTAGGAAAATTAGTAATTGCCGACGCGTTTCGTCCAATGTGGACTTTATCAAAGCAAAATACGTGTCAGCAATTACTAGTTTTCCTAGTGTCATTTTTATTCATAAATATTGTCTTTACTGGTTAAATCGGAGAAATTTTCATATATTTATTTATTTATATATGCTTGTGTGTTTATTTATGTCAGTGTATTTGCGTGTGTGCATGCGTTTGTGTTGTGTTCATGAGAAAAGAATGTGGAATACACGTACGAATGCAGAAAGTGATATACACTGAAAAGCAGTGATTCACACACAACAGATCTAGTGAGGCACACGCACATAGTCATAATTTCTCGTCATGTGTATGAGTTTGTAAGGAGATGTATCAACTGACTAGATGGCAATCGGGAAGATAAAGAAGAAGTCATTCGTAATATAAATACCAAAATGGCTTAAATAACAATTGACTACGAGGAAGGAATATTGTCAAAACTCAAAGACTATATTTGGAACCCTGAATCTTTTGCGTTCATTTTGATATATTTTGTGTGCTTTTTGCCATTAGATCTATTTTCTAAAGAAAAATAAGCATTGCCTCTTCATCGACGCTCATATCACGATTTTGAAGGAAAAAGACATTGTTGAGGATAAGATTTGGAATGCTGAATCTTTTGTGTTCATTTTGCTATGCTTTATGTCCCTTTGCCATTAGATTTGTTGGCCAAAAATAAATAACATTGCCTCTTGACCGACGCTCGTAACACGACTGTAAAGGAAAAAGATAATTGTTTAGGTCGAAATTTGGAATCTTGACTTTTTTGTGTTCATCTTGCTATGCTTTCGGTGTCTCTATTATTTAATCTAATGCAAATAAAGAAGAATATTACTTTTTGGCCCACACTGTTAACAATTATTATTTTGAAGACCAGATTTGGAATCCAAGAATTTTTTGCGTGTATTTTTCACTGCTTAGTGTGATTTTAATATTAGTTTGGTTGTAATTAAAGAAAATACATTACTTTTTGACCACGCTTTGTATCACAATGGAAAAGAAAGTGACTATGTTGAGGATGAAATTTGGGATTGTGATGCTTTTGTGCTCATCTTGCAATTCTTGGCATCCTAAAGTTATTTTGATGTAATTAAAGAAAAACAAACATAGCTTTTTGATTGCCTTTTGAGAAGGAATGAAATTACGAAGTCTGATCAAAATGTATCAAAACTGCTGCTATGAAAATAAAACTACAACACATATCAATTCAGCATTTAATTTCCTTCGAAGTAGTTCCCTTCTCAAGCTGCAAACTCTATCCAGCGTCGTATCCATTCATGAACGCATACCTGGAACTCCTTTTTTTGGGAGAGCGCGTAGCTGCCTCTTTGCATTCTCTTGGATTTCGTCGACATCTTGAAATCTTTTTTCTTTTATATGGGATTTAATTTTTTAATTTTAATTTTTAGAATTGAAAAAAAATTCAAGGGGTGAGATCTGGAGAATGGGGTGGTTGTCGGACCTGGGGAATGTTGTGCGTGACCATAAACTGCGGCACAATCCATGGCCACTGATTGAACCTCTGTGATGTGGTGAGACGACTGCAACTGCACACTTTCCTTCCAAGCACTACCATATACAACGAAAATGGCCGAAAACGTTATAATTTTTTTGCATGTATGCGCGAGAAAATTCAAGATCAATATGTACGAAGCGGCTTAACTCAGCTCTGTTACCATAGCAACCGCCTCGATACTTTTTTTTATTTGACCTCGTTTATTGGGGTCTAGATTTTGAATCATAATATTTTTATGATTATTCAGGGAATGATTTATTCGCTTCTAATATTAAATCAGCATTAATGAAAGAAAAATAATGCAAGAATTGTTTTTTAACCTACCTCCGTACACTTTAAGTATAATGCTAAACTGGTCAATTACTTTGTGCTTAGCTAAATTTAATCTTTGCGATGTTTTTCTTAATATCAAGCTGGGCATTTTTTTTGACAGAAACCAAAGTTATCAAAACTAAAATAGCGGCTCTGATATGTTTATATTTGCAATAGGAGCAATGGGCACCTAGGGGCCATAAATGTTGACAACGCACAAAAACTTCTAGTTCTCACAAAAACATAGTTCAGCCTACGTTTATGGTATTATAAAAATGGGACGGGGTAAATGATAGTAAAAATAGAGGTACTTGAAATATTTAGGGAAATTACCCCACCCACCCTGATATTTCAATTAAATGTGATTATATAGTTAATGACAGTGGGAATTTCAAATAAGATATTAATTTATAAAGACATAATTCAACCCCATGTTTTGTTATTGTGGCAGGAAATATCTAAAAAAAAAAAAGTTCAAATAGTGTTTTTTGAAGCTAGTTATATTTTTAAGAAAATAAAACGAAGACTTTTTAATAATGAAATGAAAAATGAAAATACGTCACTGAAGAAGTTCAAACAATAGAAAGGCCGAAGAATGTATCGGCCGAAACGTTACGTTAAAGAAAAAAAAAATCGTTGAAGTCTTTATAATAGTAGAAAAAAATGAAAATACTTCCCTCTGAAGAAGTCCAAATGAAAAGTGTATCGACCGAAACGTTGCGGCAAAGAAAGAAAATGATGAGATCCTTATAATAAAATGATATAAAAAAAAATACTTCACTAAATAAATCTGAACAATGGAAAGTCGAAGATTATGTCGGCCGAAACATTACGCTAAAGAAAAACATAGAAGTATATGTATAATAAAAGAAGAAAATGAAAATACTTCAATGAAGAAGTTCAAACACTAGAAAGGCCGAAGAATGTATCGACCGAAACGTTACGTCAAAGAAAAATAAAAATTGATAAAGTCTTTATAATAAAATAAATAAAGTGAAAATACTACACTGAAGAAGTCCAGACAATAGAAAGGCTGTTGTGTGTATCGGCCGAAACGTTACTTTACAAACAATATTGATGAAGTCTTTATAATAAAAGAAATAAAAAAAATATTTAATCACAGAATTTCAGAAAATATTGGACAAATAATATATTTGTCGGTAAAGCATCTAAGATAGACGATATTTCGAAGAATGTGTATGCAAAGATCTAAAAGTTATTCCATAATTTTAAAACAGTCTACATGTAGCTTTTAAATAAATCGGCTTCTTTGCAATCTAAGAATGTGATTTTAAGTGCTGTAGTTTATGAAGATAAAATGGTGTCTGCGAGGGGGAGAATATCTCTAAAATAGAAATGATATAAAGATGCAAAGATATGCCACCCGCACAAAAAAATGAGTAAAAATATTTCCTTCTGTAAAAGTCAAAATCCTGAAGCAGAGACGCAAAACGAGCCTCACCCCTACATCCACCCACCTGGATTCCGCTAAATATGAGATAAAATAATATTGATAAACTCTGCATATCTCTAAGGCTATGGCGTCATTCTCCCTCGGGTGGGTTCGTTTTACAGAAGTTGGTAGCTAGTATCTTTCTGGTGATGTGCCATGGAATCTTTTCAGTTAGCTTGTACCAGCCTCTTCAGATCATGAGAGATAAATAAAAGCATATATTCTCGAATGTGTTATGAAGTAGGTACCATTAAGTTTGCTCCAAGATATGAGATGTTTTATGAACGGACTCAAAATAGCAATCGTCTGCTTTTCAGATATGTTAATAAATACGGTTTAAAGAAATAGGACTCAATGTTTATGACAGTTCTTTAGATAACAACCTGTCTAGTTTTACTATCGGCTAAGATCAATATAAATTCATCATCTTGAGTTTTTTTTTTTTCTGTTGTCATTTAGGAAAAAAAAGGCGGATTAGTTTAGTCTTATTTTTATTAAAGCAAATGTAGTGTCATCACTTTGTTTCCATTTATTTGCCCTCAAAACACAGTTATCTCCCTTAGGGAAAAAAGACAACATCAGGAACGTAAATCTAGATTTATATGTTTTTATGTCAACATTATCTCTATTGTCTTCATCTAACCATTGTCAGTATTTTTTTCTTTCTTTCTCTAATTAGATACATAGTACGTACGTAAAACCCTGCTCGTATCTCCTAAATAATAGACTATTCCATTCTGATTGAATGGAAAAGACATATCAAAGATGCTGTTTGGTTTTACTGAGAAAAAGAAAGAAAGAACACCCCGCCAATAACTCATAAATAATGGGCTACTCCGTTTTGATCGCGATAAAAGACGGGTAAGATAAACCCCATAAATTCGAGGCCTTGTGCCAAAGGAAGCTAAACTTAATGCATATCCTTTGGCTAAATCTTAAAAATGAAGATGGCAATATAAACTGATTAATATTCGCATAATCAAACAACCGCTGTTTCACTATACTAAAATAAGAAGAATGTGTTGCGCCAAATGGTCGGAGCATAAATGCATTGAAAATCAATATTCAAATCCTGTTATTTTTACCCGCGGTTGAACACTAGTCTTTAATGTTGTTTGTATATGCGACATTTCTTACTACTTCTTATATATATATATATATATATATATATATATATATATATATATATATTATAATTTTTTCATATTGACAAAAACAATTTACTCACTACAAAGATACAAAGATACAACTTCGTTTCAGTGCATTTAAAATTGCACTTCGACTGGTGAGAAACAAAATGCTTTTTTTTTAATTTTTTTTTTTAAGCGTTTCACCCCAAGCAAGGTTACAGAAAATTTGGAGCGAGATCAGATAGGAGTGATAGAAGAAAGGATGAGGAGAAGGGTAATGGATAGATCAAGGCAGCTGGAGATGTCGATTGACATTACATTTGAATAGCTGGAGATTATAGCTCTCAGGGAAACTGGAATAGGGAAGGGCGTTCCACAGGTGAGAGGTGCGAGACATGAAGCTATTGGAGTAGAAGAGTCGGCTACATTTAGGAGTTTCGACAGTGAAGGGGTGAGAGCGGGATGCCAGCCTCGTAGGGCGCTTGAACTCATGAAGTCTGGGAACCAGCGAATGCAGCTCCTCGGAGCAATTGCCATGAAAGTATTTGTAAAACAGACAGAAAGAGGCGACGGCGCGTCTGTGAGAAAGTGACTGTAGACTAAATGCCAGAGCAGGGCCAATTATATTGCATATCTGCCTCTGGAGCCTATCAAGAACCCCGAGGCAAACAGAAGGGGCTCCAGACCATATATGGCAGCAATACTCCATGCAGGGGCGAATTGCTGATTTGTAGATCTGGAGGATCGATTCCGGGGAGAAAAATTTCCTGGCGCGGCACAGGGAGTCAACTTTCCTTGCGGTAGACGAAGCAATTGACTCAATGTATTTGTTCCATCTTAGGTCAGCAGTTAACGTGAGATGAACAATTCTGTTTGTAAGCAATCCGCATGTGAAACATCACTTACTTTTTTTTCCATTTGTTTGAAAAAAAAATAGATAAAGGCAAAAAGGTGACGGAGTGAAACAATACTGGTTGTTGACAGCAGTTTGGTGAATGATGGTTGACGTGTTAAAGTAATGGCTAGATCTCAATAATTTCTTTTCGACAACAACGGGTTCAGGCACAACGTTTCCAAGCCTTCTAAGAGTGAGGGGTAGGGGAGGAAAGGTAAGATTAGGAGATATTAATATGATGAAAGAGGAAGGAGGGAAAAATTCAAACGATAGTTATAGTAGTAATTAGGAATGTTTCTTTGGGTTATTTTAAAAAACTAAGCCAGACCTGAATTGCATATATTTAGGCTGGAGTTATCACTACTTGTTTTGTAATCAATGAAAGTGTTTTGTAAATTAATAAATTAACAGGTGAAGATTTCTTTTTGGTAAGTTATTCGAGTTTTTTGGTTGTTTTTTTCTCTTTAAAAAAACATAAGTTTTAATTTAAAAAATTGACATATACGTAGAAAGGTATATAAAAGTATGGGAAATTAATATAACTTTTATGAGCAAATTTTGACCAATCATCGAACTTTATAACCTGTAGAATAAGTGTGGGTGTAAATCAATTTACCTGAAATTATTACTAGTATTATATATGCGCAAAAAACATTTTAAGAATCATAATCTAAGATTAATGGAGAGGTATGTAATAGGGTAGAAATTATATCAAAGGAGGTGAATTATAGTTTTAAACGTTAAGAGTTATGGAATTAAACATTTAGCAAGATTGTAATGTTAGTTCTTTAATATGCCTACAAAAAACGGTGGTTTCATATCTTTGATTTAATAATTGGGTGTTGTTCAAAAGTTCAATAATACATATTTTCCTGCAAACATAAAAAACAAGGTTCATTCAAAGATTTGCAAGTTCTAGCTTGTTTTAGGATTTTCCATTTAACCTTAGGTGTTTTTCCTTCCTCCTTCAGTTTCCAAAAATATTTAGAAAATTTTGTCATATAGCGCTTGCCTGCATTTGTAAAGGACGATATGTGATCATAATATCGATTCTTAAAAGGTCTTCTAGTTGATCCCACATACAATTTAATATCCCTGGGGTTCTCATTTGATGAGATATAGAATATATATACAATGGATATTGTTAAGCACCTGTTTGATAATGGACATTGATCAGGGATTCTGCAATTATATAGCTCTGTTACTTGGGGTATATTAGAATTTGTGTTTGGGTTGAGTTTATTCTCGTTATGAAGTTAAAGTTTTCTATTATTGTGTGATTTAATATTTTTTTCTAGATTCCTAGAACAACTATAACTAATTTTTAGGGTATTTTGGTTGAAGATTTGACTTAAGATATGATTTGGAAAATGTTTGTTAATTAGATTTAAACATTTGTGTCTAATTTGACACGGAATAATTTGTTGAAGGGAGGTATCCCTCTTTTGAATTAATGGTGTAAACTTTTGAATTTATATATTGTTTTCGTTCTCATTGCATTCGTGTATATATATATATATATATATATATATATATATATATATATATATATATAGTAAGATATATAATCCGGTGTTCTTGTTATTTTTTATTTTTACAAAACAGTGCTCAATGTAAATTTACAGAGCATAAATATTATAAATTAACTGATTTAAAATATGGGTTTTCGCTACACAGTAATAACCATGTTTCAAAAATGGAATTTAAAAACTTTAAATTTAATTATATAATTAAATTAAAAGCATTAGTTCCGTTTCATGAAATTTATATTTTCCATATTTTTTCTTGTTAAACGGAACTAATGCTTTTAATTTAACTATATAATTAAAGTTTTTAGCTTCCATTTTTGAAACATGGTTATTACTGTGTAGCGAAAAAACATATTTTAAATCAGTTAATTTATTATATATATATATATATATATATATATGTGTGTGTGTGTGTGTGTGTGTGTGTGTGTATGTATTAGCTTTGTATATTTCGGTACCTCATGAGGACGGAAATGAAGATTCTGTTGCGATAATCTAAGTGGGAAAAGCTCACCTATTTGCCTTGAAAATCAGTGTACTTACACATGACCCATTTTCGAACACTGGCCCTCGTGGGGCAACTAGCTCTGCTTCCTAGGAGGTCCAAACAATCTATTACCTCTATACACAGACAGTTGAAACTCACTATAACATCTCTTTCATGTGTTAGAGCCGAAATCTTTAGATGGAATCCCCAAAGAACATATTGCAATCTTATCTTTGCGATGCCGCCTGCTTACCAGTCTTTGGTGAACCGACTTGAAAGAACTAATTCTAAAATAAACTATCGAAATAGAGCCGGTCTAAGATGAATTTCATTTCGCTTTGAGTTTATGCTTTTAAGATCGTTTCCTTTTATTCCGTCAGCGATCGCACTATCTACACTCAAAGTTAATCAGTATGAGCTGTAGGTTATTGAGTGCGTGCTCAAAATCATTCTAGACTTAAACTTGTAAAGGCTAAGATCAAAGTTGTTCTTTCCTCATAGTTATCTAGTCAATGCAAAAAAAATGATCTGATCAATGCTCTGTTATATAGTCAAAACTTACAATCTTTCATGCTGTAAGTTATCCAGTCAACGGACAAAGTTACCCAATCAACGTTCAATGTTATTCAGTCATAATTCAGAGTTATCCAATCAACATTCGATGTTATCCAATCATGACACAGAATTATCCAATCAAGGCTCAGTATTATCCAGCCACAGTTCAGACTTATCTAATCAACGCTTAATGTTATCCATTCATAACTCAGAGTTATCCAATCAACATTCAATGTATCCAATCATGGTATAGAATTATCCAATCAAGGCTCAGTATTATTCAGTCATATTTCAGAGTTATGCAATCAACGTCCAATATTATCCAGACAAGCTTCAAAATTATACAATCCAACAGACAATGTTATCCAGTCATTGATCAATATTATCCAATCAACGCTCAATGTTATCCAGTCATGGCTTTATCCAATCAACGTTCATAACTTAAAGAGTGAAAGACTGGTAAGCAGTCAGAGTTATCCAATCAAGGCGTAATTTTATGCAGTGAACGCTTAAAATTATACAGCGTGCAGCAGAAATACAACCAAGATGATAAACTCACTAAAATTCAAGGGATTACTGGGAGTAAAGGAAACTGAGAAAACGGTGCTGGAGGGGGGGGCAATAAAAAGTCAAATTAAAATGAGACAGGAGGTGGATATTAATATTGCATTTAAACTTTTGAAAATCGTAGTTGACAGGAAAGCAAGAAGAAAAATTCACAGGCGTGAAAAGAAACTATTAACAACGAACTAACAGTTTCATTTAGCAATTTCAACAGTAAAATGATGAGACTTATCTGCCAAACTAGTACTGCGCTTAAATTCATGAATATCAAGTTTCGAAGAGGAAAGCTCGTCAGAACAATTGCCTTGAAAATATTTATATAAATGTCCCAGCAAAGTCACGTTACGGTGGTAGGAAAGTGACAGAAACCAAGATGCCACGTCCGAACCGATAACATTGCAGATTCTTTGGATTTTATCAAGAATCTCTAAATAAATATCAGAAGCACCAGGCCGACGTAGCAACAATAATCAACGTACGGGGCAATGGGGGGGGGGAAGTAAAGGTACAAGGCAAGTTCGCCTTCTATGATACAGAGAACGAGCTTTCTTAGTAGCCGACTTAGCAACTGACTCGATATAATCGTTACAATTCTTATCAATGGAAAATGTTATCAGTCCTGACCTGGCATCTCGGCTTCAGTCACTTTCTCACCACCGTAATATAGGTTCCCTGTGTCTTTTCTGTATATATTTTAATGATAATTGTTCTTTCCTCTTTGGTTTCTAGACTTTACGAATTTAAGCGCAGTACTAGATTGGCGGAAAGGTCTCATCATTTTACTATTGAAATGATGAACCTTAGATTCTATGCCATCGCCCTTCTCTCACGGACTTGTGCAACTCTCTTCCAGTCTCATGCTTTCCAGTTAAGTTTGATCTCCCAAAGTTAAATACAATATCAATCGTTATCTTTTGAATTCTTAATGACTGTTCTTTTATTGTCCTATTTCCTTAAAATATGTTTTTTCTTTATCTCATATTCTTTTGCATTCATGAGAATATTGCATCCTCGTGGTTTACTTAGTGGGAAACAAGAAATAGTTAAACCGATAAAACACAATATGTTACTTTTCTGGATGCTAGCTTCGGTGACTCCGATGGCGGGCAAAATAAGGTTCTTTAAGTTCCGTAAAAGAAAGTAGTTCAGTTTTGAGGATGTAAAATTACTTTGGTAAACAGATTCCATATGTTCCTGTTTGCGAATAGCATGTCGCTGTCTGAGGAAAACATCACTAACTATCGTGTCTATAAAGGAAATAATAATGCTTACATATATGATCATATTACAGATTCAATGTTTTCGACACTCTGGTCATCTTCAGGTATTCATTAATTTTTGTCCGATATATCAAAGTGCAATGAGCAAATAGTTCGAATAAACAAATGTATAATAAATGAAATATCTCGGTTAACCATATTACAGATGCAATGTTTCGGCCAAATACATTTTGGCCATCTTCATGTGGCCATTAATTTTTGCCTGTACAATGAGCAAATGACTCGAATAAACAAATGTACAACAAATGAAATATTTCGGCTAAACAAAGGTCAAAGAAGAATATGCATTTTCTATCTGAATCTGTATGAGGTTTTAGTTTTTATTTATCCTTTTTTCACACTAACATTACCATCATTTTTTTTTTTACTTTTGGCACAACATGGTCGTGAAAAAATAACAAAGATGAAAATACTATTCAAAAAATTGCGGGTGTTGGTGGGTCAGCCAATATCAGTAACTGAAAATTCAGTTTTTCATATTAACCATTCATTATTGCAGGATACTCGACGAGGAAAGTGAATTAAGCGAGACGGGTTCAATCCCCTCTTGATTCTATTTCGTTTTACTGACTATAAAACGCATGAATCCCATATGAAGATTCGGCTCTCTTGCCTTGAGATGCCTTAAGATGGCAACCGATATAGGAGAAGGAAAACTCTGAATTCAAAACTGGCCTGAAGAGGCTATCTTGTTCTAGAGACCCCAACTGCTGTTATGACTGCAGTACACGTGGTGAACCTACGACCCATACAAGACACGCACACATATGTGGCTTGATGGTTATCATTGTAAAAAATGGAATCATCAGACTTCGAAATTCGGTTGAGGCTGTAGCGTTTACTTCATATTATTACTATATCAAAAATGTTAAATGAAAAGAAATAGTGAAGAGCCATGATCTCTGTTTAAATGTATCTTTCACCTCTATGAGTTTATGATTTAAATAGTACGACATACTGTGCGCTTTAGCCTTAGTCGGCAACCAGTATAGATAAAAGAACATTTTGAGTTTAAATCGATTAGGAAGTAAAAAAAAAAAGAATTAATTCTAATATTTTTTCCAAGAATTTTTTAAAAAATGTTGAAGAAAAGGAAATAGTGAAGAACCATGACCGTATAAAGGTTTAAATGTATTTTTTGCCACTATGATTCTATGAATTAAATAGTAGGGTATACTATGCGTTTTAGCCTTGATTAGCAATCAGCTGAGAAAAAGAAAATTAAATAGATCTTTCACTTACATGTGACTATAATTTAAATAGAAGGATATCCTGTTTGCTCTTGTATTGGTTGAAGATCAATCGAAAAAAAAAAGACAAGAAAATTTTGAATTTAAAACAATTAGAAAGTCAACAGGAATTTACTCTAATATATTTCCCAATAACAATTTGTAAAGAATATATTTAAAAAAAAAAAAGCTCCGAAGAACCCTAAAAAAGCCAACATTCTGAAAAATACATCTCCGCATGTTATCTTTATGACCTGAAAGTGAAATTGATACTATGGCACCTTTTATTAAACTAAAATGTTTCTGTGCCTGGCAACTGAAGCACCTGTCCAAATATTACTTGCATACATGATGCCGAGTGATATGATGGGGATAAAAGTGAAGGAGTGGGGTCTGCGAAGAAGATGCTGCACAACAGAAAACAGACGTGTTGGTTTTGTGCGAGTTTTCAAGCATATGTTTCTTACGGACTATGAAAACAAACACTTACCAACTGACATAAGAAAACAGTTAGATTAACGTTTGATCAGACGAGCCGAGCACCCAGCAGCCCAAAATAAAAATCTATCAGTTGAGCTGACAGATGGGACAACGAATACATCTAAATTTCAAGTGCCAAACACCTTATGAAAAACTGTTGCTGATGACGGGCGTCTGTTGAGCGAACAAACGACCATCTTCGAATATCCTTCATCTCAGACGGGACAGGGTAGAACTGCAGGGAACACATACGTAAATTTTTCTTCATACATTGGCAAACAGATTCCATATGTTCCCGGTTGTGAAAAGCATGTCACTGTCTGTTGAAAGTATTCTGAACTGTCGTGTCTATAGAGAAAAATAATAATTACATATAAGATCATATAATAATAATAATAATAAAAAAGAAACAAAAAAGTGCCTCCTTATTGATATGGCAGTCCCTGCTGACTGCAATGTATCTTTGAAGATATTCAAAAAGCTGTCAAAATACAAGAAATAGAAATCTCAAAAATGCGGCACCTGGGAACATCAACAATCCCTGTTGAAGTTGGAGACCTAGGATTGGTTGGAAAAGATTCCAGTAGACTAATTGAAGGGATTCCTGGAAGTCCATGCCTCAAAGAGATACAAAAAATTGTTCTGACAAGTACACACTTTACGAAGGGCTTTATCAATGTAATTTTTTTTTTTTGTCAGTGGAAAGTGTCATGATGCCATTTTTCAGCTTAGGTCCCTGGGCGGGACCCGGAAAGAAATGTGCAAACGCCAGAAATAATAATAATAATAATAATAATAATAATAATAATAATAATAATAAAAGTAAAAAAAAAACCCTGAAACAACACAGATTTTTTAACGCCTAATAAAACTAATAAATAGTTCAGTAAAATACTAGAATTTAATGCATCTAAAGGTGAGAAAATGTTTTTAAACAAATTTTTCAATATTAATATGTGGGTGGGCTGAAATTTTCATAGGCTGACGAGAGCTGTGAAATCTTGCATGAATTAATTTCAACTCTTATTAATAACTACATTGATTCTTTGGAGATACGAGTGAGGGCTGAAAGGTTCGGAGGCTGACTATGAAGTAGTAATGCTTGATCTGTGAAATCTTGCATTTCACCTCTTCTTATTAATAACTGCATTGTTTCTTTCCAGGTACGAGGGTGGGGTGAAGAGTTCATAGGCTGACTATTGAAGGAGTAATGCTAGAGCTGTGAAATCTTACATGCATTAATTTCAATTGTTCTTATTAATAACTGCATTCTGTCTTTTTCCGGTAGGCTGAAATGTTCGCAGGCTGAATATGAAGGAGTAATGCTTGATCTATGGAATCTTGCGTACATTCATTTCATCTTTTCTTATTAATAAGTTTATTGTTTCTTTCCAAGTATGATGATTGACTGAAAAGTTCATAGGCTCACTACGAAGGAGTGATGCAAGAGCTGTGAAATCTTTCATGAATTAATTTCAACTCTTCTTAGTAATAACTACATTGTTTTTTTTCAGGTAAACTGACATCTGACTGTTCAAAGGAGACTTCAGATGTAACTAGTAACAGCTTCTCTTCAAAATGTACATCATTTAGAATCATGGTGTTATCAAGTCTCTGCAGAAAACTGGTTTAGCACTCAAGGACATTCATACTGACATGATTGCCAAATTAGAGGCTGACACTCTGGCTTTATTAACAGTGCAAACGCGGGCAATTGAAATTAGGAGGGAAATAACAAGTCTTGAAGATGACACTAGGCTTGAACGTACTACAACTGCCACCACCGAGGAAAACATTGATCGTGTTCACAACATGTTGGTGGAATCAAATAGCCAATGACTGTTTGCATATCTTTGCCAATATTCTACATAATGAACTTGGCATGACGAAGGTTTCTGCTCGTTGGGTGCCACATCTTCTGACACATGATCAAAAGCGCACCAGGCGGATCCCATCACATGAAATTCTGACAAGGTTTGTGGCAGATCCAGCTGGTTTCCTTGAACGTTTCCTAACTCAGGACGAATTTTGGGTTCATTACTTTGAGCCAGTGACTGAGACAGTTCATGAAGTGGAAACATCCCTCCTCACCTGCTCTAAAGAAGGCTATGGTCGTTTCATCTGCAAGGCATTCTGTTTAATGATTATCTTCAAATGAAACACGACATCGATAGTTAGTATTATGTCAACTTACTGAAACAGTTACGAAAGGCATTCAAAACCCAACGACCAGGAAGAGTTCTTACATTATTTACATTATTCGGACTATTGTCCTCATCTTTGTCGCCATATTTATTACAACGTTTCGGCCGTTATACGATCCGGCCTTCTTCAGGTGGTTGAAATGTCGAACTGAAACCTTTATTTCACTCACTGGGGTAGACAGTTCTAGTTTCACGTGCCATGTTTAATGGATGTCATTTGTTAGTTATCTCCTGTTAATTTCCCTCTGGAAGTTCTCCACTGCCTTAACCGGGTATTGAACTCACACTCTTTGGGTCCTGTCTCTGGATCAAACCAACGCCTTTATCCACTGTTCCACGTGTCCTGTGTTAATTCTTGTATTCATGGAGGTCTCTTTCTTAATATTTATAGAGGTTTCTTTCCTCAAGGACACATGGTACAGTGGATAAAGGCGTTGGTTTGATCCAGTGACATAAATACAAGAATTAAGCTACGCTACTCAGTTTGGCAGTAAGATGATATTAGATGAGTTTGTGTACTGTGTGACTGGGATCATGACGAAGTGCCCATTCATTCTTCACCTATCATGCTGGGTTTTAGACAAACACTGCATGACTCAGGATTGGCAGTCTCACTACAGTCGAGATGTGACTTGTGTGATTATTTCAAACAATGCTGACAGTACGATAAAAGGGGCTAAGATATAAGATTATATAGCCGCAACACCAGACGATACTTGGCAGCAATTTTCAAAGCACGGAAGAATGATAGTCTTTTAAATATGTATGTATTTTTGTCGTGAAATAAATTGTCTAGCTCGACACAGTGAACCAACTTTCCTAGCAGCAGATGTAGAAATTGATTCAATATAATTCAGGTCAACTGAAAACGTTAATCCGAGAAATCAAAGTAAGTCACTCTCTTGAAGCTTAGCATCAACTGATGGAAGATAAAAAGGGTTCTTAGACGATTAATTCGTTTGTTTTATATCATACTGACAGAAAAGTTCTTCATATTAGTTCTTGCACGATTTTAGGGAAAGCTCTTTCAACACCTCATTGTTTGTCTGTAGTACATCGTTCACAAGCGCGGAAAGAAGACATTCTGATTGACCTTACAATAACTAACATTGGTTTATATTTCAACGCTTAACTTTCTCTTCTTACTCGACGCAGAAGAAATAAGCGCTCCCCCCCCCAAGTTAATGACGACGAAAAATAAGTGGTTAGGTAAACTGCAAAACAAAGAAAATGGTGGCTAAATCTGGGTCAGCTTTCAATATCCCAATCTAAAGAGAATCTACACAATAATCAGTGGTGATGAAAAATGAATTTGTTACGTGAATCTAAAACGAAGAAAATCATGGCTACATCCGTGACAGCGTTCAACATCTCAAACTAAGAATTTGCTGGAGAACATGTTTTTTACTGAACATGAAAAATGGGTTTATTACGAAAATCCACAAAGAATATTCATATCTTTTTTTTTTTTTTTTTTTTGTTTATCTTCTACAAAACCCGGATGAGCTAGAGGTAGCGGGTTGTAATAAGATTCAGTTTTTGCGGATAAGAAGGAAAGATAATTGTTCGCCCTAGACAGGTTACCATTGTAGTGATCAGAGAAAAAAAACCCTCTTGGGAGTCTGTTCCACAGAGCAATGGTTAACGGGAAGAAGCTGTTCGAGTGAAACTTATTTCTCACCGATGGAATACGGAGGGAATGTGTGTTGTTTGCTACAATGTAAGTGGCATGGCGGCTCCTAGCCGAGAAGATTAGTCCAGGCGGAACGAAGGAATATAGTTCATCCAAGCACTTTCCATGTAAGTAGCGACAGAGCAGTGTGAGGCTCGCCACATCCCGTCTCTGAGAGAGAGAGAGAGAGAGGAGGGAGGGCAGAAAATCCTGGAGGGAGACGGCACATAGAAGAAAAAAATCACCATCAAAAACAAACATTTCTAAGAGCTACAAGAGATAGGAAGTTGTAGACAACCCCTCCCTTTTTCATTTTATAGTAAGGTTCACCCTGTACAAGGCCTTGGAGCCACTCAAAGTAGAGAGTTACGATAAGGGGTAGTTTATAGGGATAGGAGGGGAAGATAGCGGTTAACCATAGACTTGAACAGTTTATGATTGTAATGATCGGGGAAAATATCCTCTTGGGTGTCGGTTCCACAGAGCAGCTGTTCGCAGGAAGAAGCTGTTCGAGTGGAACATACTTTTCACCGATGGAATACGAAGAGAATATGGGTGATTTGCTTCTATGTAAGTGTCATGGCAGTTCCTGGACATGAAGATTAGAACTGGCATAACCAAAGAATGTAGTTCGTTCGAGCACTAATTTTTTTTATAGTAATAGTTACTCTGTACAAGGCTTGGGGGTTAAACTTTATGCGGAATACGAGAGGAAGATTACGGTTAAACCTTGAGCACGTTAAGGTTGTAGGGATCGAGGAAATATCCATTTAGGTGTCGGTTCCACAGAGCAGTTGTTCACAGTAGGAAACTGTTCGAGTGGAACTTCATTCTCATCCATGGAATACGGAGAAAATGTAGGTTGTTCGCTAGAATGTGAGTGTCTAGGCGGATCCTGGCACTGAAGGTCAGAACTGGTTGAACCAAGAAATGCATTCCGTCCAGCGCTTTCCATGGAAGTACCGATAGATCAATGAGAGGCTTGCCACATCCCGCCTCTGTGTGTGTGTGTGTGTGTGTGAGAGAGAGAGAGAGAGAGAGAGAGAGGGAGGTTAGAGGGTAGAATATAATTTGTCACTCACACGGAATCTGAGACACTTTTGAAACTCTATCGAAACTGGAAAATGATGGCTGGACAGATCCCGCCCAGTAGTACACCATTTTAGGCCTGATCTAGCTCTTGTAAAAACACGAGGAGTCAGGTACTTATTGGAGAAGTACAGAGAACCGACGATTTGGCGATAGACTGTATGTATGATTTCCACTTGTTCTTCCTTGTTTAAGGCACAAGGGTCTCTCAAGTTACGGAGCTTTCCCGAGTGTCCATCCATTCATCGTGCTTGGTGGTAGTTCGGGGTCCAGAATTTCAACATCTTAAACTGAAAATAATCTATTGTATAAAAGGAAATACTTAGTAATAAGAAATGGTTCTGTTAAGAAAATCTACAGGGAGGAAAATCATGCCTAGATCCAGAATGATAGCCACTGATGATGTGAAAAATGAATTCCTCTCGATTTGTTCATTTCGAAATCTTTGAACATTTATTGTAGCCTGTTTAGGGGCCAGAAAGAAAGACACGGAAGATGAAGGCAGGTTGAACAAGTATATTGAAGATATACACAAAGCAAGTGTGTTAGTAATAAGTAGATAGAGGTGTACGTCTCGGCTGCCCTACGACTCTAAATATAGAGTCGTAGGGCATTCCACGAGGAATGTAAGTGGCACAAGGGCGAGTTTAACGTGGGTTTCACAAGGGTCTCGGCCAAAAATATTCCCTTTAAACCCGGGTTTCTCTGTCTAGCCCCTAGACGCTCGGCCAAAAATATTTCCTTTGAACCCGAAGTCATAAGTAAGAGACTGGTTCTCGGCTGCCCTACGACTCTATATTTAACAGTCCCCACCGAGGAATGTATGTGGCACAAGGCCGAGTTTACCTTCCCTGGACGAAAAAATTTCCCCCTTCTGGTTCAAATCTGTCTACCTCCCTCGAAACTTCGCCCTTCGGTTCCTCTTCCTCTGCCAAAGTAGAGAGTTCGACAGAAGTCGCACACAGTAAGAGACTGTGTCTCGGCTGCCCTACGACTCTATATTTAACAGTCCCCACCGAGGAATGTATGTGGCACAAGGCCGAGTTTAACGTGGGTTTCTCCGAGCCCGTAGGTTCGACCAAAAATATTCCCTTTAAACCCGCATAAACGGGTTCGGGATCTGTCTACCTCCCCGGACGAAACTTTGCCTTTCAGCAAAGCTTCGTCCGGGTTCCTCTGTCCTAAGGCAGAGAGTTCGACAGAAGTCCCACACAGTAAGAGACTGCGTCTCGACTGATCACGACTCTCCTCTAGGAAGTCTCGCAGTTAGTATTTACGAGAGGAGAAAGAGTTCATTCTACTGTAGTTGGGTTTACCACAACAACATCAAAGTTAACTGGAAAGTAATAAACCGGAAGAGAGTTCCACAAGGAAGTAGTGCGAAAGAAGAATATGTTAACATAGAACTTATGTTTACATCTATCCCTTTCAACTGTAAAATAATGAGACTTTGCCGCCAATCTAGTGCTGCGCTAAAATTACTGAAGTCGGAATATCGAAGAGGAAAGTTCACCGGAACAATTACTATGAAAATATTTATAGACAAGACACAGGGAAGATACAGCGGGAAAGACAGTGGGGAAACTGACTGAAGCCGAGATGCCAGGTCAGGACAATAAACCTTGCAGATTCATCTTTGTAGTTCATGAAGAATCTCTAAAGGCATAGCGGAAGAACCAGACTAGATATGGCAGCAATATTCAATGCATTGACAAATAGCAGACTTCTTAATTCAAAAACTGATTTTTTTTTGTTAACTAATGACTGACATTTGACAAAACATATATAATTCTTTTCTGGACGAACACGAGTAAGAAAAAACTTAAACGAGAGAAAGCTATTATGGCAATTGTTTAAAATTTGAATTAAAATAAATAATACAGATGAAAGATTTAAAATGATCATTTAAAATTCTTATTGGGAAACGGTATATAATTTGTATATAAAAGACTTAATAGAAAATAAAAATGATAATAGATTACAACTTGAAGGAGGAATTTATTCTATCACCTACAATAATTGCCATAAGGAACACAGGAGAATCCTCAAACAATTTAAATAAAAAGTTATATGAACACAAAATGTATCTTT